>CM028377.1:181407874-181630398 GCA_013146195.2 Codonopsis lanceolata
CTTGTAAAAGCAAGGGTTTTTGAATTTGAAAATGTGTTTTGCGTGAGGCAAGATCTCAAAGGATCTTGTGAGATACTATGGCGTGACATCTACCAAAAACACAAAGTAGAAAAACAGTTAGTACAAGTGTATGATCAATCAAATAAGGAAAGATAAACTATCACTAAAGCAATGCGTGGGATTAGCTATGATAATTGGTCGACAAAATGATATGCAAATGACCAAATATAATCTATTTTCCCTGGCCGACAATCAAGTGAAATGTTTTTAAGCAAATCTTTTAAGTGCACGATTCAACAATCTCCTCCTATTTGCTTAAAACCATTCACTTGAAAGCGTAAAAGCCAAAAACTTTTTAAAGATCCCGCAAACTTTAAGTTAGTACCACAAATAGATAAAGTGATGAGAAATAACGAAAAACATAGGAATAACGCCCAATGTGAGGTACAAAAAATGAGAGTTTAAAAAGAGTTTGTTCATAGTAAAGAGAGAGAGAGAGAGAGATGAAATGTCCGATGGCGATGTGGATCCTTCGCTTGTTTTGGTCCGCTCAACCGATGGACCAACTTCATTTTCAAGTGCCTTCTTGCACTTGTTCTCCTTCGCCTCGCTTGTGTTTCTCCAAATTGCATCGGCCTGTTCTATGTCAATGTCAGCTTCATGTGTTACTGGCTGGTCAGGCATTAGTTTCTGGCCACGCCTAAGAATCATGTTTTCGCCATGCATGCATCGCCTCTTGCTTTCTCCTCCCCGAATGGTTTGAAGCTGTGGCCGCCCAAAGATTGAAGGCACGCTTGGAACATCTCTTGTTGATAAAGTAATATGGTCCTCCGGGGCCATCCATATGTGCCTCACGAGAGCACCCAAAGAGAATAGCGCCTTGCACCTCGCTGGTGATGATCCGTGAGGTTCGAAGCGAGAAGTAACTTACCGTTGAAGTGTGGCAAGTTGATTGGTCCGGTGTTTAAAAAGCCGATTTCATGTGCAAGTGATGGGTATAGAGAAGGTCCAGCTTGGCTGACAGAGAGAGGGAACTAGGTGTGGCAGAATCTGGAGCAAATGGCTGAGAGGGTTCAGGCTCATTGGAGAAAAGTTGATGGGTGTGAATGTCAAGATCCTCGTGATCGTGGGGAAGAAGACATCCATTGGATAAGCCGAATTTGGGCTTCGTGCCTGCCCTGAAGGGGTAGGCATGTCTTCAGGAAAGACAATTTTTGTGCCAGTAGGACGAAGCAAAACCTTGGAAATAATCTTTATTTGTTTTCTAGCTTTCCTACCGGCTAACTGAGAGGGGTTGAGAAGAGACTCGTCCTCAGAAGTAGATTTGGAGGAGTCAGAAGATTAGTCTATGAAGGTTTGTTCCACAGATTTTTCAGGGGAGAGGGAACCAAAATCTTCTTCTAGGTAAGGCTCAGGAGGAGTGGGCTTGAAGGTAGACACTGTGCTGACAGAAAGGGTGTGGGATGTGTGAAGAGAGAGATCGTGCGTAACAAGCAAGTGGGGGAGGCTTGGTTTGGGTGAGAGGGTATGTCGCTGTGGGAAGAGAAGAGAAGCAACAGTTGTCACCGAAGAGATAAGGATAGCAAATTGAAACCACAGCAATCGACACAGTGGGAAGTGAGGCAGGGATGGTATCAGTCAAGGAAGGAATGGAAGTAGTGGCTGACACAAGGGGGACTGATAGATGAATGGCTGATATTTCTGGAGCAGAAGAGGGAGTGGCTGATACAGGCGGAACAGGTTGATGCAAGGCTGACATAGATTGAGCAAGAGTGGGAGTGACTGACACGGGTGAGATGGAAGGCAGAATGACTGACACAGTTGGAACTGGTTGAGTAACTGGCAAGGCTGGAGAGTAACTGGCAAGGCTGGAGCTGATGGAAGAGTAACTGGAAGAGGAACTGAAGGTTGAAGAGCTGGGACTGATGTAGGTAAAGTGGGGAGAGCAACAGTTGTAGTAAGAATGGAAGATGAGGCATCAATGGTTGGAGTGAAGGATTGAAAAGAGATAGGTTGCAGAGTGGAGGTGGAGATGGCTATGGGTGCAGCTGAGGTAACAACTGGAGTGGTTGTAGCTGACACAACAAATGGAACAACTGAAGGAGTGATATGAGGAACAGTGGGTATGGATTCAGTAATCAAAGGGGCTGGTTGTCTTGACATAGCATCTGGAAAAGCTGTGTCCATGGAAGCTCCTCCTGGCATGGAGGCCATTCGTCTGTGTAATTCAATGTAGGCTAGATTTGCAGCATTTACTGCATCCTGGACATATTTATTGGCAGCTCTCTGGATCCTAGCTAACTTGTCTAGTTCAACAGAAGGTTGTTCCCAATCCTGGTTAAGTTCATCATCTTCAGGCAGTGCAGGTCTGCCAACTAGGAAAGGATCATTTGGGGGGAGAGCTGGTAGATTATGGACTTTACTATAAATGGTCCAGGCTAGATAGACAAGCTCATCTTGGACAAATCTATCGTTTGAGAGATAGAATCTGTTCCAGAGCAGAGGGAGAGGGTCAAAGTACTTTTCATAGTTTGCAACTAAGTCCTCTTGACTAAGATTTGGGGTGGCAGGATACAAAACATAAGGTCTCCTTTTTAAATTGTGGTCAATGTATTTGACTGGTTGATAGGGCTTGTCGGGCTTTCTTTCTCCTCATGGAAGGAGAGAAGAAACTGAACAAAGTAAGGTAAATGATCTATGGGAAAGACCCAATTTGGAGGAATGGGAACTGGATTAGCTTGGTAGTAGGAATGCCTAGGGTGAAAGGTAGGATTCCTAATTGGAGGAAAAAACTTGATAGGAGCAGTGTTTGGGGAATTAGAATCAGAGGGGGGAGAGATGGGAGCAGGATCAGTTGCAGTAGTGGGGGAAAAAGGGACAAAGGTACCTGGATTCAGCTCAGGATTCCTTCTCTGTCTCTTTTGCAAAGAATATCGCCTACCAATGTTAGTCTCCTTCTCCTTGGTTGCCTTCTTTCGCTGATTTCATTTCTCGCATGTCGGCCGGCCGACCACGTGGCCGACCGACTTCAGCCTTTTCGACCACCCGACCGACCCTTGGTGGCTGAACTCTCGTTGGCTGAACACTTGGCTGTGCAACTTCAGCTTGCTGACCATCATCAGCTGGCTGACTGGATGATACAGCCGTGAGGGCTTGGGTCCTTGTCCTTCTAGGTCTCCTGCTAGACTGAGCTGGTGGTGCCTCCTGACCAAATCTGCTAGAAATACTAGCTCTCCTGATATCAGCAGCAACATACTTCTTGATCTTGACTGGTTCAAGATCACCAACATTGATGAGTAGGTGCTGAAGAGCTGGAATGGATCGAAGAAACTGATTTATGATCAGGTGATGAGTCAGTCTTGGATTTCCAGTTTCCATGTTGTCCTTGTACTTGGCAATATTCACCTTTACACACTCCACCAGAATTGCTCCCCAATTCATCTCACAGTTCTCCACAATTCCTTCCATAAGATACATTTGAGCCTCAGTAATCTTGTCATGTCCACCAGACTTGATTATGAGACATTTATCCAATATAGTGGCTAGAGCATAGTGGAGTGGAGCAAAACGATGCTTGTGCCTGTCGAAGGCAAGCTCCACTGGTACTTCACCTCTCATGGTAATCCATCTTGTTTGCTGCGTTTCCTCAGGGATAGTGTAGGTGGTTAAACCATCATCATAAAGGCCAGGGAAGGCTACAGAGATGGTTTCTGAATGAAAAATGATAGGTACGCCTCTGATGTTGCCAATGAGAGAGAAGGGATCGGCTGGGTTTTCCTCCATCCCCATAAAAAATTCCTCAGTTAGTTGGCAGCTGTAGTTTCGAATGCTGAATGATAGTAGAGCCATTAACCCATTTGCGGTGAGAAGATGAATCAACTCGAGCCCTAGAGGTTCTTCATTCAGAGAAACGACATCGAGAAGGCATCCAATAGCTGTGTTCGAAGCCATTTCCTGAAATAACAACAGATATGTTAAGAAAACAGATGAAAAAGACAAAGAGAGAAAGAGTAGGGATGATAGATACCAGTGAGTTTTAGGGTTAGGGTTTGAGAGTAGAAAGATCTTTTTGAAGAAGACTAAGTTTGTAGAGAGAAGGATTTTTAGATAGAGAAAGGTAAGTGAAAAGTGAGAGAGTGAGTGTGTTTTTAAAAGGGATCAGATTCGCACGGACGCTTATAGTGGGTTTTAAAAGCGAAGATATGGAGTGTAGTGATAAAGTACACAGAATTTTGGTTTTTGTGATAAAAATAGCAATTTATGACAGAGAGTAATTATCACAATGATGAGCCGTTTTTGTGAAAACACGTCATTTCAACCGCCAGAGTTGGTGGAATAGTGGAAAGGTCGTTTTGGCTTTTCAAGAAAGTTTCGCGAGTTCCAAGGAAAATAAATGGCGGGAAATAAATGAAGAATTTTAAATAAATTAAAGATTAAGTCTTAGCTGAGATACGATCAGCTTTGACTTTAGGCTTAGAGACTACTTGGACAGTGACTGTTAATCACTGTGTTATCAACTCAGGGATATAGATATGTCAGCTGGACAATTTGTCAGCTAATAAGTGTCAGCTGTGAATGTTTGTCAGCTATTGGCTGACATTTTTTTATAATAATTCAATCAAGGAATGAAGAGAAGTTTTGTCAGCTGAAGGTTGTCAGCTGAGAAGCTTTGTTGTACATGAGCTTCATGTGTCAGCTACTGGCTGACAAATGTTTCCTTGTGCTACTGGCTGACAAATACTTGCTTGCTGATATAAATTGTCAGCTTGATACATAACCCTGCACAATTTAGACAATCCAAATACATCTTTCTATGACATTATAAGCATTCCTAATTCTCCTCTTAAGAATTCAAATCTGTCAGCTTTCAAGGCTTTTGTAAAAATGTCAGCTAATTGAAATTCAGTAGGAACATATTCTAACTGAACATTTCCTTTTTCAACATGATCTTTCAAAAAATGATATCTGATGTCTATGTGTTTGGTTTTAGAATGCATAATAGGGTTTTTAGAAACTGATATAGCAGATGTATTATCACAAAAAATAGGACAGGTTCCCATAGGCATTTCATAATCCAATAGCTGCTGTTTCATCCAAAGAATTTGAGAACAACAGCCTTCCAAGAAGAATATATTCCTCGCTTGTTGAGGTGGAAAAGCTTGCTTTTTGCATGCCCATGAAACCAGTCTGTTTCCAAGGAACTGACATGTTCCACTGGTGCTTTTTCTATTAACTCTGCAAGCTGCAAGGTCAGCATCTGAATATCCAATTAAATTAAAAGAAGAGTCTCTGGGATACCAAATGCCAAACTTTTCAGTATCAATCAAATATCTAATGATTCTTTTAGATGCAATCATATGTGATTCCTTAGGATTAGTTTGAAAACGAGCACATATACATACTGTAAACATGATATCAGGTCTGCTAGCTGTTAAATTAAGAAGAGATCCAACTATACCTCTGTACTCAGTTGTATTAACTGACTTACCCTTTTCATCAGTGACTAGATGACATTCAACTCCCATTGGAGTGTTTGCTGAATTGGCTTCTTGAAGATTGTATTTCTTGATCAGCTCTCTAGTGAATTTAGATTGATGGATAAAAATTCCTTCCTCAGTTTGCTTGATTTGCAAACCTAAGAAGTAGGTTAGTTCTCCCATCATACTCATCTCAAACTTTCCTTTCATAAGATGCTCAAATCTCTTGCACAAAATTTCATTAGTAGATCCAAAAATAATATCATCAACATAAATTTGAACTAGTAAAATATTACCTTTGTGCTTTAAAGAGAAAAGAGTAGTATCAATTTTACCTCTTTGAAATCCTTTTTCCATAAGGAATTTGGATAGGGTTTCATACCATGCTCTTGGTGCTTGCTTAAGACCATAAAGAGCCTTTCTTAACTTGTATACATGGTCCTTCTTTTTAAGGTCAATGAAACCAGGAGGTTGCTCAACAAATACTTGTTCTTGTAGATCTCCATTCAAAAATGCACTTTTTACATCCATTTGATATACCTTGAAGTCCTTGAAGGTTGCATAGGCAAGAAATAATCTGATGGCTTCAAGTCTTGCTACAGGAGCAAAAGTTTGATCATAGTCAATGCCCTCCTCCTGTCTATATCCTTGGGCTACTAACCTTGCTTTATTTCTTGTAACATTTCCATCTTCATCCAACTTGTTTCTGAATACCCATTTAGTTCCAATGACTTGTTGATCTATGGGTCTAGGCACAAGTTCCCAAACTTTACATCTTTCAAACTGATTCAGCTCGTCTTGCATGGCCTCAATCCACTGAGGGTCTTCCAAGGCTTCATCAATCTTTTTGGGTTCAATGGAAGAGACAAAGGCATGAGAATCAAGAGTTTCATTTCTGGAGCTACTTCTGGTTCTTAGACCAGCAAAGGGGTCTCCAATGATATTTGAAACTGGATGATGTCTAGCTTCCCTAATTTCCTTAGGAAGATCAGCAAGAGGCTCAGTTTGTAAAGGTAGAGATGGGTGAGTGTCAGTTGACTGAATGGCTTCAGAACTGAGTGTGTCAGCTGACTGATTTATTGTAACAGTTTTAGGATTTTCAGCTAGCTGAAGGGTGTCAGTCTGTTTAGGCTCATTCTGAAGGTTTAGAGTTTCTGTAGGAGGAGTTGATGATGGAGAATTATTTTGAATTGAGCCTGTACTGTTTCCTATCTCAAGCATTTCAAAGTTGTTAGTAGTATCAGGAGTCTTATATGACTCAAATAAACTTGATTCGTCAAAAGTAACATGCATAGATTCAACAATTACTTGAGTTTTTCTATTATAAGCTCTATAAGCTTTACTATGCTTGGCATAACCAACAAAAATACCTTCATCATCTTTTTCATCAAATTTACCTCTGTAATCTCCACCATTGTAATGAATGAAGCACTTGCACCCAAAGATTTTAAAGAAAGCAATGTTAGGTGTTCTACCTCTCCATATTTCATAAGGAGTCTTACCATGGAACTTGTTTATGAGAGATCTATTTTGAGTAAAACATGTTGTGTTAACAGCTTCTGCCCAAAAATATTTTGGTAATTTTGCTTCAGCTATCATTGTTTTACCTGCTTCAATCAGAGTCCTATTCTTCCTTTCAGCTATACCATTTTGCTGAGGTTTTCTTACTGCTGAAAAGTTATGATCAATTCCATGATCATCACAGTATGTGTCCATCCCAAGATTTTTAAATTCTGAACCATTGTCAGATCTAACACTTATGATCTCACATTCCTTTTGAGTTTGAAGATTTCTGAATAGGGAAGTGAGAATGCTGTAAGTTTCATCTTTGGATTGCATCATTTCAACCCAAGTATATCTGGAGTAGTCATCCACAACAACTAAAGTATATCTGTTTCCTCCTAAGATTGCAGTAGTTACAGGGCCAAATAAATCCATGTGTAGGAGCTCAAGAGTTCTTTTGGTAGAAAGACATGGTTTTGGTTTAAAAGATGTTTTTGTTATTTTTCCCAAAATACAGGCATCACATTTTTTGTCAGTTGGAAAATTTATAGAAGGAAAACCTTTTACCAAATCTCCTTTTGAAAGTTTTGAAAGATACTTAAAGTTCAAATGTGAAAGTCTTTTGTGCTAAAGCCATGAATTTTTGGAAATATTATTTGCTACCAGACAAATTTGAGTACTGCTATTTAAGGAAAGTAAATCTATAGCAAAAACATTTCTTTTTCTAGTACCAGTGAGCAAAATTTCATTGGTGATGCTATTTTTGATGAAACAGTGTGTGGAGGAGAAAGAGCAACTCATACCTTTATCACAGAATTGTGAGATACTTAGAAGATTGTGTTTCAGACCTTGTACCAAAGACACATTTTCAATTACAATAGATCCTCTGATAATGGATCCATAGCCAATGGTCTTTCCTTTTGAATTGTCCCCAAAAATTACAGAAGGTCCTTGTGAGGTTCCCGGGGTGTGCTCCCGCGCCCCGTGCGCCCTTGGTTAGGGGTGCGCGTACGTGCGGATGCGGGACACCACTGCTCTCGTTCCACCCTCCCTTGTTTAGGGGAAGACGAAATCAAAAGTGCGAGAGGAGTGCTGTCTATATTAGCACGTTGGAATGTGCCTCGGTTGCCTTGAGTGGATTTTGTATCCAATATGGGAACTGATGGTTTCCCGCATCAAGTTATCCCTTGTTTAGGGGATACCAGGATATAGGAATGCATTACCCTTTCATTCCCATTTTCCCTTTTTAGGGAAAAAAGAAAAGTGCAAAAAGGATATTGCGGACGCCCCACTATGGATTTATTGAAAATAGCCTTATGGCCCATTCGATCACTATGGGAGCTATGGGTTTCCCACATCAAGTTATCCCTTGTTTAGGGGATACCGGGATATGGGAATGCATCACCCTCCATTCCCCGTATCTCCCTTTTTTAGGGGAGAGCAGAAAGTGCAAAGAGGGAATGTTGCGAGGCCCCACTGGATCTGAAAGTTTTAGAGTCGCCATCTTTATTTTAAGGCAAAAATAAAGAAAAACCAGAAAAAGAAAACCAGAGATAAAAAGCGGGTTCGGAGGCTAAGTTACAAGTTGGGAAGGTGCTAGGCACCCAACTCGCCCTTTCGGTCTCAAAAACGTTTTAGGCTGAAGTATGCTTATTGTTATATTTATCTAGCAAATAAATAAGGTATTAAAATGATAGGGAAATTTAAACAAATACATTCGTGGCTACATTATTTACGGACTCGCAGCCGTCTCCTTCCAATAATTACAAACATATTTAAGAATATTTGGCCATTATAACGGCTCTTTTACATAATATTTCCTATTCTAATCCGGGCAGCACAACGGCTTACATTGGCTACATTGCGCCGGATTTAAATAACAAATTTTAAAAATAAATGAACTGAAAAGTAATTAAATAAAAGCGCCCTTAAAGGCTGTTACCTTTTAGAGCGACGGTGTGCTCGCTCTGTCCTTCTCGGGAGAGGGAGACTTTGTTGTTGTTTGTTATGTAGTTGTTGTTTTGATTTGGGCAGAGTGACAGCTTATATGTGGTAGTTTTGGTTTATTTGGTCGGGTGGAATAACGGCTTAGTTTTGTGGTTTTGGCCTTTTTGGTTGGGCGGACTAACGGCTTAGTTAGGGTGTTTTTCAGCTCGTTACTCGGGCATAGTGACGGCTTACTTTGGGATTTTTGGGCCGAGGAAATGAGGTGGATACCTATCAACTAGGCTAGGGATTACTTATAACTAGTGGATATTTATTTTAGCGGAGTTTGGGCAGGGTTTTGAGACTTTAAGGGGTTCCACTCACCTATCTCGCACCTCTCGTAACTATTCGCTTCGAAGGAACGCAGAAGAATTCTTCAGCACTTCGTTGCGATGAAAATGAGCGATGAAAACGGGAGGCCGAGGCTTCTATTTATAGCAGAGAGCAGGGACTTGGTGGGAATTTTCTGATTTCTTCATCCTGCATTGGTGAGTTGTACCATGGGCATCAGAGCTTGTACATTTGGCGAGAGAGAACGATGAACTAGCATGAGTACGGCCAAGGCACCCCAGTGCGGCACCAGGGGCAGTGCGGCACCATGAAGCCTTTCCACTTTCAAATTTTTTGCACTTTACCCCCCTGCAGTTCACTGTTTCGCGCATCATGCTTTTCCTTTCGCATTTTTGACTCCTGCAACTTGACATTCGTTAAGTTTTAATAGTTCTTGATATTTTATGTCGGTCACATACCGGGTGCGAAATGGGGTGTCTGAGCCCACGAGCGATGGAGTCTACAGCGGGTAACCTTAAGGCTTCTTGAGTAGGCGAACATCGGTGATAATGATAATACAATAGAATCTCCAATTTCGTTCATTTAAGAACGGGAGAATGCAATTGGTAGCAGTTATAATGCAACAGTATATAACACAGTCCAAAATCCATAGCCTAGACATATTTAGTCGGTTATAGCAAGTTATCGTAATTTTTAAGCAGATATGAATTTAATGTGCTCGATGGTGGACCTACTAATGTAGAGGCGCCTCGTATCCCTTAATAAAGGAACTCGGACCAAAACATAGTTCGGGCCAAAACCTAAACTATCACTGTACAGCGGTCGGGCCTACCGTGATAGGCCGTGCGTATCCTTAAACAAGGAATCGAGGCCGAGCGTAGTTCATCACGGCCCAGGGGACTAAATGTGGCGGTGTAAGTGTTGTGAGTGCAAGTGCGACAATACTAAATGAGAAAGTGCGGCAAAGCATTATCAAATGAAGTGCGACAAGGGTAAATATGTGCTATGATGGTCGGGTCTCAGTGATAGGCGCCTACGTATCCTTAAACAAGGAATCGGAGACCAAATGTAGTTAGTCTTGTGGCTATGCGGAGTGAATTGTTTCCTAGGAACTTCGACCTCTCGGAGAACAAGACCTTTCCCTATAAATCCGGGGTTGTGTACCCCCTAAAGGAAAGTTTCCCACATAGCCATAATGCATGGATTGTATTGTCTCCTCGGGGAACTTCGACCTTCAACGGAGAACAAAACCTTTCCCTATCAATCCGAACAGTTGTGTACCCCTTAAAGGAAAGTTTCCAAACATCAAACAAATGCAGCATTAAAAAGGAAAATACCTTCCTTTCCTTTACCTTTATCGTGTTTGTGCGACAAATTCTTTGCTAATGTTGCTACTCTTGCTTGCTGCTTTACACTATTCGTTGTTGCACTTTCTTTGAGGATTTTCTTTTTATCTTTGTTCGTGCCTTATTTGGAAATCTTTTCCTTGTCACTTTGTTTTCGGCTTTAGCTGGAAAATCTTTCTTGATGCCGCTGCATTTTCTTGACTGCTCCTTCTAACCTTGGTCAGAAGCTTCCTTTTTCTTGCTGTAGCATCGTTTGGTATCAGCTGATATCATCTTTTCTTTGCTGCCGTTTTCTTTTCGCTCCATTTTCTAGCTTTAGCCAAAAATTTCTTCTTCTGCCGCTGCATTTGTTCTTGTTGCATGTACCTGGAAATTTTTCCTTTCATGTCAGCATTCCCCCCTCTCCGATTTTTTGTTTTTCATTTTTTTGTTTTTTTGTTTTTGTAGCATGTTTGTTTGTTTTTTTTTGTTTTTTTTGTTTTTTTGTATCTTACGTTTTTTACTCCTTTTCTTTTATTTTTTTCATTGTGTTGTTTTTTTTTCTTTTTACTACTTCTCTTTTCTCCTCTCTCTTTTTTTTTTTTTACCGAATGAAGTTGACATGCGGTTGTTTCATGTTTTTTTTCTTTTTTCAACTTGTAGTGACCATTCTGGCTTGATGCGGTGGAGCTTTTGTCTGATTGGTTGAGCATCCGGTGTTTGGCTATGGTTGGGTCTACCCCCGACACATCTTCATAGGACTAGGTAAACATGTCCACGAACTTTTTGAAGGGATTCATGGGTGGTGTTCTTTTGGAGCCTTACAAGTAGTTGCCGATTCGACTTCTTTTGATTTCATTGTCCATTGATTGATAGTGGATCGGTCTTGATTGTTGTTGATGATGTTGTCCACGGCTCTCTTGACTTTACAAGCTCAAGCAAATATTTTTTTCTTTTTTGGGTCTATTAAATGACTCATTATTATAATTATTTAATCGTCTTTTAATGTAGGTGCAACTAAGAAATAAGCAAAACGTTTAGATTATTATTAAAAGCACACAGTCAGGGGGGTTTATTACATTATTGAGGACACGGGGTTTGAGATCCTCAATTTTAGGGAGGCGGATTGGTAGATGACCAAATCCATAAGGCTAAGGAAAGGAATAGGGTAATATATCCGAAGTAGTCCACAGTCTGCTTGGGCGTCAAAAGTGGGCCGGTCTTAATATACTAGTTACTGAGTGGTTTATTAGAAGTAGACCCAAACTCAGCAGGGAGCTTCTGTGATCGGTACCTACGCCTATCATGCCCGGGGAAGGCTGTCATCAACCTCAATCATGTTGATTTGAGGTAGGGTTATTGATTATATTTGGTGCAGGGTGGGCTTTTCAATAACCTTATCATCTATAAGATCTGAATAGCATTTTTGAGCGATAACATTTATCGGTGAGGTGACCCTGCGGCGATGATATTCACGATCTTGGGCATGATTCGAGTCTGCAGTGTGGCTTATAATTTTCCATGAAGGCTTTAACACTCCTTGTGCCATTAGCCTGAGGATTCAGGCCCAGGAGGCTTGCGGCTCATCATAATGGCGGTTCGATTTACGAAATTTACGCTTTCGGGCCATTATTTCCTCCGGCGTGTTGACAGACCTATCCGCTCCATAAGACCATGGAGCAGTGCCATAATTTTGGGTAGGAAAAGGGGTTGATGCATTTCCTACCGCATTGACGGTTGAGTGCGGGTGTGGGCTGTCTTCCCTTTAGAATAACGGGAAGAGCTAGGAGGCGTATTGACTTGTAATTGGCCGATCAGTATATCATCATCAATACGGCGCCTATCTCTACTATTTCTTTAAAATTGGTGTAGGGAAGGTACGCATGTGTTCGAGGTAAATGGGGTTTGGAGATTTTTGATAAACATTCGGCATGACTCGGTTGGATCGGTGCGTCAAGTGCAGGCCAACTTTCTTTTCCACATTGCGAACTTCGGCCACGGGTTTCTTTTCTCATTGGGTGCGACTCAAGGTCCCTTCTATTTTGGGTGGTGTTGTCTTTGTACCTTTCGAGGAAAGCTTGACTATTTGGTCCCACGTATTCATGGTCTTTGCTATCGAGACAACATTAGCCATTGTTTAGCGGCCCTATTAGGGTGAGGTGAAAATTGGAAGCCATAGCCTCAAAGCTAGCTCCCCTTGTTGCATGCCGGTGGAATAAGATTTTAAGTGGGATATAGGGCATCGGTCCCATCAAATTTTTCTATGTCGGGCATTTTGAATTTGAAAGGCAATCTTGCCGCGAGGTTGTAATGTCGTTAGTGCCAGCGTAGAAAATTCCCCTTTGTTGAGAAGCTTGAGTACCATGGTCTTTATATTTTCCACGTCGGCCTCTATTTTGGTGGTGGGGAGTTGGTTTTGGTATATCTTGGCTGGATTAGGGAAGAATTTGGGTTAATTTCGGTTGTGATTAATGCAGTAGGGTTTTGGAATTTGGATATGGATATTGGGAATTTGGTGGACTTGGGTAGGATAAGGATTTTGGGATTTGGATAAGGATGGGTTGGTGGAGCTTGGGTAGGATAAGGGTTTGGTGGTGGATTTGGGTAGGTGGATTTTGGATGGTTTTCTGGTGGGCGGCCGGGATCATTATAAGGTAAATAAGTGGTAACTTGGCACAGCGGGTTATAATTTTGTGGGTCCATATGTGGGCTGTTGGAGTGGGTTGGTTATGGGAGCAGGGGAGGTCATTTGGGCTTTGGGGAATTTTGGTGTTTGGAGCGGGATATGAAGGATAGGACGGGTAAGGAGGCGATATTTGGGTAGTAGGGACTTGGTGGAGGATTGGGATTTGGGGTAGCGGCAGTATTTGGTGGGTTAGTGTTTGGCTGAGGAGTTGGGTTTGGAGGCACGTGGGATGTTGATGTTTCTTGGGGATTGTAGGGGAAGAATTTCACCTCACCTGGGCTTTGGACCTTGTATAAGACTTGCTATTTGGCTTAGCAAGCGTTCATTTCGTGCATCAGTTACGGTCTAGCCAGCGTTGCATTGGAGTCGGAGCATATCACGGAGCCCCGAATGCGTACCCATATCGGTTGCTCATCGTTGCCATCTTGCTTGGATTTGTTCTTTACAGGCGATTACGCCCTTGCGATCGATACGATACCTTACGTTCGATTTACACTACTTTCCCGTATCAATCGGCCAGTACTATCTCTGTCTTTCCAAGTTTGGGCCAGGTTTCTGAGGAAAATGGGTTATGGAGGTATCAGGAGGCTGGCTGAAGGCTTTTTGGGTTTGAAGTACAGCGTGCCTTTATTAGTATATTTTATTTTAATTGTTTGCCCTACAATTGACCAGGATAAGCACACGCTTTATTTTGGCGAGTCTCGGGACTTTTCTGGAGCAGTGGATTCTTTCTCCAGTATAGGACCAACGTATTCCACACCTTCGACTCCCAGGATGGGTGGTCCCGAGGCGAAGGGCCTATACTCTTTCGAGGATCCACCATCCGAAATGGTCTAGGTCGAGCATTTGAGAACTATAAGTCAGCCCCTATTTATTATTTATATTTATTCTATATATTTGTATTTTTATTTGCGCACTTATATACACATTTTTTTTTGAACTTGCACATCTTTTTTTTTGACATATATATTTATTCATTTTTCTTTTTTTTGATTTTTTTTTGACAGGGGTTGACCCATAATTCAGAAATGCAAAAACCGGTCAGTCTATGAAGTGTCCTGAAAAACTATATGCATTCTAACGTTGGCTTATGCGGGGGTAGGTGGCCATGGTGTAGGGTATGATTCGAATATAGCTATATGCATGCGTGTGTGTGGTATCTAGAAAGCGATAAAATCTTTATTTATTTACTGAGATATATAAGCAGAAAAATAAAACATATATGGCATGTCTTCTGTTTGTGTAGATTTTCTCGGCTTTTTAGTTTGAACGCATAGCAAGCAAGCACACCACATTTTAAGAAATAGAAAGAAAAGCGGGGAAACTATCTATCCCTATTAATTACAAATTTGGTCATATGTCCCCGAAATAAAATGACATAATGAATACAAATATGTATAAATGTACAGAATAAAGTGAAAAAGAAAATGAACTGAAATAAATAATAATATAGAGCCGGAAGTAAAACCCCAGCTCTTTTGTTGTGCTGCCCGGAATTTATTGTAACATATATAATATATATATTTTTTGAATTTTCGAATTTTTTTTTTTGATATATATTTTTTTTTTGAATTTTTTTATACTCTTAAACATGCACAGTAATGCTTATCGAACGAAACCGCAAGCGCAAGATGGAGGATCATATCCACAAATATAGCCACGGATGTATGGGAACACTTTATTCAAATGCGTAAATTAATATAACAAGCATCTTGCAGCCGAAACAAATAAAAACAAAAAGTTTTATTTTACGAGTCTAGCCCTCCATTTTATTTAAAATAAAACAACTCCCCAGCAGAGTCGCCACTGTGAGGTTCAGGGGTGCGACCGCGCCCGCGCCCTGGATAGGGGTGCGGCGTGCGTGCGGATGCGGGACACCACTGCTCTCGTTCCACCCTCCCTTGTTTAGGGGAAGACGAAATCAAAAGTGCGAGAGGAGTGTTGTTTATATTAGCACGTTGGAATGTGCCTCGGTTGCCTTGAGTGGATTTTGTATCCAATATGGGAACTAATGGTTTCCCGCATCAAGTTATCCCTTGTTTAGGGGATACCAGGATATGAGAATGCATTACCCTTTCATTCCCATTTTCCCTTTTTTAGGGGAAAACGGAAAAGTGCAAAAAAGGATATTGCAACGCCCCACTATGGATTTTATTGAAAATAGCCTTATGGCCCATTCAGATTACTATGGAGCTTTGGGTTTCCGCATCAAGTTATCCCTTGTTTAGGGATACCGGGATATGGGAATGCATCACCCTCCATTCCCATATCTCCCTTTTTTAGGGGAGAGCGAGAAAGTGCAAAGAGGGAATGTTGCGAGGCCCACCGAATCCGAAAGTTTTAGAGTCGCCATCTTTATTTTAAGGCAAATAAAGCAAAACCAAAAAAAGAAAAATAAACCAGAGAAAAAGAAAACGGGTTCGGAGGCTAAGTTACGAGTTGGGAAGGTGCTAGGCACCCAACTCGCCCTTTCGGTCTCGAAAACGTTTTTGGCTGAAGTATGCTTATTGTTATATTTATCTCGCAAATAAATAAGGTATTAAAAGACAGGGAAATTTAAACAAATACATTCGTGGCTACATTATTTCTGGACTTGCTTGCACCGTCTCCTTCCAATAATTACTGAACATATTTAAGAATATTTGGCCATTATAACGGCTCTTTTACATAATATTTCCTATTCTAATCCGGCAAAGACAACGGCTTATATTGGCTACATTGTGCGGATTTAAATAACAACTTTAAAAATAAATAAAATGACAGAAAAATAAATAAATAAATAAACCGCGCCCTTAAAGGTATTACCTTTTAGAGCGGTGTGCTCGCTGTCCTTCGGGGAGAGGGAGTCTTTTGTTGTTTGTTGTGTGGTTGTTGTTTTGATTTGGGCAGAGTGACGGCTTATATGTGGTAGTTTTGGCTTTTTTGGTCGGGCAGAATGACGGCTTAGTTTTTGTGGTTTTGGCCTTTTTGGTTGGGCGGAATAACGGCTTATAAAGGGTGTTTTTCAGCTCGTTACTCGGGCAGAGTAACGGCTTTCTTTGGGATTTTGGGTCGGGAAGTGAGGTGGATACCTAACAACTAGGCTAGGGATCACTTATAACCCATGGGTTTTGATTTTGGCGTAGTTTGGACGGGGTTTGGAGACTCTACAGGGGCTTCCACTCACCTATCTCGCACCTCTCGTACTAAGAAAGAGCAGCGAAGCCGTTGCGATCGATCTCGGAAAAATGAGCGCTGAAAACGGGAGGCCGAGCTCTCTATTTATAGTGGGAGATGAGGACACGGCCGGAATTCTTGAGTTTCTTCCTCTGCATCAATGACTTGTACCGCGTGCATCACAGCTTGTACATTTCACATCTGAGAGAGGTGAATAATGGTGCGGAAGGGTGCGGCCCCCTTTGCGGCACCATGCTTCTTTCCAACTTTCAACTTTTTGCACTTTCCCCCTACAGTTCAGCATTTGTTTCGCGCATCCCTCGCTTCCTTTCGCATTTTTGACTCCACGTAACTTGACATTTGTTAAGTTTTAACGAGTTCTTGATATTTTATGTCGGTCACATACCAGGGGTACGAAATTGGGGTGTCTACAGCTGTGAACACCCAAAATCCTTAAGTAAGGAAACAAGCCAAGTAACCTCACAAGATGCATTTGCTAGACTCGAGGATTTGGAAACAATACCTTGTTTCGTAGCCTTCCAAGACACCAAAGAAGAGCCAAGTAAAACACAATAACCAGAAAGATATCTCCTAGTCATGGGACAAGAGGCCCAGTCAGCATCACAATACACTGTTAAAGATAAAGGACTTGCAAAAGAATATAATAAACCCTGCCCTAGTGTGGCCTTGAGGTATCGAACCAGCTTCAAAGCAACCTTCCAATTAGGAAGTCTAGGACTAGAGAGAAATTGACTCAAGAAATGCACAGCATAAGCAATATCTAGTCTAGTGATGGACAAGTAGATAAGTTGCCCAATAAGCCTTATGTACCGAGAATAATCAGAAAATAGAGCACCCTGGTCAGCAACCAAACCATGACTTTACTTCATTGGAACCTTAGAAGCCTTGGCAGACATGAACCCCGCATCAAAAACAATATCCAAGGTATATTTTCTTTGATGAATACAATTCCAGCAGCAGACCTAGCAATTTCGATCCCAAAAAAAAAAACTTTAAAGGGTCAAAATCTTTGATATTAAAATGAAGATGAAGATGAGCCTTGACTGCAGCAATAGTGGATGAATCTAAACCAGTAATAAGAATGTTATCGACATAGACCAATATGGCTGTGAAGGTACCATTTCGGGACAAGGTAAACAAGGAATAATCATTCCTAGAAGACTGAAATCCAAATGTAAGTAAGGCCGTGGAAAACTTGCTATACCATGTCTTGGGGCCTGCTTAAGACCATAAAGAGACTTAAGTAACCTACAAACAAGTGGTTTGGAAGAAGATTAAAGAGAAAGACCTGAAGGAGGCTTCATATAGACCTCCTCATCCAGATCACCATGGAGAAAGGCATTTGTCACATCCATTTGTGACAAATGCCTACTATACCATTGATAGCTGGCTGACAGGGCCAAAAACACCCTAAATGTAGTAATCTTGGCTACAGGAGCAAACATCTCAAAGTAGTCTTCCCATTCAGTCTGTGTGAAGCCTTTGGCCAAAAGCTTGGCTTTATACTTGTCCAAACTCCCATCTGCATTATATTTCAATCTATAAACCCTCTTACAACCCACTGTAGTCTTATGAGAAGGTAACTCCTGCAACCTCCAAGTATTGTTAAGTTCTAAAGCATTCAACTCTGCATGCATAGCTTGACACCAGTTAGGATCCTTAAGGGCTTGAGAATATGAAGTAGCTTCAGTTAGAGAGTCAGAGAGGAAATCTGACAAATGAAAGAATAATATGATGGAGAAATAAAGGAATAAGAGATAAGAGCCAAACCTGCAGAACAAGCAAAATTGATAAAGAGGATGTAAGCCCTGTATAGCCCTTGAATTTACATGGAACCTGCTTCACCCTAATAGGCCTAGATGGAAGAGACACAGAGGATGATGATGATGAAGGAAGGGATTGGGATGTGGAAGAAGACTGAGGGGTAAAGGAAGGAGATTCGGTAGGTAGATGAGAAGCAGTAGGTAGATGAGATTCAGCAAGTAGAGGAGATTCAGTAGGTAGATGAGATTCAGCACGTAGAGGAGATTCAGCAGGTAGATGAGATTCAACAGGTAGATGAGAATCAACAGGTAGAAGAGAATCAACAGGTAGATGAGAATCAGTAGGTAGACAAGATACATTAGGTAGACGAGATACAATAGGTAGACGGGATGCATTAGGTAGATGAGATTTAGTAGATAGATGAGAAACAGTAGGTAAGGGAGTAATAGGGTTAGAGAGAATAATAGGTGTGGCGGCAGAATCAAAGGAAGAAGGAGACATGTAAGTGAACATGGGAATATCAGAATCTAAGGTAAGATAAGAGTTTGTTTTGTAAGGAAAATGATCTTCATAAAAAAAACATCCCCAGAATAAAAAAACTTTATGTGTAGTCAGATTATACAACTTATAAGCCTTCTAGCCATATGGATAGCCCAGAAACACACATTTGATGTCCCTGGGAGAAAATTTATCCCTGGAAGACTTTAAAGAAGAGGCAAAACAAAGACAACCAAGACTCTCAAATGAGAGTAGGAAGGAACCTAATGTAGAAGTACTTCATAAGGAGTTTTAAAGGAAAGGACAGAGGAAGGAGTTCTATTGATAAGATAAGTTGCAGCAAGAACACAGTCCCCCCAAAATTTAATTGGTAAATTTGCCTGAAATCTAAGAGCCCGGGCAACATTGAGCAAATGTCTATGTTTTTTCTCAACCATTCTGTTGAATCTTGCCTTAAATTAAATTTTCTTAAAATCATTTTACTTGTTGTCAGCCAAGAACTTATAAATTGTTACATTTTATTGGTCAGCTTAAGATATTCTTTTATCAGTCACATTGAAGCAACTGACCATAGTTTTAAAGTGTCAGCTTGTTTACCTCATTTACTTGAACATTCTCTAGTACTGACACTTTCTTATTTTGTGTTTTGATAGATATTCTGTATGTTATCTATCTAACATGATCCATGTGATCTTGTGAGAAGATACGTATGGATAGCTTAACACATTTCAAATTCAAATGTGTTCCTAACGGGCTGCTCTTCAAATTCATCTATAAATACGCTCAAGGAATCTCTTGAAGAAATAAGAGAAGTACGAAGCATTCTACTTTCAAAGAAATTCTCTATGCCTTAGTCTTCTTGAAAACTTAGCTAGATATTCTTTTCTGTCAATTTTTCTCTAGTTATAGTTTGGACAAACTCTGAGTGATTTACTTCATATTCTTTAGAACTCAGTTAGTTTGTCTCACGAGTTTGATTGTTATTCAATCATACTCCATAAACACCGGTCTTTTGTTGTACACTGATCCATTAGAGATCACTTAGATTTTTAATAAAATTAGTGCACTTCAAAAATCTAAGTTTGACCAACTTGGTAGTGGACGTAGCAGTTTTACTATGAACCACTTCAATTTATTTGTCAGTTATTTCATCAGCTCTTACAAATTGATCTAACACTTAAGAAGTCTTGATCTACTTAAGTGTCAACCAGTTACTTACATAAATTATTTACTTAATTGTTTTGATAAATTATTCTTCAGTTCTTTTCTCTATATTCAGTGATCTATCTTAAAAGCTATTTTTGAAAACAATTATGTCAGCCAGCTGACCAATCTTCACTAACTTCAGCTTTTTAAATCATCAGCCAGCTGACCTAATATAGGCTGACTGACAAGATTACAAATTTCGTTGCAATTATTAAAGTTTTAAAAGGACAACCTCAAAGTTTTTAAAAGGCTATTCACCCCCCTCTAGCCTTGTCAGTTGCCAATGGGACTTACAATTGGTATCAGAGCTTTGTTTTTTGAAAAATTATTTTTCCAATTCTAACAGCTTGAAAGCTCCATCATGGCAACCATAAAAGCTTTTCAATCAAACAATGTTACTCAAGTACCCATTTTTGATGAAGATCACTTTGATATTTGGAAAGAAAGAATTACAAGATATATGAACAATATAGATAAACGATTAATGGAATGTGTGAGGTGGTTCTATGCAACCAATGAAAATCAATACTAAAGTTGGTAAATCTTCTACTGCAGATGATGATAACATAAATCCTCTGGCCCCTGATATTGAAGAATATGTCCTCAAGCCTCAATCAGAATGGACTGAGGAAGATAAAATTACTGACGGACTGGATGCTAGAGCTGTACACATTCTATCAAGTGTTGTTCCTGATGAAAACTACAAACAAATTTATGACCGTGTTACTGCCAAGGAAATTTGGGATGCTCTCGTTGAATACGTCGAAGGAGACCAAAACACCAAGGACAAAAATCTCTATGACTGTATACAAGAGTTTGATGCCTTCAAAAAGGACCCAAAAGAATCATTGCAATACCACCCATCGTGAAGACATAGCCGATCTGTGATCTGGCCTTATGAGGATCAGACAAATAACCCGCATTTGCAAAACCAACTATTTCATCCTTTGATCCTCTGGGATAAAATAATCTCAAATCGATCGTCCCTTGACGATAACGAAATATATGCTTGATATCATTCCAGTGTCTCCGTGATGAAGATGAACTATATCTTACCAATAGATTTGTAGCAAATGCTATATTCGGTCTAGTACAATTAGCAAGGTACATGAGGGCTCCAATAGCACTTAAGTATGGTATTTCAGGACCAAGTATCTTTTCATTCTCTTCACAAGGACAAAATGGATCAATTTCAACATTCAGCGATCTATTAATCATGGGGCTAGTGAGAGGGTTTGCCTTATCCATATAAAAGCGCTTCAAAACCTTTTTTGTGTAATTTGATTGGTGTACAAAATTTCCACTATGCAAGTGTTCTATTTGTAAACCAAGACAGTATTTGGTCTGTCCAAGATCTTTCATTTCAAATTCTCCCTTTAGGTAATCAACTGCTTCTTGGATTTCCTTGGGAGTTCCAATGATATTCAGATCATTGTAAATCCAACTGTCATATTCTTTATAAAGACACACGGACATAATTGATCATTCACATATCCGTCTTTCAACAAATGCTCACTTAAGCAATTATACCACATGCGTCCGGATTGCTTTAATCCATACAGTGATCGCTGTAGTTTAATTGTACATAATTCTTTGAGCTTTGAGCTTAGTGCTTCAGGCACTTTGATTCCATCAGGAATTTTCGTATAAATATCAGCATCTAATGACCCGTATAAATAAGCCGTTATAACATCCATGAAATGTATATCTAGATTTTTCAAAACCGATAAGCTGATTAGATATCTGAATGTAATAGCATCCATTACAGGAGAATACATTTCTTCATAATCAATCTCAGGTCTTTGGGAAAAACCTTGTGCAACAAGGCGAGCCTTGTATCTCACTATCTCATTTTTTTCATTTCGCTTTCGAACAAAAATCCATCTGTATCTAATAAGTTTCACAGCTTCAGGTGTGACAAAGATAGATCTAAATACTTTTTGTTTATTCAGCGAACTTAATTCAGCCTTCATGACATCTATCTATTTGATCATGTCATGCCTCTTTTGACATTCAGCTACAGATTTTGGTTCAGGAATCAGGATTATCAGTCCCGTCATTAATTTTGTGTGATACTGAATAAGAAAATATATCATCAATATTCTCCATTTCATCTCGGTTCCATATTTTTCTATTACACATGTAATTAATGGAAATCTCATGGTTATCGTTGCCTGCATGGCTTACTAGATTTGCATGATCGTGTGTTTCTTCTGGAACAATTTCATGATCGTGTGTTTCTTCTAGAACATTTTCATGTGATTGGGGATTTTCAATCACTTTCTTTTTTCGAGGATGTTTATCCTTTGAACCAATGGATCGTCCACTCTTCAGGCGTGTCTTAGATTCATTTGTCATTTCATCATTTGGTAGCCCTTTTGGTATTTCAATTCAGGCATGAGCATTTATAGCAGCTACATGTGACTTTGTCACTCTATTTGTGTCTATAAATGCATCTGGCAATTGATTTGCTACATTTTGTAAATATATGATCGTTTGAACTTCCGGTTCACGTTGATTTGTGGCAGAGTCAAGGTGCAATAACGATGATGTGCACCATTTGATCTATTTTCCCACTTGTTTCCCCTCTTGACCTAAAGGTGGAAACTTGTCTTCGTTAAAATGACAATCGGCAAAGCGTGCCGTAAAAACGTCACCCATTTTTGGTTCAAGATATTTTATTATAGATGGAGATTCATACCCAACATATACTCTCAATCTCCTTTATGGTCCCATCTTTGTGCGTTGTGGTGGAGCAATTGGTACATATACCGCACAACCAAAAACTCTTAGATGAGATAGATTCAGCTCTCGCCCGAATGCCAGTTGTATTGGGGAGTACTTGTGATATGCACTTGGCCTGAGGCGAATCAGTGCGGCTGCATGTAAAACAACATGACCCCATACAGAAGTAGAAAGCTTTGTTCTCATCATTAATGGTCTGGCAATAAATTGAATACGTTTGATCAACGATTCCGCCAAACCATTTTGTGTATGAACATGAGCTACTGGATCAATCCCTATTGACATACAATAATCATTGAATGCTTGAGATATAAATTCACTAGCATTATCAAGTCTAACTTTCTTAATCATATAATCTGAGAATTGTGCTCTCAGTTTGATTATTTGTGCAAGGAATTTGGCAAATATCGTATTGCGAGTTGATAATAGACATGTGTGTGACCATTTGCTAGAAGCATCAATTAATACCATAAAGTATTGTAATGGTCCACTTGGTGGATGGATAGGTCCATATATATCACCGAATTCGTCTTGTGGCGATAATTACACACAAAATTTCTTTTTCTAGTTTTTGGTTTTTCAAAGAAATTTGTTCTTGAAAATTTTTATTAAACTATTTTGGTGCAGATGATGTACCTTCACCTTCTTTAACAAAAGTCTTTGGAAAGAATCCAAGCCCAGTCTTACCACTATTTCTGGATTTCAACATATCATCCAATTTGTGTTGGCTTGAATTCCATTTTGCCATTGTCTCATTAGCTTTGATGAACTCTTCTTTCAAGTTTTCAATCTCCACATCCTTCTTGCTTTCAAAGAAACACTCCAGTCTTGTAATACACTCTTTCTGATCTTCATTTACCTTTTTTAGTGTATCATTTGTCTTTCCAAGTAATGTAACTTGAAGAGCCCTCTTTTACCAATCCTTGTACAGCTCTTTATAGGCTTCTAGCAGATATGATTCAGATTCTCTACCATCTTCAGTGACAGAAGAGTTTAAGCAGCAAAAGTCATCCCAGCTTCTGTCCAATGTAGCTTCCGATGTAGTTTGTGAAGCAACTACATTCGGAGGTACATCAGTTGAAAAACCTGCAAAATCAGATTGATAGTTGTATATAGCAGTGAGAGTGATGAGAACACCTGGATCTTCATCATCACTATCACTCAAAGTAGAAGAAAAATTTAGATCCTTCTTTCTCAAGGTGTTTGCACATTAATTCGCATAGTGACCAAATCCTTGACACTCCTACACCTGAATAAAATCAATATTCTTTCCATTGTAAGAAGGTTTTTGATGTCTTGTGACACGCACAAGATTACCCGATCGTATCAAGTAATAAAGTTCATAAGTACGAGTCGATCCCACGAGGATAAAGCTATAAATAAATCCTAAGTACTAAAATTGGGCACACCTAATTTTATCTAAGCTAACGGAAATTAGATTTAAAATAAAACTAAAATAAGCAAAATAAAAGCAAGAAAGTAAACTAAATTAACGCGACAATGAAACGGCGGCAACATCAAATCAAGGTAAAAAGTAGGATTGTGATATTTCCAGTCTAGCCAATGTTTAATTTAACTCTCTATAGTTTTCCTAACTCAAATTTTGGTAGTCGGATACACACTAATATTTTCTACGAGCTTTCGCTACATATAGAAAACCTAGCCATCACTCATCCTTGCTACGGACTCATATCATCACAACACATAACCTAGGGGAGAAAATGGTTGCGTGATAGATCAAGCACCCAATGACTATCTACGACCTTCGACAATCGGTGTGCTTTAGAGACGTAAACAAATATCACAATTTTCAAAATAATAGGAAGGGCTTTCGCTTCGTATCCTATCATTCTAGAGTTCATTTAATGATTCATGACTTCATTAAAGGTATTAAGCACACAATGATAATGACCAAAAAATATGAGTAATACTTCATATAGAGAAAAATTAAATTAAAGCATACCAATCAACATAGATTATAATCACAATCTAAAAATATATTTAGCTCATCATCAAGACATCAAGATAAATGTAAAGTTTCTCTAAAAATTACAACAATATAAGAAATAATAAAGTGGAAGAATTAAACCAATTGAAATTGAATTTTTTGGTTGACTTCACTTAATCTTGCTCCATTGACCCTTGATTTGATGCTCTAAGCCTTCAAAATTGAAGCATTTTTAATTTGGATGGAGAGGTGGAAAAGTGGATAAATGGAATTGGGAAGAGTTTTAACGCCCTAAAACTTGTGGTTGCTTCATAAAAATGGCCCAATTTGGAATCACAAAGAGAAGGCAACAAGGCGAGGCGGCCAAGGGTAAAATAGGAAAAACAAGGGAGATTTAGGGGCAAAAGAGAGAAGAAAAGGGGGGCTGGGTCAAGGCTGGGACATGGGTCAACCAGGAGAGGGATACACGGGTTACCCAAGGGAAAACGGGCCACGGCTATGAGGGAGATAGGGAAAAGACGCGGGCTGGTGAAGCGAAATGGGCCACGGGCTGACCTAGATTCGGTTGGGAACACGCGGGTCGCGCTAGTAGAGGCGGTGACGTGGTTTCTTCAGGAGGCGACAACACATTAATGAAAGTTTCATTAATAGCGCCAGCCTCATACCTTACTCGGAATACGGCGAAGTCCTTCCACCGGCCTTCGGTTTGGTCCTCCGTTAGCTTGGTTAGCCTCCGTTAGGCCTGCTGTGCTTTGAAATACTTGACGGAACTTAACGGCAAGTATCAAAACTTAACATTAAAGCCCGAAATTGCCTCGATTTGCACGTATTGAGCTATAAAACCTTGAATGTCTTTGAGATACCTACATGAAGCACAAAATTCATAAAAATAGTATCTCAAATGCAATTAATTATTAACTAAAGCTCAAACTAGTCAATAAAATTCCGAAAAATAATGAAAATAAAAGGAAAATAACAAGCTTATCAACACCCCCAAACTTAAGCTTTGATCGTCCGAGTAAGAGAGATATGGATTATGGAGATGCTCGAGAACAAGATGAAATGAAGGCGGCACTCAATCAAGATCCTCACATGCATTACCATATAAGAAATCAAACTCAAGATTATAAAAATGCATAACCAAGGTATGATGTGATTTCAATGCTAGCTAACTTTCCTCAAACACTTACTCAAAAACATGAAAGCACAAGCCCATGACTAAATAGCATTTCTCTAGCTAAGACTGAATGTTCAATGAGATACCAAGCATAAGCCATGAAATCGAAGAGAGATATGCTTCACAAGGCACTAACTCATGGCATAACAATGTCAATAGGACTTTTGCAATGCTTGTAATTTTAGGCCAAGGTTGAGCTACAAATGAAGGGAAGGATATCAAGACAAGAGAACACAAGTGAAGTCTTTAAAATCACACTCAAGTCTATCTTCATGAAAGAACATGCTCCATCATAACTCACAATTTTTCTCAACAACCCCCAAACTTAGCTATATATATATATATTTTTTTTTTTCAAGAACTCGGGTTGAGAGTACATCAAGCTACCACACAATGATTTTACATCACAATTAAGACTTCCCTTTTTGAATGACTTTAGAGCATAAATGGCTCAAAATTTTGGGTTACCCTTTACTTTTGATTTTGTTTTTGTACAAGGGCCCCATATTTACAAGATAAACAACCCCCAACTCATCAACCAAGATTAAAACCACACCACACCAATACATGTAGAACAACATTTCCATGAAGCTCACATTCCCCAAAGACATAAATTTATAAATTCATTTCACAAAGTGCTCTCTCAAAGGGTTGGATAAAGTGTATAGGCTCGTGGGATAAGTTAATGCGGGTGATCAAAACGAAGCGAATGGGGGGTCATTGTGTGCTTTTGCACACACCATTCTTTCAATAAGGCTCAAATGGGAATCTAGGGATTTAATGTGAACATGGGTAGGTCGAGATGGCACAAACGAGTCAAACATGTCCTATATCATGCTATTGTCATACTCACAAGCCAAGCTATTCATTAATCTCGAAATCATCTAACGGCATCAAAACTCACAACAAGGTACTCATAACACATGCACAACCAAAGCTAGAGCAAAGCATAAAAATTCATCAAGAGATCCACACATGGGCACTATTTAACATGAATAAGGGAAAGCTAGCACAAAAATCACAAAATATCCTCAACTATGCATGTAATAATCTCAAGACCGAATCCAAGAAAATAATGCACATACAACTCAATGAGCACCAAAGTGATAAGATGAATGATCAAAGCATAGTTAATGGGGTCCAAATTAGCTTGAAATTTTCTAAATATTTTCAAAATTTTCCCAAAAATCAAGGGCAAAAATAAGGCCGACCCCACCCCCAAACTTAGAACCGAACATTGCCCACAATGTTCATGATCATAAAAATGCATATAAAGGGGGGAGAAAAGAGATGAGAAAACTCTCTCAAAGTCGGTTCACTTGAATTCCAAGCCATGAATATTCCACTCCATGAATCTCCGCTAGTCACCTCCAAACTTCGAGAATTGCTCAACCCCTACCTCAAATCAAGCTCAAAATAAATGTATGAGAGCAATTATAATGTAAATAAAATTAAAACAAAGAGAAAATATTTTTTATGTGGGGACTCTATGTACACCTCCCTACAAACCCACAAACTTGGGAGGGCTTCGAAAAACGACTCAAAATACAAGATATATAAATACAAAAGAAATCAAAGAAACCAATTTTTCGCCTACGGAGGCACCGATTCATTTAGAAACGCGCACATGGCATCCCATAAAATCCATGACCAAGGAAGTGCTTTAATTGAAGTCCTTTAAGCTTGAACACCTCCTTAGTTGCCGACTCCCGAAAAATAGGCCATTTGAACATGTCGGCAATAGGAAATATGACACCCAACTCACTTAAGTGAATGAACTCTTCTTGATGCTCGAGGGGTGGGTGGAAGTAATAAATTTGAGCCTCAATGTTCGGTGGAGTGAAATGAGGGAACTGTTCCTTGAAGGTTTCATTTGGGCCAAAAGAATCATCCTTTTCAAAAATGCTTGAATGTTTTATCTCATTACTAATATACTCTTTAAGGGTGGGAGAACTCGACATAGGGTGGAGAGCATGATTGATCACTTCACACTCACAAGCTTCTATACTTTAATCTTCCACCGCGACATGGATATGAGATTACGGCGCTTCCAAGTGAGGTTGTCCCAAGATACTCGAAATTCCACTCTCATTGGCGAGAGAGAGATCATTGCAAAACTCCATTTCCATAGGGTTTTACTCGGCATTGAGTTGAAGGTCTTCTTGAGGCGATTCATCAAGGGCAATACAAAATTCTCGCATTGTAGCTTCCCAATTGTGAGGAGGAACTCCGGAGTTTTATGGCTTCTTATCAACATGGCTACTTGAGCCTTTAGACTTTGAATTGTTTCCTCTTCGGTGAGCAAGTATCTCTCAACTTCCCAAGGGTAATTGTTGCTCCGTAATTTGGATCAAATGGGTGATGATGGGGTCTTCATGATGATAGTGAGAGGAAGAAGCATAAGAATTCGACTCCATCCCAATGCACACGGATATGGAAAATGATTTCCATAACAATTCTCGCAAATTAAGCTAGGATGGGGCGGAGTATAATTCATAGCCTCGGTTGACGCCATCTCATTCTCATAAATTCCTGGCATTCCATTCCATGCCCCTTGATCAAAGTCCCAATTGACATTGTTCCAAGCCATCGCTTCAAGTTAGCTACAAAAACACTCACTAAACAAACAAGATCAAATGCAAAAGAATTATAAAAAAAAACTACTCTAAAAAAAACAAAAAGTAACTACAACCAAAATTAAAGCAAATAGAGAAAAAAAAATGCTTAAATTAAAATCAGGCAAGATTGGTATTAATATCAAGATAAATTCTAGAAAACTATCGCTGGCAACGGTGCCAAAAACTTGATGTGCGCGAACGCAACACGGGCAAGATTACCCGGTCGTATCAAGTAATAAAGTTCGTAAGTACGAGTCGATCCCACGAGGATAGAGCTAGAAATAAATCCTAAGTACTAAAATTGGGCACACCTAGTTTTATCTAGCTAACAGAAATTAGATTTAAAATAAAAATAAAATAAACAAATTAAAAGCAAGAAAGTAAACTAAATTAACGCGACAATGAAACGACAACTACATCAAATCAAGGTTAAAAAGTAGGATTGCGATATTTCTAGTCTAACCAATGTTTAATTTAACTCTCTATATTTTTCTTAACTCAAATTTTTGGTAGTCGGGTGCACACTAATATTTGCTATGGGCTTTCGCTACGTATAGCAAACCTAGCTATCACTCATCCTTGCTACAGGCTCATATCATCGCAACACATAACATAGGTGAGAAAATAACCGCATGGTAGATCAAGCACCCAATGACTATCTACGGCCTTCGACAATCGGTGTGCTTTAGAGAAGTAAACAATTATCACGATTTTCGAAATAATAGGAAGGGCTTTCACTTCGTATCCTATCATTCTAGGGTTCATTTAATTATTCATGACTTCATTAAAAGCATTAAGCACACAATGATAATGACAAAAAAATGAGTAATACTTCATATAGATAAAAATTAAATTAAAGCATCACATTCAACATAGATAATAATCACAATCCAAAAATATATTTAGCTCATCATCAAAGTATCAAGATAAATGTAAAGTTTCTCCAAAAAATACAACACTAAAATAAATACATAAGTGGAAGAATTAAACCAATTAAAATTGCAATCTTCGGTTGACTTTACTTAATCTTGCTCCTTTGACCTTTGATTTGATGCTCCAAGCCTTCAAAATAGATGCATTTTTAATTTGGGTGGAGAGGTGGATAAATGGAATTGAAGAGAGTTTTAGGGCTGCTTCCAAAAAAAGGCCGGCTGGAATGGATTAAAATGAAGGACAAGAGAGGCAGGGGCAAAAAGGGAACAACAAGGGAGTTTTAGGGGCAAAAGAGAGAAGAAAAGGGGGATTGGGTCAAGGTTGGGATGTGGGGCTCCAGGGGAAGGGACCGCGGGTTGCCTAGGGGTTATATGGGCTGGAGATGTGAGATGAAATGGGCTGGAAGGGTGGCAGGTGGGCCGATTGGAGCAGGCATGATCCAGATCCGGATGGAGAACACGGGGGTCAAACACTAAGGAGGCGGGATGACGTGGCGGCTTCTGGTGGCGACATCGCATTAATGAAGATTCATTAATAGCGCCAGCCTCCCCTTGCGTATCAGGATGTACTCCAGTGCCCCTAGAATCTTCTGAAAGGGCGCCGCAATCCTTCCCCCTCCAGACTTCTTAGATTAATCCTCCGTTAGCTTGGTTAGCCTCCGTTAGGCCTGTTGTGCTTTGAAATACTTGACAGATTTTACAAAACTCAACATTGAAGCCCGTAATTGCCTCGATTTGCACATATTGAGCCATAAAACCTCGAATATTTTTGAGATACCTACATGAAGCACAAAATACATAAAAAGAGTATCTCAAATGCAATTAATTGTTATCTAAAGCTCAAAATCATCAATAAAATTCCGAAAAATAATGAAAATAAAAGAAAAATTACAAGCTTATCAATAAGATACTAGTATTAGTGGCTCCACCGTAGTAACTCTTTATATCACACTTTAAACAACTCGTTTACTGTTCCAAGTTTACTTTGTCAACACTAACGGTTCGTGCAAGTTGCATTTACATATTGATTAGTTTGGGTAAGATCATTACCATGGGCATCCATTTAAAACTCATCACTAATAAGTTACTAGTTTTTTTAACCCGTGTTAAATGCACGTCAACAAAATCGCACATAAACAAAATAAGGAGGATCGATTTATTAACAATTACACATAAGTATATCACTAATCATTATAGATTCTAAAAAATGTTTTTATACACAGCATTTGTTGTCTTATTAGTTGGTTTTTCATCTTCACTGCATATCAATATCTTCAAATCAAAATAATTTGTTACTCTAGAAACTACAACATATAACTGTCTATGGCTAAATACTGTTTTTTTTTCTTTCTAAAAGAGACCTGCGTGTAATTATTGACTTTGAAACTCGTTAATTATCATTGCATATGATACCCGCAATGTAAATTTTCTTCTCTGGAACTTGAATGACAGTCTTACATCAGATAATCTTGGGATAAAAACATTTTCTCAAATATTGCTTCATTTCAAAAAATTTGCTTCAACAATGTGATCCCCAAGATTTATGATGATTAGTCTTGTTCCATTGCACAACCCTGTAGCATGGTCAATGTTTCTCAATAGCATTACTGGAACACTAATTTTAAGTGTCAATTCATACCTAACAACCCCGAACACTTTATACTATTCAAAAATTATGTATAATGAATGTCTTGGAACAAACTTAATTTTTTTCCGCCCTTTAAATAGAATGTGAACTCAAATAAGTTCTTCATTTTGAATGATTACTTTTATTAAATTATATTTGTATTTTATGAATAAATAAATTTATGAGAAAAAAATAATCTAAAATCAAAATAACGAAATAATTTTTACCGTTAACAAATATTTTTGTTTTGTAAATTATTTTGATTTTAATAACTTCCATTATAATTTTTTTTATTTTATTGACTTCGTATCTATTATTTTTGTTTTATTTTAAGAGTTAGTTTTACAAAAAAAAATTGTTCCGTAATTTTTTATTATTATTTTACTAACCTCGATTTAAATTGTTTTGTTTTATTGACTCTGTAACTATTATTTTTGTTTCATCAAATATTTTTATTTTACTAACGTATTTTTGTTTTACCTAACTATTTTTAATAATTTGTTTTACAATTTTGTTCCGTAAATTATTTTTATAATTTTACTAACCTCAGTTTAAATTATTTTTGTTTTATTGATTCCGTAACTATTATTTTTGTTCCATCAAATATTTTTATTTAACTAATGTATTTTTATTTTACATAACTATTTTTAAGAATTTGTTTTAAAATTTTGTTCCGTAAATTATTTTTATTCTTTTAGTAACCTTAGTTTAATTTGTTTTTGTTTTTATTGACTTTGTAACTATTATTTTTGTTCCATCAAATATTTTTATTTTACTAACATATTTTTTTACATATATATTTTTAAGAATTTGTTTTAAAATTTTGTTCCGTAAATTATTTTATTTTTCTAACCTCCGCATTAAATTATTTTTGTTTTGTTGATTCTGTAACTTTTATTTTTTATAGTTGTTTGTTCCATAAATTATTTTTATTTTACTAACTTCTTATATTTTTGTTTTCTTGACGCTGGAATTATTATTTTTGTTTTAGTCACTATTTTTTATGTTTAAAGAGAGAAAAATGTTTAAACATATTTAAAAGAGAAGAGATGGTGGTGATGAGAGAGAAAATATGGAGGAGACAGAAGAGAGAAAGAGAAATACAACTAGAGAAGATAAGATAGTAGAGAGAAATAGTGAAATGGTAACTCAAAAGTTAATAATTCAAAAGTGAGATTTTGAGGGAGAAATCCACCCTTGTCATTATATATATATAAATTATTGTCCATGTGACACCTTTATGTTAAATCCAAAACCCTCCTTTGTGATAAACTGATAATCAGTCCAATGTATAAAACAAGAGGACGCGTAGCCCCTTTGTGTGGAGTAAAAATTGTAGAAGAGAGAGAGCGTTCCCTTACTATGAGCTAGTATGTTTTATTTATACATGAAGGGTTAGGGTTTGCTCGTCATGCATGGGCCCAGCTCGAAGCGTTCAGTAGACATGTATAGTATAGTGGGCCAAGTGTAGTAGAAAACCTCCTTACCTAAGCGAGGCCTAAATGCCTTTTGAGGCAGATTAAATATAGGCACTTCAGTGGCCCCCTAGTCCTTATTCCTTGGGATTCATCTCAAGGGTAGGGAGTATAATTTTCTGACAAGCAAAAACATCTACTCAACCGCGGGATACTCTAGCGGGAGGATAAAATAAAGCGACCGCGAGATGCTCAAGCGGGAAAATAATCTACTCAATCGCAAGACGCTCGAGCGGGAGGATAATGCACCTTAACGCAATGAGGGTCTTCAAGAAGGCTAGCAAGAAGAATCCAACAACCTCAACGTGGTGAGGGTCTTCAAGAAATGAGATGCTCTAGCAAGAAGCTCAGTCGTGGGATGCCCTAAACGGGGAGCGTAAGCACATGGGAGTAATATAAAGCTCAGCCGTAAGTAAACTCGGCCAGGGAGTGTAAGCACAGGTAGGCGCAATGTAGTACTTAATTACAAGTAACACTCGAGCGGGAGGATAGTATAAGGCTCAGCCGCGAGTAAACTCGAGTGGGAAGTGTAAGCGCGGGAATGCCCATAATCTACTTGACTGCGAGTAAACTCAAGCGGGGAGCGTAAGCGCAAGTAAGTGATGTGTACTACTCAACCGCAAGTAACACTTGAGCGGGATGACAATATAAGGCTCAGCCGCGAGTAAACTCGAGCAAGGAACGTAAGCATGAGAATGCGCATAATCTACTCGACCGCGAGTAAACTCAAACAGTAGGATAATACATGGCTCAGTCGCGAGTAAACTCGAGTGGAGAGAGTAAGCGCAGGAATGCGTATAATCTACTTGACTGCGAGTAAACTTAAACGGGAGGATAATATATGTCTCAGCCGCAACTAAACTCGAGTGGGGAAAGTAAGTGCAGGTAGGCGTTGTGTACTACTCAACTACGAGTAATACTCGAGCGGGAGGACAGTATAAGGCTCAGTCGTGAGTAAACTTAAGCCGGGAGCGTAAGCGCGGAAATGCACATAATCTACTCGACCGTGAGTAAACTAAAGCGGGAGGAAAATATATGGCTCGATAATTTGGGCTTTTTTGTAAAGATAATTTTCTGACAAACAAAACATCTACTCAACCACGGGATATTCGAGCGGGGAGCGTAAGCACATGTAGGCGTTGTGTACTACTCAATCGCGAGTAACACTTGAGCGAGAGGATAGTATAAGGCTTAGCCGCGAGAAAACTCGAGCGGAGAGCGTAAGCGCAGGTAGGCGTGGTGTACTACTCAACCGCGAGTAACACTTGAGCGGGAGGACAATATAAAACTCAACCGCGAGTAAACTCGAGCGGGGAGCATAAACACAGGAAGACGCATAATCTACTCGACCGCGAGTAAACTCAAGCGGGAGGATAATATATGGCTCAGTTGCAAGTAAACTCGAGTGGGGAGCGTAAGCGCATGTAGGCGCTTTGTACTACTCAACTGCGAGTAACACTCGAGCGGGAGGACAATATAAAACTCAGTCGTGAGTAAACTCGAGCGGGGAGCGTAAGCGCGAGAAGGCACATAATCTACTCGACCGTGAGTAAACTCAAGCGGAAGGATAATATATGGTTCAGCCGCGAGTAAACTCGTGTGGGGAGCGTAAGCACAGGTAGGTGATGTGTACTACTCAACCGTGAGTAATACTCGAGCGGGAGGACAGTATAAGGCTCAGCCACGAGTAATCTCGAGTCGGGAGCGTAAGCGTGAGAATGGGCATATTCTACTCGACCGTGAGTAAACTCAAGCGGGAGGATAGTATATCGCTTAGCTGCGAGTAAACTCAAGCGGGGAGCGTAAGCGCAGGTAGGCGCTGTGTACTACTCAACCGCGAGTAACATTAAAGAGGGCGGACAATATAAAACTCAGCTGCGAGTAAACTCGATCGGGGAGCGTTAGCGCGTGTAGACACCCCAATTTCGTACCCCTGATATGTGACTCTGACATGTGATATCAAGAACTGTTCAAACTTAACAAATGTCAAGTTGCAGGAGTCGAAAATGCAAAAGGCCAAGCAGGATGCGCAAAACAGTGAATTGCGAGGGGTGAAAGTGCAAAAATGAAAGTCAAACAGTGGCATGGCGCGGTCATAAAGTATGGAGGGCACCACGCCATGCTATGGTGGAGTCGGCGCCAAAGGGTGTACTGTAGCTCTCAGACTTAACGCATTGTGCAACTCGCGAAGCCTGGTGTACAATGTGCTGAAGCCGGCTGAAGAAATTTTTTATCCCCGATGAGTCCTCCTCTCCTCTTATAAATTGAGGTGCTGGGTCCCCTCTTGCGAACAAGATTTTCATCGCAAAGAAACGCTGAGGAATTCTCTCTGCGTTTCTTCGAAGCCATAGTTACGAGAGGTGCGAGATATGTGTGTGTAGCCCACCAAAGCTTCCAAACCCCGTCCAAACTCTGTCAAAACTTAAATCCACCAGTTATAAGTGATCCCTAGCCTAGTGGTTAGGTATCCACCTTACTTCCCCGGCCCAAAATCCCTAAAGTAAGCCGTTACTCTGCCCGAGTAATGAGCTGAAATACACAAAAATTAAGCCGTTATTCCGCCCAACTAAAAAGGCCAAAACCTTCCGAAATAAGCTGTCATTCTGCCCGAGTGAACAAGCCAAAGTCATCCAAAATAAGCAGTCACTCTGCTCAAATCAAAACAACAACCACACAACAACAACAAAAGAAGACTCCCTCTCCCTAAAGAACAGAGCGATCACACTACCGCTCTAAAAGGTAATAGCCTTTAAGGGCATTTTATTCACTTGTTCATTTATTTATTATTTAAAGTTATTATTTAAATCGGGCCCAATGTAGTCAATATAAGCCGTTGTGCTGCCCGGATTAGAATAGGAAATATTATGTAAAAGAGCCGTTATAATGGCCAAATATGTTTAATACATTTGTAATTATTGTAAGAAATGGCTGCAAGTCCGTAAATAATGTAGCCACGGATGTATTTGATTTATTTTCCTGTCTTTTAATGCTTTATTTGTTTGCTAAATAAATATAACAATAAGCATACTTTAGCCAAAAACTATTTTGAGACCGAAAGGGCGAGTTGGGTGCCTAGCACCTTCCCAACTCGTAACTTAGTCTCCGAACCCGTTTTCTATCTATGGTTTTCTTTTTTTCTGGTTTTGCTTTATTTTTGCCTTAAAATAAAGATGGCGACTCTAAACTTTTTGGATCCAGTGGGGCCTCGTAACACTCCTTCTTTGCACTTTTCTGTTTTCCCCTAAAAAAGGGAAAATGAGAATGGAAGGGTGATGTATTCCCATATCCTGATATCCCATAAAAAAGGGATAACTTGATGCGGGAAACCCAAAGCTTCCATAGTGATCCAGAACGGGCCATAAGGCTATTTTTAATAAAATCCATTGCGGGGGCGTCGCAATATCCTTTTTTGCACTTTTCCGTTTTCCCCTAAAAAAGGGAAAATGAGGATGAAAGGGTAATGCATTTCCATATCCTGGTATCCCCTAAAAAAGGGATAACTTGATGCGGGAAACCACAAGTTCCCATATTGGATCAAAAATCCACTAAAGGCAACCGAGGCGCATTCCAACGCGCTATCATAGACAGCACTCCTCTCACACTTTTGATTTCGTCTTCTCCTAAAAAAGGGAGGGTGGAACGAGGGCAGTGGTGTCCCGCATCCGCACGTATGCGCACCCCTATCCAAGGGCGCGCGAGGCGCGGGCGTAGTCCCGGGAACCCACAGCGTGGGAAGGCGCATAATCTACTCGACCGCGAGTAAACTTAAACTGGAGGATAAGATAAAGCTCAACCGCAAGATGCTCGAGCGGGAGGGTAATGTACCTCACCGTAATGATGGTCTTCAAGAAATCCAGTAACCTCAACATGGTGAGGGTCTTCAAGAATCTGAGCAGCCATAAACTTAGACACTTCATACATTTTGCCTTTAAGCTTAGTGTCAACAGTCTTGGGAGCAACAGTACCATCAATTGTGCTTTTGATAAACTTGATTGGTTTGGGCAGACTTTTTGTGGGCCTGGAAACAGCAGCCTTTGCTTTAGTAGAGGTGCTGGTGGAAGGCCTTTGTGAGTCTGCACAACCTTTAGTAGATTTTTCGGCAGCAGATGAATGCTTTGCTTTAGACGCATCATTGGTCTTAATAACTCGAATCTTAGGGAATTTGTATTTGTAATGAATTGAAGCATAAAAAATCCCTTGTCTACCATTGGTTTTAGGCCGTTGATAATATACATGAGTATCATTAGTTTGCATAGAAGAGTAGAAGTTTTTAATATAAAACTTTTAAAACTAACATCTTTTTCTAAACAATTTATAACCAATGTAAGATACATAGAAATCTTTTATCAAAATACTTTCAAAACTAGTATCAATTTATAACCAATGTAAGATACATATTTTCTATCGGTAATATTAGTAGAGATGTATTTTATATCAGTTATAAATTGATTTTTGTTTTAAAAGTCATTAATTTAAAAATATAACATTTTATTACCAATAGAAGAGTTGTATCTCACATTGACTTAAAAATAATGTTAGCTGTAAATTTTTATATTAATAAGACTTCTACTGTTAACAATAAAATAGATTATTATCCAATTATTATATTAATTATTAATACCTATTATTAATAGGTAACTAGTCTTACACCCGTGCGTTTAACGCATAGATATATTTTTTAATTAAATTTTATTCAAACAAAACAAGGACAATAAATAAAATTAAAATAATGAATTGCAACTATCTAAATAGAAATACATTATTGTGTCAGTAATATGATAGACTCTGAATTCATTATATACAACATTTGTTGTATTATTTTGTTGGTTTTCCTTATTTATCTTATATCAATCAATATTTTTAAACCATAACGATTTGTTAACCTAAAAATCATGATATGCTTTGAACCATACTTTAGGAAGTGACATATATGCGGTAATAATTGTTCTTAACTATAGTTAATCGTTATTGCATATGATAGTATAAATGATTGACCTTAACTTTTGTTTGACCTACATGCTTGCTCTGGTTGAAATTATAAGTAATGTTTTGTTACTTTTTTTTTCATGTTTCTAATATTTTAATAAATACACTTTTTAGGGACTATCTTGCTCTTACATAAAAATAAAAATAAATTTTTTTAGAATACATGTTGGCTGAAGTTGATTGTTTAAGTTCATTATATTTTATCTTCTATATGACTGCAAAATTTTAACGTATAAAATATTATTAAAAAATTTGATTTCGATTTATTAACATGTAAGATGGACAATAAAATTAAGATATTGATGGTTTAAAAATAGGGGGAATTTCAAGTGGGTACAATTTTGAAAACATGTTTTCATATAGAACCATCAATTTTTTGGACATTTCATGTAACTACAAATTGTTTGCCAAATGACAAAAATGTCATTAATGAAGACAAAACTGATCCGACATTTTGGAGGACCAAATCAATCCAGAAACTCTGATGCCAAGTGCTAGCATCAGGATGCATTTGACAGCATTATGCAGGACCAAATCAATCCAGAAACTCTGATGCCAAGTGCTGGCATCAGGATGCATTTGACAGCATTATGCATGACCAAAATCAATCAAGAAACTCTGATGCTAAGTGCTGGCATCAGGATGCATTTGACAGCATTATGCAGGACCAAATTAATCCAGAAACTCTGATGCCAAGCCATGGCATCAGGATGCATTTGATAGTATTATGCAGGATCAAATTAATCCAGAAACTCTGATGCCAAGTGCTGGCATCAGGATGCATTTGACAGCATTATGGAGGACCAAATAAATCCAGAAACTCTGATGCCAAGTGCTGGCATCAGGATGCATTTGACAGCATTATGCAGGACCAAATCAATCCAGAAACTCTGATGCCAAGTGTTGGCATCAGGATGCATTTGACAGCATTATGCAGGACTAAATCAATCCAGAAACTCTGATGCCAAGTGCTGGCATCAGGATGCATTTGACAGCATTATGCAGGACTAAAATCAATCCAGAAACTCTGATGCCAAGCCCTGGCATCAGGATGCATTTGACAGTATTATGCAGGACCGAATTAATCCAAAAACTCTGATGCCAAGCACTGGCATCAGGATGCATTTGACAGCATTATGCAATACCGAATTAATCCAGAAACTCTGATGCCAAGCACTGGCATCAGGATGCATTTGACAGCATTATGCAGGACCAAATTAATCCAGAAATTCTGATGCCAAGCACTGGCATCAGGATGCATTTGACAGCATTATACATGACCAAAATCAATCCAGAAACTCTGATGCCAAGTGCTGGCATCAGGATGCATTTGACAGTATTTTGGAGGACCAAATAAATCCAGAAACTCTGATGCCAAGTGCTGGCATCAGGATGCATTTGACAGCATTATGGAGGACCAAATAAATCCAGAAACTCTGATGCCAAGCCCTGGCATCAGGATGCATTTGACAGTATTTTGGAGGACCAAATTAATCCAGAAAGTCTGATGCCAAGCCTTGTGATCAGGATGTATTTGACAACATTATGAAGGACCAAAATCAATCCAGAAACTCTGATGCCAAACCCTGGCATCAGGATGCATTTGACAGTATTATGCAGTACCAAATAAATCCAGAAAGTCTGATGCCAAGCCCTGACATCATGATGCATTTGACAGTATTTTGGAGGACCAAATTAATCCAGAAAGTCTGATGTCAAGCCTTGGCATCAGGATGCATTTGACAGCATTATGAAGGACCAAAATAAATCCAGAAACCCTGATGCCAAGCCCTGGCATCAGGATGCATTTGATAGTATTATGCAGTACCAAATTAATCCAGAAAGTCTGATGTCAAGCCCTGGCATCAGGATGCATTTGACAGTATTTTGGAGGACCAAAATCAATCCAAAAACTCTGATGCCAAGCCTTGGCATCAGGATGCATTTGACAACATTATGCAAGACCAAAATCAATCCAGAAACTCTGATGCCAAGCCATGGCATCAGGATGAATTTGACAGTATTTTGGAGGACCAAATCAATCCAAAAACTCAGATGCCAAGCCTTGGCATTAGGATGCATTTGACAGTATTATGCAGTACCAAATTAATCCAAAAACTCTGATGCCAAGCCCTGACATCAGGATGGATTTGACAGTATTTTGGAGGACCAAAATGAATTCAAAAACTCTGATGCCAAGCCCTAGCATCATGATGGATTTCACATCATTTTGCAGGACCAAATTAATTCAACATTTTACGATTACAAAACAAAATACAGTAACACAAACATGGAATAAACATAAAAATTTAATTATCACATTTTCAAACAAATTTGTCATTGTTTTTTGTTGTCCCCTTTCAAAATAAATGTTTCAGCCATCTTTACCCTATATTTAACATCATCAATACTACTAGGAATCATTTGTCCTCTTAGCAAACATTCAATTAAAGAACATACAAAAACACCACAATCTTCTATGTTAGGATTTTGTTGTGGTGATTTTTCAAATCTTCTAATGATGCATTTGAATTTAGGCTTGTTCAGATCCTTGTGTTGTCCAGGAAAGAAATTCACAAGTGTTTTCATTCTGCATTCAACATAATTTACCTACAGAGAAAATAACCAATAAAACTTAATCTAAAGACATTACTTAAAAGACAATACTAATAAAACAAAATACATTACTAATAAAATTCAAACATAGTGCTTACATGAAGGAGAGTGTTGGCAAAGTATCAGGTGTCAAACACGCGTCAACACTTGACATGTACCCCTCCAGCGTAGGTGCTTCCTAGATGCCCACTGCAAACCATTGTTCCATTCACAAGACCCGAGTTTTTTGGTTACAAAAATGTCAACCAACCCGACGCAGCGAAACAATCAAATAGAAACTCTTTCAACGAGAAATTCCTTAGAACAAGCCTATGACGGCTTAGGGTTCAAGCACAAAGCAAGAAAACTCAAATTTTATTAAAAACTGCCGAAATAATTATTTATATGCCCTAACAATCCAAACCCTAAAAGGAAAAGTCTTAAACAAAAAAGACGAAAAAGCCCGAAAACTTCAAAGGCCCATAATAGTACTTAAACAACGTTTTTGGGCTAAAAATGAACTGTTCACAGGGTAAACTTGGTGAGTCTTGTAGATCTCGTCGAGAGCTTCGATTTGATATGCGATGGGTCCTGTAATTCATTCGGACGCGAAAGTTATGCTCCGTTAAAGTTCTACCGACCGTTAGGTGCTCTCTACTATTGCTTAACGAAAACTAACGGAGAAACTGCCAGGCCAATAAAACTTAAACTAGACATAGGCATCATCAGAGCAGAAAAGGATTGAAGCACTAACATTGTGACGACCCGACCCGGACCCCAATGCGAGATCCCGAATCGCGCCGTCCAAATAATCAAGTTAAACACACAAGCATGTGCAAGTATATTATGAAATTCATGTGGCGCAACATTGCATACGAATAACAACTCGGCTACACTTGGCCGGAAAAACAACTTAAATTAAACAAGTCATCGGCGACGTTACAGCCGGAACCCAACAACTACTCCTACAATTAACACATGCTTATAAAACCTCAACGGCCACAACATGCCGGAGACAACAACAACAATAATACTTTAAACAAGCTTTAGCGGAAGAAACTGTGATGAACCATCAACATATAAACATGCGCGACATATAAGTCGGCATACAAAAGATATCTAAGTATCAAGTTTACTACAAACACAAAACCCAAAGTCAAGTCTAGATGACTTGCTTCCCATCGTCCTTACCAAAAACAAAAGACTAATTACTACACCCAAAAGAACAACCTCTAGCTCGCAAGCAACCAAGCGTGAGAATGGCGAGTCTAGCGTGGGACGTCTCCTCGGCTTTGATCTAAGGAAAACAAAGCAAACAAATAGGGTAAGTCGAAAGACTTAGTAAGTTACTAAAATATGCATGTTCATGTTATAGCATGACATTTGTCACAGTTATGGCACATTATCACCATATGGCACTTAGCACATTGTTCACATAAGTGCGTAAAGTAAATCATACAAGTAGGATATGATAGTCACGGCCGCTTCGTAGCTCCTGCAAAACATTCTGTTACTGGTTCGTGCCATCGATGTTATGTGAATTCATCGACTTTCATCGAGTTCCTACTCGATCTCATTAGCAAGCCAATGCGGCACGTATTGTTACGGCAAAGGGGCTACTTCCCCACTGCGGCCCACAGTGAAGGTGTGTGTGAAGTCAGTGCGGCGATCCATAGCGAGCACGAATCCCATAATTCGTGAAGGCGATGCATCGTCCCACCCTGACTTGATAAACAAACCAATTAATGCCAGCTGGACTCAATGCGATGCACAAGTAGATATTTACTTGACTTAAACCAATTAAGGACCGAATTCGACAAGAGCGAACTCGACCAACCAAGTAGGGTGTTAATCTCTACCATAATCATGTGAAGGCAATTAACTGCTCAAAACCAATGCTTCATAACAACTTTGCAAATAATTATATCAAGCTCATATTTGAGTAAACTTAATCAAACGGTATCCAAACTTCGTAGGGATTGAAATTAGAGTTTAACATGTTCGATTCTTCCCTAGAGTCGACTCCGTTGAGTCTTTCCTCTAAATTCCCAATTTTGGGGAAATTGAAGCTATGTGCTTCATAACCCAACCTAGGTCACTTCTAAGTTCAACAAGGATGTAAATTCACCTAAACATTTCAATGTATTTCATGTCCCTTATATAGTCCAATGTGAAGGATACAACACACAACAATTTTTACACATATTACATAGGCATAATTTAGGGCATTCCCAAATAATAACAATACTTCCATCAACAAACATAACACATATTTCTAACATGTTCAAGACCTCAATTAACATGATGAAAGAGTAATTTAAACTCCCAAAGGCAAGAAATCATCCTACACATGCTCCTAGCAAACTCATACTTCTTAAAATTCAAATAGAAGGCATATGAATCAATTATGTGTCCTCATTGACCTCATACATCATAAACTTTGTTTCCTTAGGGTCAATGAGAACTAGAAGAAGAAGAGTAACTTACCTAGCTTGAGTGAAAACTCAAGAGAATCAAAATCTAAACGGTGAAGTCGTTCCTTTCGTCGCACACGTCAAGAATCCAAGGTTTGGCGGCAATCGAACGGTGGAATCTTTGTAGATCGGAGGAAGAAGATGAAGCTAGGGCTCAAAACTCAAGCCCCCAACTCACTCTCTCTCTAATTTGTAAGAAGAAGATGAATAAATGAGAGATTTACTGAAAATTTTGCCAAGGCTTGGTATTTATACTTCCCAAATGAGAAGGGTACAAGAGGTATTTCTCAAGTGCAATTAGTAGAGATTAGGGAGTTAACAAACACTAATCCAACCTAGATTAACTTCTAATTAGTGTTAGGACATGATTAGGACTAAGTGTGGGTGGTTAGGAAGGGTTTAGAGGGGGTTTAATGAGGGTAGGATAGGCATTTCACGTCAAAACTCAAAACAGGGGAAAATCCCGTAATTGCATATCAGTATGTTGAGGCGGGCGCCTCATAGATGCTGGGCGCCTCATTTCGAGGTGTCTCCCGGCGGCTCACTTGAAATTGCTCCCTGCATTTGAGGCGGGCGCCTCGGCTCCCGAACCTCCAAAACTTGGTCTAAACTTGTCCTAAATGATCCCAAACTTATGGGCAATCAATCTAAGGTCTAACCCTACTCAAAACGAGTCGGAAACGCACCCGAACAACAACCGGAACAAGATAGAACAAGGCTCGAATCACGCGACGAATGATTAACGAATCAAACTACAATCAAACACCAATCAAACTAGGATAACTCGGACATGAAAAAGACTTGTTTAAACATGGTTAAGACCTGAATATAAAGCCAAGAACTCAACGAACACTTCGTACGACGAAATAGAAGCAAATACGAGCAACGAGGGGAATCGCTAAGGCCAAAATCAAAACGATCGAACCGGCGATTCAACAAACAAGCTTACGCGATTCTAAACATGTTAAGAACTTCAAGAATGATTTAAGAATGATTCTAAAACATTTATAAACTAGGTAAACATGCTCACAAACAACAAGAAATCAAGAAGACAAGCATACGATGCACATGCAAGAATACGGGGCGTTACAAACATCTACCAGCAAATAGATCTGAACATGCATTATAACTAATAAACTAGACACACAGAATTCAATGTGTAGATGTGAACTCTAACAAGATGAGAACAAACATCATCAGTCTATTAATGGATTTGAAATAACATTATTAAAGCTGTAGATCTACACAATGCTATCAAACAATATATGCATCTCCCCAGTCCATACCTTCACCTCCCTCCCTCACTCCCACTTGCAGGGTTCTTATGTAAATTATAAGTTTACTGGCATTAAACTTTGTCCTGCATATCATATAATATCCATGGAAATTGGAGGGCTTCGACTATTTGAGAATCTCAGTAATTACAATTATCGTCAAGGGACCAAACTAGAAAATTGCATTCTATCTCAAGATTGAGATACTGAATTGATTCATTAGATACCAACCATCCAATTGAGCAAATATAAAGTCCATACAAATGAAAATTAAAAATAATGACAAATAGGTAGGATTCTTTCATCTTGTCATTGACAAAATTAACCACCCTCACTCACAACAATTCTGCGATAATAAGCTACTATTACAACAAACACTCAACTCTAAGCAATGACACACAAAATCACAAATATATAGAAATGATGCAATAAATTCAGGTTGGTAAAGATGGACTTACTAGGGCTTTCAAACATGAAGGTGACAGTGTCGCTCCCATCGTCAGCCTTGAGAGTGATGATATCATCATTACCAGCGCACTTTAGCATTTTCGACATGTTGTTGAGATTCATACCCATGGAAATGTTCCGATCGCAGCGGTAATGCTCAAATCCCTCTGATCTGAGAAGGAGAGAAACCAGCGCTACGAATCCATGGCCTGGAGAGAGAATTCAGTGACTGCATGCGTCCAGTAGGAGAGCGTAAGGGAAATGGAGCTATGAACACAGGGTGGGGGCTGGGAGAGGACGTCGTACTTTTGGCCCGATACAAAGAAATAAAGGGCAGTGACGTAATTTTGCCTTAAAATTGTATCTAAAAGATATGTCTAAAAAATAGCTGGATTTATTTGAAAACATGTTTTAAAAGATGTACCGGCTTGTAATTTTTTCTTAAAAATATTTTGTCAACGGGTCCGATGGAGATGGAAAAATATTTTTCTATTTATGCTTTTTTATATTTTTATAGATTTGTCAATGCATTGCTTTTACTTTTGGTCCATTTCATTAGATGTGCACGTTAGTTTTAAATCTGTCAATAAGTTGTCTCAACAATTGTGATGAGGATTTAAATTCGTTAATTAGTACTATTTCGATATTAATTATATTTTCGTGATCAATTTTTATTTTTTTTTAGTTTTGTGATTTTCATGTCATCTAGATGTGATATTCTTGTTTTTACTGATGGAGACAATGACATTCTTGTGATACTTTTGTCTCCAACATTACTTACATTCAAATTTTAGCTCCTACAATGTGATGTACAAGCCTTTTAATAGTTAGTTGGTAAAAAAAAATTACAATAAAATATTAGTTGATTTTTTAAATGCAATAATGATTAGATTTGGGGGATTGAGCATTTAAAACCAAACAAACAACAATATTTTTACAAAAAAATCTAGTTCGGATTTGATAGAATTCGGTTAGTTGGTTAATGTTCAAGGGTTTTTTGTTTGACCTACATGCTCGGATTGAAATTAAATCATGATTTGCTATTTTATTTTTTTCTGTTTCGAATATTTGAATAAACACACTTTTGTCGGGACTCTTGATTTAATATAAAAGTAAAAGTATAACTTTTTTTTAATAATATATGTTGGCAGAAGCCGGTTGTTTAAGTTCCTCATATTTTATCTTATATAAGACAACAAATTTCTTAACGTGTAGAATACTATAAAAAATTATGATCTCAATTTATAACATGTAAAATGAACTATAAAATTAAGATCTTGATGGTATTGAAATATTTTGTTAACTTTGTTTTAAATTCATTAGAAGTTTGTTCATATTCCAATGCAATATTTGGTTTTCATATTCCAAGAGAGTATTTAATTTTCACAAAGGGAGGGGATATTTCCACTACGATTTTTGCTTATTCACTACATCATAAATAATAACATTAAATTAACTATTTTTTGAATGTAATTACCCTAAGATTGCCTATCAATTATAGTAACATAATAAATTACCCAAATTACCCTTCAAGTTTATTTTTTATTTTTATGGATGCTTATCCACTACATCATTAAATTTTTTTTTGATTAACTCTTTGTTTGAACAAAATTGCCCTAAAATTACATACAAGTTATAATAACAAAAGATATTGCCCAAATTATGTTTTAAGGATGTTTTTTTTTAATTTTCTATTATAGTAAAACTTAAATATGGCTATGGTTAGTGCAATTTTTTATTAGTTTTTGTTTTACTAAGTACATATTTAACAAATGAAAAATAAACAACTTAGCTAATCACTCTTACATATCTAAAAATAAACAATAAAAATTCATTTAAAAATATACGACTGCAAACCTGACTAGAATCGTAAAAACAAAACCAATAATTGAAAAAAAAAAGAGTTTCAAATTAAAAAACGGAAAAAGATATAGAAAAAGAAAAACAATACTAACCAACAAGACTATATAAACATCCCAATAAGCCATGATTATGCAACTCATATATTAAAGCAACGCATGTTATTAAAACCTCAAAATATAGTGAACCGATAGAAACAAAGCATTACAAGTTACACATATCTCGTCATGAAAAATATTACCTCGATCAACCTTTACGTTATTATTTTCCTTCAAACGTAAGGAAATATAGCCAATGATGACATTTCATCAGTAACAATAAGAGCTGGAAATAATCTTCTAACAAGTCCTTATTTTAACATCATAAAAACTTAAAAGAACAAGGTCAAAAATGAAAGAAAAAAATTATGTAAAAGGAATGGTCTTGCAACATAGCGAATTCTAATGGCAAATGCAACCATAAGCTCTCGCACATGATTTTTAATCAACTCTAGCTATCAACTAAAAAATGAACACAAAAACAAATTAACAACAACCTAAAAATATAAATTCTAACAAAAAAAGAACAAAAAGAAGCTGATATGTAATTTTATTTACATGTATGGTACATACAATAATGTCGATGTGGAAATATTATTTTAAAATGACAATAAAGAATGTCAAACTTATGGAAAATGTATTATATGCATCATTATTGATTTACATTGTCATAACAATGATCGGTGGAAAAAGACATACATTTAAAAAAAATTAACTAACTAAATAAAGAAAACTTACTGAATTAGTTATGTAGTAAGTTAGTGATTGGGCCATTGAATGATCATGTCAATAATTTATCACGAATTGTGGGAATTGTTGTTGATGGTAGTTGATAGACGTATTTTATACGTCTTTATCGGTGGTACTTTTATGACTTAGAAATAGCAATTCCACGAGACTTTTGACTACTAATATATGTTTTTTAGCTATATTGTGAGTTTCAGGGTTTTAGGTGAACTTATGGAATTTATTGGGCTTTTATTGAAGATTTCGAAAAAGGGTACAAAGTGCAACATGTGAAAAGATGCAAAAGAAGACATCTGATCACTTTGTGACCGCAAGCCTCAAAGGCCTTACCCTCGCAAGGTAGACAGAAAGAAGCTTAGCCCGTCCAAGGCCCTTGCAGACGCAAGGTATAAACACCATGCGGCCGCAAGGTCCCCAGAAACCAACTTACGGGTCTTTCAAGTGGATTGAATCTCCTATTCCCCTAAAACACCTTGGATATATATAGAAGACGATAGCTAAAGCCAAAGGACGGCCATAAATCATTAGAAAACGGTTCTAACATCGATTTTAGTTTGTAATACATAGTTTAGTCATTGTAATTATAGTTTTGAAGATCGATTCATGTATTTCTTCATCCCGCTGTTTGGTTCATCGTCAAGGATGAACTAACCGTCCATTAATCTAGGAATTGGGAGGTAACTTGTATCGAATCTATTGCTTAATATATTTTTATTCATGCAATTCTTGTTCATCATGATGTTTATCAACCCCTTTATTGTTTAGCTTTGACCAAATGAATGGAATTGTAAGTAATAAAGGCTTAGAGGTGCGGATAGCTGCACGACCAAATGCATATGTTGTACACTGGCTCACCATCATGATAAATTGACCTTATCGATGCACGAGAGTGATAAGTTAGGGTCAGGTTCATATATATGACCTAAGTGACAGATATGATCCATATGTTCTTATTCTTAGGATATAGATTGGATGAATTATTTGGGATGAAGACTGAACTATAATTTGATAAACTATATCTATTTTTCGTGAACGAATCCAAGGTATTGAATGATACTTTATTTAAATAAGCAATAGAGTAGATGCAGGTGAAACCCTAATCCTAGATTTCCCTCCTCCATAAGATCTTTATAAACTATGATTGCTGTTAGTTAGTTAATTAAATTTCATGTTTTAATAGAATAAAAGTAGATTAAATAAAACAAAATAAAAACCCCCCTTAGTTTAAATAGCTACCAATATTTCTGTTATTAGTATTCTTCTTGTCTCTGTAGTTCGACCCTTACTTTCCAAGCTATATACTACAATAGTCTTTTGCACTTGCAAGAAATTAATTAAAATAAGACACGATTAGTAGTCTATAGAAGGGGATAATAGAAGGAAGCCGTAAAATATTAGATCATAATATGCTCTAGCGTTAGTGTTAATTTCTTCACATGCCTGTAATTAGATTTTTATTGTATTTAATTATAATTGATAATTGATGCCAACTAAAGGGTAATTTTGGAATAGTAAATGTGTGTTAGAGACTCCATAAAATGTCAAATGATAAATTTGTCTATTTACACTAAATGTAATGGATAAGCAAAAACCGTAGTGAAAATAGTATTTGATTTTCACATATTAAGGTAGTATTTGATTAATTATAACACATGTAACCAATTAATTTATTTTTTCAATACATGGCCCACAACTTTTATTACATATAAATGACTTTTTATTTTAGGAACACAAATTTTGGAGGGATTTTTCTATGTTTAGACTACATTGGCTTTATATATATATATATATATATATATATATATATATGTAGATGGTTGATAAACAAAGAGTCACACATAACTGCTTGAGAATAATAATAGTATTATTGTCATAAAAATAAAAATAATAATAGCAATAGTAATAGTAATAATAAAAAATAAAATTGTATAATTCTTATCATCATTGTCATAAATGAAAATAAAAATAAATTTATGTCCAAACGAAAGCTTTTAACATAACTGCGTTAGTAGACACCTTAAATTTGGACTTTAGGGTATTAAATTTTTTATTTTGAGACTTTTAAAATCATTATTCATTTTCTAACAATGTGAGATCATTTTTTTTTAAATTTCTATTAGTAATCAAGGTTTGAAACTTTTATCTAAAAACTTTTTAAACAAACATTTCTTTCTAACCATGTGGTATACATATTTTCTATTGGTAATAATAGTATTTTTAAAATCAACACTAATTTCTAACAAACGTGGGATAGTCTTTTATATAAAACTTTTGAAATCAACATCTTTTTCTAAATAATGTGGGATACATCTCTTCTATTGGTTATAACATAAATGTAATAATAATAGTAATCTTTTATCTAAAGAGTTTTGAAACAAACATCTCTTTCTAAAAAAATGTGTGATACATTTTTCTATTGATAATAACATATATAAAAATTCTTTTATCTAAAGACTTTTATAACCAATATATATTTATAAATAACGTGGGATACATCTCATCATAACCAATGTGAGATACATTATTTAAAAATATTTTAAACCAATATCATTTTCCTAACCAATGCGAAATACATCTTTTCTATTGGTAATAAGTCTTTTATAAAAAGACTTCTAATACATGCATCACTCTCTAACTAATGTGGAATACATCTCATCATTTGGTTATAATAGTAGAAGTTTTTTATCTAAAAAAAATCTAAAATCAACATCTCTTTTGATATAATGAGACACATCTCTTATCTTCTCTTCTATTGATGATAAAAGTAGATCGAAGTCTTTTTATCTAAGGACTTTTAAAATCAACATCACTTTTTAACCAATGTAGGATGCATCTATTTTATTGATAATAATAGTAATCTAAAACTAACATCAATTTATAACAAATGCGTGTTATATCTCTTCTATTGCTTATAATAGCAAAAATCTTTTAATTTATCTAATCTAAAATAATTTAAAATCAACATCATTTTCTAATCAATGTGAGATATACATCTTCTATTGGTAATAATGGTAGAAATCTTTTATCAAAAGACTTTGAAAACCAACATCACTTTCTAACTAATGTATGGTACATTTCTTCTATTGGTAATTAGTATTTTTAAAATCAACATCAATTTATAACCAATGTGAGATACATCTCTTCTATTGGTAATATTAGTAGAATATTTTGTAACCAATGTGATATACATATCTTATAACCAATGTGAAATACATCTCCTGTAAGAGTGAAAGTCTTTAGTCTAAAAACTTTAAAATTTATTTATTTTTCTTTTTAAACAATGTGCTATACATCTCTTTTTATAGGTAATAAGAGTAGAAGTCTCTTATATAAGATTTTTAAAACTAGCATCTTTTGCTAAACAATGTAAGATACATCTCTTCTACGGTGATAAGTAGAAGTCTTTTGTCAAAAGAATTTTAAAACCAACATCAATTTATAATCAATATGAAATACATCTCTACAAATATCACCATTAGAAGAGATATTTCTTACATTGATTATAAATTTGTATTAGTTTTAAAAGTCATTAGATTAAAAGCCTCACATTGTATCTCGCTCTCACCTTTTATTATTAATAGAAGAGTTTTATCCTATATTTGTAATATATATATATATATATATATCCCACATTTGTTAGAAGTAATGTTAGTTGTAAAAAAATTTAACTATAAGACTTCTACTATTGACAATAGAAAATGTTATATATATTACTCCCTCATTTTTCAAAAATATTGTCTGGGTTGACCCGACACATCGTTTAAGAAAAACAAATTGACTAGATTATAAATATTAGTGAAATATGTGATTTTCTTTAATGTCCTTGGGTATGTGGTCATAATTAAAGTAGGTAGAAAAAGTAAGGGTAAAATGGTAAAAGTAGGAAAAATTAGATAATTTTGAAATATGACAATTATTTAAGAACTGACGAAAAATGAAAGGTATACAATAATTTGAAAACGGATGGAGTAATATTAATACCCTTTATCATATTGATTATTTTTATGTATTATTATTAGTTAATGGCTAAAAAACAAGAGTTTTTAAAACCTGCACATGAATGCTTTACAATAAAGATTTATCAAAAGGTGGTGAATTGACACAACCATAGTGCTCCTTATCAACTTTAAATCTCTCTCTCTATATATTTATTTATTTATTTATTTATGGAAGAAATATTTACCCGTTTTCAATTCTGACTCCACATGAGTGTTGTATGTATGGAGAGCAACATTTGTAATGAGTGATGTGCTCGATTCCTACGATAATGAGGAATATTTTCGTATTGTATGTATTATTATCATATTCTTTGATACTTGTGTATAAGCAAAGATATGCTTTAGTGTTTATTTACAAGCAAATAAACATGTTTGTTATGTGTGTTGAGCTCCCTTACTTTGAGACTCGACGGTTGTGTTTATTAGTAAATAAACATCAAATTGAGTCAAGTTGTCATATGTGGTTGTGTCGACAATGAGACGACAATAGTTTTTACAAGAGTTAAATCTTGTGATCGTTACGGGTCATTGCATAAGTCTCTCCCTCACTATTGACCACAATGAGGACATAGCTCATTTGTTAGAGCAATTTGTATGACATTGGTAAGCTAGAATTTTGGGTAAAGCTCGGAGTAATGAGACTCCTGGTTAAGTCCTGAGGTCATTGGTTATGGATACTATTGGGTTCAGACATGGTTATTGGTTCTAGATACTATTAGGTTCAAACATGATTCAACATGTGTTCATACATGTATCAACGGGTGTACTGTAACAACAATAAAACTATGGTATTTGAGATACAGGTCAAGACGGGAAGTTTGCCCACATTTGTATATCCTAGATTATGTGTTTAATTACGTTAAGCTAATATCATTATAGCATGATCAACGTGATGTGTGCAAGTATACATACAACTATATTTGGTTTACAAATGTGTTTATAACATGTGCATAAGAGCATGCCATGTAGTTGCATATAGTAACTTACTGGGTTATCACTTACCCCATTCTCTTTATTTGTTTTCTTTAAATCCCAGCCATGTAGGGAGTTCACGATGAGGTCGACGAGGCACATGTGAATATTAAGTAGTTTTTTTATATATGCAGCTCCATGGGAGTTTGTATTTGTATAGTGTGAGGACATGGTTGTTGTTATGTAAAGTTATGTAAGATATACTTTGGGTGCATTGACATTTCTAGTCTTGTACTATTCTTTTGATGCCAATGTTTAACATCGTGTTTGTGTATTATATTGCACTAGTTGGTTGGGCGTGGAGCCACTATGTTTAGTTCACGACAATAGCTCATTGACTTTTGTTTTCTCAACTTTTCAGAAGTTGTGTTTATATTAATTGCATGAGTGATTATGTTTTATCAGGTGTGTTTATTTAGCCCGTAATTAGGAGGGGCTTTGCATGTATTTTATGTGTTTATTCGATGCTTGACCCAAGGCTCGTATAGAGATTCAGGGTCGGGTCGTCGCACCCTACCATCCTTTGACAATCGCTTAAAAAAGTTAGGTAGTGTTGAGAGCCACATTATACCATCTATGATCTATGTTCACAGCTTGCTTGAAGCTTGAGGTAATAAGTAATTATCAATTATCAATTGTCACGATCTAACAATTTAAGTTTTTAGTAAAACAAAAGTAGCTTTGACACCTCTTTAACAAGACTATAGCCATGAGATCACGATAAAGTGCAGAATTTTACCACCAACACAATCTTTTGACATGCATAATCAAACCTTTCATATTTTTTAAAGATCATCGAGCTAACATCATATTTTGGCATCGTAATAACACTCGTGCAACAACTTGTCGCAACACAACATCAATGTTGACAATCTGTAGCATGCAATACAACAACAACAACGACATAGCTTTAGCAGAACGCTCGCATACAAAGGCATAAAGTAGTAACATAAAGACTCTTGCAAGAAATGTAGCTCAAGAACACTGTGACTACTTGTCTTCACACAGAAGAGGTTGGCAAGAATGTAAACATAGGTCATTGTGTGCAAGAGTGTCATCGTGTCAATGTTAGCCAATAGGCAACCCATGATAGACTATTACCCTATGTTACTCGATTGGCATGGTATGACTCGTCTATTTAATATCAATACTGGATCAGTTATATGAGTATTGTACAAATGTCTTACACTTAGAATAATACTCCCTCTGTCCATTTTTATTTTCTCTTTGGGTTGTCCTGAAATTATAATCTTATTTTAACATACAAGTGATGGTATACAATTTGAAGAAGGTACAAGCAAGTAAAATTACAATTAAAAAATGTTTGACTTGTCAAATAGGATTTGTTATTGGGATGGAAAGAATGTTTTACTTGAAGGATATTTTCACATGCGAAATGGTCCTCTTAATAATTTATCGTTTGTATGGGAGGTACACAAAAATTGTTCGGGAAGGGCACCTATCCATTTGTTTGCATTAATTGTTAAAATGACAGAGAAACCTTGAATTAATAGTTGGTGCATTGCTATTGTGTTTCCTTTTTGAGTAGCGCTATATAGCCCCCATACCTATAAGTTGACCCCCAAAACCAAAACTTCCTAATTTACCCTTCCTTTCTTCATCCAAATTCACCCCCCTTCACAGCCTCCTCCTTTCCCACCCCCTCACCACCTCCTCCCTCCCCCAATCCACTGTTTCTTCCATCCCCTCCCCTTCCATCACCACCTCCTCCCCCTCCCCATCACAATACACTCCTTCCATTACCACCTTCTCTTTCCCATTGCATCCCTCCCGCTACATCCTTTAACTTACCCCCTCCCATCCATCCCTGCCTCGCTGGTGAGCCTCAATCTCCGGCCACAGTCCCGTCTCCGCCTACCTTCTTTCCCGTCTCCCCCTCTTTAATTAAAGGTTTGTTCGGCCCTGGTCGATCGAACATCCTTGTTCTGTTCAGCCACAAGGTTGTTCGGTTGACCATGACCGAACAACCCTTGAATTGAATATTTTAAACAAAAGAGATGAAGAGACGAGGAATATGATAGGTGCTCGGAGGTTTGAGCTATGTACTAGTTGGTGGTGCTAAAAAATAAAAGGAAAAAAAAAGAGTTTTGTTTGGATGGGAGGGAGGGAAGATGAAGAAGGAAAGACCGTGGGAGGGAGAGATAGAGGACGGTGGGAGGGATGTAGAAGTAGGGAAAAGTGAGATTGAGAGTGAAAAGAATGTGGTGGGAGGGAGAGATGGATAGAGGAGGCGGTGGATGGTGGGGGGGAGGGAAAATGCAGTGGATGGTGGGTGGGGGAAGGGAGGAGGCTGTGAGGGGGATATTTACAGATATCAAGACAAACATGACTTGGAAATATATAGCTTCATTTAAAGAAATATCTTTTATAGCCAATCTGAGGAGATTTACGAATTGCTTTTATTTTACCAGATATAAGTTTACGAATTTCATCAATGTTTTTTCCTTTACCAGATATAAGTTTACGAATTTTATCAATGTTTTTTCTTTTACGAGATTTTAAAGTTGCATTATTTTTTCTTCCACGAGATTTACGAATTGCATTGTTTTTTCTTTTACGAAATATAAATTGACGAATTGCTTTTATTTTACCAGATATAAGTTTACGAATTTCATCAATGTTTTTTCTTTTACCAAATATCAATTGACGAATTTCATTGGTTCTTATTTTATAAGATTGCTCTTTACGAATTATACGCATTACATCCCCCTTCGTTTTCTTACCTTTAAGCAGTGCATTCATTTCACTTTTACCTCGAAATGTCATAAATACCCTTTCTTTACCATTTGCGTTCATGGCGCTGACAACACTGCGTTCATGGTGCAGGGCTCAGATGATGAGAGGGGGAGTCAGCAGAGGGAGAGAGCTAATGATATGGAGATCTTGACCAGAGATGAAGGTTGGGGCGTGGATGAACGCAACCAAATATGGGAGACGTCGAATTTGGAGGGAGGCGACTGGAGATGGTAGATTGCAGATCGCCGGATCTGGATGGAGGCGACCGGAGAAGACGAAGATGAAGGTTGCAGCCTTGCAGGTGGGGGAGAGAAGATGAAGAAAATACAATTGTTGCCGGAGATGAAGAAGACGAAGATGAAAACCATTGTTGCTGGGGACGAAGAAGACGAAGATGAATACCATTGTTGCCGGAGATGAAGAAGACGAAGATGAAATGCTTGTGGTCGGCTAGATAACCACAGTGGTCGACTAGTCGACCATCTCAGTTGTCTAGTCGACCATTGTGGTCGACTAGCCGAATACAGTGATTGTCTAGCTGACCACATGGGCATTTTTGTCCGTCCCATTTTTGTTATCTCTTAAGTGGTCAAAGGTCATATATGTTTATTAGTCGAGTCAAATGACCATGTTTAATAAGTACCATGGCTCTATGAGGGGTGAGTTTGGACGAAGAAGGGAACACTAAATTAGAAAGTTTGGGTTTCTAGGTTCAACTCGTCGGGAAGGGGCTATGTAGTGCCGCTCTCCCTTTTAAAAGTTTTTTTGCTTGCAAAAATATCCACTTTCGTTCGAAAAAGATATATGCTAGTACAAAAAAAAAAAAAAGAAAAAAAAAGAAAATTTTAACTTAACACAAAAATCCCTAAACGTAACATCATTTAAAAGGTAAAATTACTTCACTACCCCTCTTCACATTTAAAGTTTAAACTATACTACCACCTCCCTCTCTCCCCCCTTCACGTAATTTTAATTACATACCATTGTTGATTCAGTTTCCATTATTAAGACATGATATCGAATGTTAATTGAACTAGTTTTGATTTGGTTTATTTTTTCTTTTCAATTACGAAAAAAAATCGTTGCTTTGTGTTTTTTTTTTCGATTTCAGACAAAATATCTGCTACACAGTGTAGCGGATGTTTTATAAAACATCCGCAAATTTATACTATAAGTAAATATCTATTAAATATTAAAAGAGATATTTATGTTATTTTATGTATTAAATGATGTTACGGTTATAGATTTTAATGTTACATTTAGGTAGCTATACAAAAAAATACCTAAAATACCTATGTTTGTCCAAAATTAACTGATGTTTAAAAATTAACCTCTGAATCTCGTTCTTCACTTCCCAATGGCGACTTACAAGCTCGCAGTGATCATCAAAAACCCTTCAAACGAAGAACAATTCCTTCTCATAAAGCAAAACCGTCCACCGAAATTCAACGACGACGAATACGATTCTTACGTTGATTCCGACCTCTGGGATTTGCCTTCAACGCAGTTGATATCACTTGATGAAGATGCAAACTCCCAATTTGTTGTGGAAGGCGAAGAATTGTGTTTACAGAAGCTTAATTTGAGGAAATTTGATCTTAATTTGGCTCTCGACCAGGTATGAAAGAAATTGTTGAAATTGCATTTCATGCACATTTGATGTTTGAGAAAATATATTAATGAACCTGATGCATTTACTACCAATAGATGATTAATACTCATTAGTTCCGATCAAAGAGTTTACTTTATAAATTAAAGAGACAACATGGGCATATACCGAATCAATATTCGATCTAAAATTGTTTTGTGGAGGTAATGAAATTTCTATCATTGCAATGACATTTTTTTATTAGCTTATTACTCTCGTTTATTTTGGTGTAAAATGTTTTGTTGATTTTAAGAAAAGATTCTAAAAACCAAAACATTGTGATCCTATAACATATATTAATCGAACAACCATTAATGTAAAAGAATCATGAATTATTTTTATGTTTTGCATGTAATTTTTCTGAAGCACAACACTGCCATACATTTCCAGAACATGTCTGACATCAAAATGAGTGGCCTCTAGAATGCTATGGAAATTCAAAATGATGACACTAATTTGTCTTGATCAGTTGAAACATGGCTCTGCATTACAATGCACGTTTGATGATTAGAGATGTTAGTAGGGGGCAAATGTAACGTGGTTAGATTTGATTGTGGAAAATAACATAAGTTATTTGAAAAGTTTGTAGTTATAAAAGATTATTAGCTAAAAACCATTACTTTTTATCACGAAAATGGCTCAGTGAAAAGGAGGGTGTAATGGACAGACAATACATGAATTACTTATTAAAAAAAATAAAAATGGACAATACATGAATTAGATGGTGCTTAAAGCAATCAAGTAATGAAAACAAATTTGTTTAATGCAAGGCTCTCTTCATGGGATGAATCTTAAACATGGTAAGTCTTCATTTTTGTTTGTTATTTGTTTTTTATTTTGGGTGTTAAGTGAAATATAGAAGCTGCAGTTTGATGATACAATATTGGGGAGTTTTTCCTCCAAGCACTATTAGATATGTGACTCAAATTAGCTATGCTCAAGTGATAGAAAAGCTTCTTTAGATTCAGACCAGTACAAATAAGAGGGTTGTACAATAAATCTCATTTTGATGCTTTAGTATGTTACGAAGCGACAGTGGTTTTCTTTGAATATATGAGGTAATTAATGTTCATAGTAGTAGTTTGATTGTAGGTTTTGGCACACATGGGTTTTGGGATGGCCAATGGGTTACAGTGGAAGTTCTTGAAGTTGGCAGAGGAAGCTGATTTTGGACCAGGGTTTCCTGTCCAGACGGTGTATCTTATTGGAAAATTGGCTCCAGAGAATGGAAGTTTAAAAGGTTAGTTTGTATTATTGTTGAGATGGTGGTACTTTTGTGCTGTTTGATTATCAAAATTGGGCAGCATGTTAATGTTATTCGTGGGTGCCGTGTGATCTCCTACTGGGGATTATAAACAATAATAATAAAAATAATATAATTTCACAGTGGTTTGCTTCTTTCATAGCAAGGATAACCAAGTAGTCACTTCTAAAGTCTAGTTTTCCCTTTTGGGCATCCAAATTACAATTTTTCCTCAGGAAACATAAAGTTCCTCTACAAGCGTGCAATCTTTGAGTTAAATAGAACTTGTGTTTCTTAATATTATGAACCTAAATGAACAAATTATACATGCACCTTTGCCCATTTGAGGGACACTCACTTAGAATTTTTTCCCTTGGGTCAATCATTACCTGTGTCCTGAATCGAAAGTAGGCTTGCTACTTGTTTGTTTTGCGAGACTTTGAGCCCTCCATACCATCTTTCTCTCTCTAAAGGCCACACTTGTTGAACGATAAGCTATCTCATCCTTGTAAACTATGTCGATGCATGGTAACTTTCATTTCAGTCTTCCCTTACCATTTCTAAGCATGTTCCTCTAGCATATAATTCTCTCTTTTTTTCAGCTAAAGAAAAAAAATGTAGAGCTTTTCTTAAACAGAATCGATTTCAGTTGCTACAGTCTTTTATAAACTAAGAGCCTTAGAGCATGAACAATGGCAAGGAGCTTATTGGGAGCTTACCCCCAAAAAATGACAAAAATACCCTTAAGCTACCTATTAGCTACTCAAACAAAAATTCTCTTGCAATGGTGGCACAAACTCCAATAATTTTATATACCCCACCATCTTTATCTCCATTCTTTTAATATCTTTATATCTTATTTAATTAATAAATATTTTTGTTGACACAACTTAATATTTTTGAAATTATACCAAGGGATAATTAATATTAGAAAATGATTATGTTATCCAAATGAAGTAAACCAAATTTCTATTTAAAGAGAAAATTTTGTACTTTATTTCAAAAAAAAAATATTTTTTTGAGTAAAAAATGTCTTGGAAATATCTGCATAACAGGAAGGGGGGGAAATAAAGTAGATATTTGGGACATGTGTAAAGTAGGTTTGCAGGTAGGTTTCCATAGGTGTGCAGGGGATGTCACCTCTTGACCGTGTTATTTGATAAAACGGTACAGTTTTGATGAATTTTTGGATGAAACGGTACAACTTTCCTTCTTTATTTTTTATTAAGCTCTCGGAGCTTTACAGGCTCCCAAGTTGCCTTTTGCCCAAATAAGAACCCTCCAAGATCCCTCCAAGAAATCCATTGTACCACATACTCCCTCTAAGCTCCCTCCATAATCCACCATTGGACATGCTCTTAGGAGTACACTTACCTTTTGATAAGAAAAGAAGATTATATTAAAGAAAGAAATCTATACGAGAGACAGAAGTCTGCCGATAGAAAGGCAATACAAAGGAAAGATAAAGAAAAACTCAAGAAATCAGAGCTCTCCAATCCTGCTACATTACTTCAATGGGGACTCCTCTAAAGGCACTCCTCTTTTTGGGCCTCGGGTAGGGTGCCTTTAGAGGAAATCCCGTTTCAGAGATGCAACGAGATTGTAGAGCTCTATTATCGAGTCTTTTCTTTTTGTCTCATTGTATTTCCTTTGTTTTGTCATACTTCTTGTCTGTTTTTTGTATTTCTTAAGAAAATCTTCTTTTCATATAAAAAAATAAATGAATTAATCCCAAAGGCAAGTGTCTGAATGTCAACTGATCCCTAAAAAAGGAGGAGTTATATGGTGCGATTGGATAGAGAAATTCTATAATTGTTAGGGATGAATCCTTAAACTACTTATGCGAAAAAAAAAGCGAGTTCATGGCCCTGCTCTAACTAATCAGTATGTGTATGGAGAAAATGCTCATTATCTTGGTTCATTGTTTCCCCATCAGTTTGTGAATTTTTTCTCGGACCATATTGTACTTCTCTTTTGATAAGAAAGGAACCCTATATATATATATATATATATATATATATATATATATATATAAGAATCTAACCATAATGTACATTTGGACAGCCAGCCACTGTGAATTTCGGGGTGAAGCCAGACCTCTCAAGGGGGCCCGAAGTGGTAAATGTATGGGCTTGAACATCAATAGTCTCAAGGACCATGATGACAAGAGTAACACCAATAACAACTATAACTTGAAATTAGCCACGAAAACGGATCTCTTACTTTCAGTTTGTTTTTGACTTTACTAACGTCGGTATAAAGGATGCTAGATTTAAGAGATGAACTATAAAGATTTAAGATGAAAGGTCACTAGCGAAATACGTGCTTTAGCAAGCCTTTTAAGCTCAATCATTTTTGTAAAGGATATCAATGTAATATAGTTTGTTTTTGACTTTACTAACGTCGGTATAAAGGGTGCTAGATTTAAGAGATGAACTATAAAGATTTAAGATGAAAGGTCACTAGCGAAATACGTGCTTTAGCAAGCCTTTTAAGCTCAATCATTTTTGTAAAGGATATCAATGTAATATTCTTTCTTTCTCTAACTTTTAATGATTTTTTTTTCTGTTCTACCCTTTCTAATGATGTCTAGTCAATCTAAACAATGAAGTGAGCAAGAACACTTGAAAGAATCTGCGCTTGAAATGTCAATTACCAAAGTAATAAAAGTTCACTAAAAGTAAACAAACATAAATTCAGCTTTCAAATCTGTTTCCTGTTTTACTTCTCTTCCTTTATTTGGAAAGCTTGTGTTCCTTTCAAGATTAGAGCTTTTCTGTGGTCTCCGGTTCTTAATAAGCTCCATAATAATGACGTGTTGCAAAAACGTACGCCCAATAAGAGGATCTCCTTGCATTGGTGTGTGATGTGTAGGAACTTTTCAGAATCTCACTATCATTTGTTTTTGTCATTGTGACGGTGCTTGATTTCTTTGGCACAATCTCTTTGGGGCGGTTGGGGAGGTGTCGTGGGTTAGTTCTCCTTCTATTGAGTTGTTTCTTCAGATGCAGTTTAGAGGTATTGGGCGAGGTGATGGTTCAGTATTATGCAGTGCGGGGTTTTGCTAGCCTTTGGTGCATTAAGACGGTGCATGCCATGCGGTTCCGTTTTCAGAGATTCAGTATGATTGAAACACTTTGTTTTTTTACTTTTCTGTTGTTTTATCCTCTTTTCTTGTGATGGACTTCTTGTCTGTCTTCTTGTACTTTCTTGAATTTTAATTTAATTGATTATTTTCTGATAAAAAGCACAAAGTCATTTATTTGGATTCAGCAAATAAAATTCATAAATAGAATAAAGCCGTATGTCAGCAACTTGCTTAATCCATTACACTTTAAAAAAAAACTACATCCTATCTTTTTTTTTAAATAGAGGTTTCTGTTTGCAAAGTTTAAAGCGTAAGGCATGCCCATGTGGACTTTCATTAATAAAGAGGCGTGTAATTGAAATGAACATATTGTTACGAAAGGCGGAAATTGAAAACATAGGAGGGGCCATGATCTTCTTGGCCATGTAGTAGCTTTGTTCTGATGACATGATGATTTGCTAAATTGTTGAAGACTTGAAGGGGTTGAACAAGAATAGAGAGTTATTTTATAAGCGTGTTGCAACCAGATGTCGGTCGATTTGGGTGAAATTGTGTATTATTAGTATCTTTCCTTCTTTTGTTGTTTAATCTAATTATAAGAGTATCAAATTGTTTTATCTAACAAAAAAAAGAGTATCAAATTCCATAAGTGAATCTATCTATCTTCTGAATTGATACATCAAGTCATCAACTATTTTTGTCATGGTTGCTAGACAGTCTTTTTTAAATTAGTCACATGGAATAACATATCAATTACTATGCAGAGCATTCTAAGTGGATGTGTAACCGAAATTGCCTGAATTGGCTTCTTGATGTGAAGCCAAGTAGTGATCGCATGGGGCCTTTGGTTGTTGTTGGTCTGCTAAATGACTTGATGAGAACTGAGAAGTGGAAAATCCCTCGTACCTTGCATTTCCAGGTTTGTTGCCTTTCCACAAAGTATTATTTCCTAGATGGTGCAACAACACATTCATGAAGAGCCAGGAAGATTCAGTTGGCATAAGAAAGTGAAAGAGCAGAACTCTTAGCATTCACATAAACATTATTGAAAAGCTTATTGTGGATGCTCTCCTCTTTTCTTTCTAAGGAGTAGATAATTGAACGAGAAAATATATTGGCTTCACATGTCTATAATATAAAGGACTATTTCCCGAAAGATGCATGATTAAGGAATCGTGAAACTTGAAACTGGCCCTTGTTGGGGGTAAACATGCACAAACGGTTCCTAGTTCCGGTTGGGGAACCGCCGGTTCTTGAAGAAGGGTATGGGGAATCGGATTCGAACCGTGGACCGTAAAAATTACGGTTCACGGTTCACCAAATTGATTTTTTTTTTTCAAAAAGGAAGGTTATGGATTTATTTTTTTGATTTTTTAAAAAACTATCTTTAAACCTTTGTGTAAATTTTTTTAAAATATTTTTTTTTTGAATTTTTACTTATCAATTTTTTTTTTGAATTTTTAAAAGTGACAAAAAGTCATTATTTTAACTCTGTGTAAAATAACAACAATATTTTGTAAAAAAAAAACAGGGACGGTACCCTGACCAATTTTATTAATATAAACAAAAATTACAACGAGGGGGACAACCAATGAACTAAAGCCAAAGGAACGTTACCTCTAAGGTACAATTTTTTTCAATAAATAAAAGAAATATAATCTAAAAATTATAACTTACAATCTATAAATAAAAAGTTCTAATCTAAAAATTACAATTAACTTACCAAAACGAGCGACGTTGTTCAATCGCTCTTGGTCATTGTATCCTCATCAAAGCCCTCCTCCTCCTCAGAAGTAACTACCTTGTCTTGTGTTAGAGTCATTGCTTTAACCCAATTGCCCACCAAAAGTTGAAATTCTAAAATTCTTGGGCTTAATTGAGATCTTCTTTCATCCAAAACGTAGCCGGAGACGCTAAATGCATGTTCAAGGGTGACAGTTGAGGTGGGAGCAGCTACGATCTCCTTTGCTTATCAAAAAAAAAGTGGGAGTGATGTTTGGCAAATATACTGTCTCGTGCTTGTTTGAGAATAGTAACAACGGTTCAAGATGGATTTTTTCAAGAGTGTATGGGCCTTTTGTGGATGCAGAACGTAGAGATTGTGGGTCAAGCTTAGAGCTGTGTTTAATAGGTGGAAATCTCCCTGGTGTATTGGCGGGGATTTTAATGTCATTAGATTTCCTCACGAGCGTACGGGGACTAAGGGGTTCTCTCCTGCCATGACAGATTATACTGATTTCATAAATGAGATGGAATTAGTTGATTTGCCTCTTGAAGGGGGGACTTTTACGTGGTCGAGAAACAGTGAGATGAAGCAATGTTCAAGAATTGATAGATTTTTGGTGACAGCAGGATGGGTTGAGGGGTTTGGGGGGGATTTCTCAAGTATGCTTACCAAGGTTTGTTTCCGATCATGTTCCTCTTGCCTTGAACTGTGAAGGGGTGCGTAAAGGTAAGACTCCATTTCGTTTCGAAATTATGTGGTTCGAGGAAACAGGATTTTTGGATTTTGTGAAGGATAAATGGCAATCCTATTTGGTAGATGGTGATCCCTCTTCAGATTTGCGAAGAAATTAAAATGTTTAAAAGATGATCTTAAAAGGTGGAACAAATAAGTTTTTGGAAATCTCTTGATAAGGATTAATAAGGCTCTGGAAGAGGTGCAAGTTTTGGATGAGAAAGGAGTGGTTGGGCTGAATAGGGAGGAATCTGCCCAGAGGAATTTTTTACAAGTAGAAATTCAGAAACTTCTCAAAAGTGAGGAAATTAGTTGGAGTCAGAAAGCTCGAGTGTAGTGGCTGCGCGAAGGTGATAACATTACGAGGTTCTTTCGTGGAAGGCTAGTATCCACAAGCGTGGTAATCAGATTCAGAAGGTGCTTATTAATGGTGTTCTGTTGCAAAGTGAAGCTGAGATCAGGCAAGGAATTGAAAGGTTCTATGAAAGCCTGTACAAAGCTGAAGAGGATCCGCCTATTAAGCTGGAAGGGGTACCATTTAAAGGTATTTGTTGGTCCTGAAGGGGCTCAAATTAGGCTAGAGGGGGGGTTGAATAGCCTAATTATAATTTAAAAATAATCTCAAGAATTTCTTTCTTTTAAAAATAGTTAACTTAAGAATTAAGTTAAGGCAGCGGAATAGAGAGAGAAGGAAGAAAACAACTGCCGGATATAATGAAGTATAATAGCAGTCTTCTTAAAGTGATGCTATAAGTAATGGACAAATCGGTTATGAAGATAAAGTAAGGAACATAAAATCAAGACAGTATGCAGGATGTAGAAGTGGTTCGTACTATAAAGTACTACGTCCACTACCAAAGTGGTTAACTTTGGATTTTGAAAGGTGCACTTGTTTATCCACTAGGGTGAGTAAGAGAATATCACTAATGGATCGTGTATAAAATGGTTTTAACCGAGTGTATATTTGATGAGAAGAATAATCAATGAATGATGTATTCTCTCAAGTGCTTAAGTAACAGAAGAGTAAATGCAAACTAAAAGAAGCTGTAATGAATGCTTCAAAGTAGAGCTGCAGCTTCAGTGAGTTTGGTAGAGTGTTAGTTCTTGTCGTTGTTGATCTCTTGATTGATTGAAGAAATAAAGGCCCGAGTATTGAATGTTCAAGAGTGTGTTCTTCAAGTCTTTAATGCTGGAATTTATACCAAAGGAGATCTTGAAGGCCGTTGGAATTCAAATTGGGGAAGATGTCTCCAACGTCAATATGCATTAAATGCATTCGGCGTTATATTGGCTTTGTCCAGCGAACAACCATTAGAGGTTCTGAGGTTCAGGAGCAGACACACCAAACAAACAGAGTAACTTCCAAGTCTTCTTAGCCAAAAGAGGTAACGTCTTTAGACTTGATAACACAGGGACAGACTATACAGCTGTTGCAGTGATTAAGTCAATGTATCCTTGACTTCCTTTTGGAGGGAAATCTGATGAAGAGATATTTTGAATATTTATTGATTACACGTGTTTGACTAGTCTTCGTGACATGTCATAGCAGACTTCCAGAAGTTTGCTGGTGAAGAGAGATCATGAGATTTGTTGTTGAAGCGTGCTGGTCCATACCTTGGAGGAAACTAACACTTAAACTAATTCTTTTTTTTTTTTTTTTTGATAAGTAAAGTATGACTTAACATTAGAACCTATGAGGATCAACACTATTAATGCTGAGGATCAGAGGTGACTTGAAAGTCCTTTTTCTGAGAAGGAGGTGTTGTTAGCAAGCCAGTGGGAGAGGGGATAAAGCTCATTGGCTTTCCTATGGCCTTTTTTCAGCGATGCTGGACATTTCTAAAGGATGAGTTGATGGATGTAATTTTTTTTTTTTGATAAGTAAAGAATATATATAAATAAGGGGCGTCAAAACAAGTGACGCAGCCTTTGTACACTAGGAGTATACAAACTATTCAGCTCTAAAACTATTCACAAAATCCACAAAAGAATGCCCGAGAGATTGATCTGTCGCAGAACACCACAAAAACAATGTGCGCAAAAAACAATCTCTCAATTGATCTAGCGAAACCTCACTATTATCGAAAATTCTCCTGTTCCTCTTTTTCCAAATAGTCCACCAAACACCGCCGGAATAGCACCCCAAAGAATATTGCTCCTCCTACGATTGGAACGAGACCAACTCAAAAGCATCCCCGAACAGAACTGGGCATTACCCACAAAATCCCAAAAAGCCCCAGAACAGTATACCATAAAGAGCGAGCCACCGGACAATGCGGTAACAAGTGATTAACACTCTCTTCGTCGCCTTTGCACATGTAACACCGGTTCACATAAACCATCCCCCTTTTGCGAATGTTTTCTCCCGTAAGAATCGCCTCATGACAAGCTTCCCAAACAAAAAATACAACGCGACTCGAAGCAATACTCCTCCAAATTCCTTTCCAAGGAAAGGGATGCCCCACTTTACCCGACATAGCACAAAAATAAGATTTAACAGAGAACTTTTTGCTGTTCGATCCAACCCACCTTGCCTTATCAATTCTGCTCCCGTCAATCTAAAGTGAATAAAGCAAAGTGAAAAAAATTCCACAAACCTCCATCTCCCAATCTTGAAGATCCCTACGAAACAAGGGATTCCAGACCACTCTACCCTGATCAATATGCAACAACAAACTAACATAGCAGTTTTTGTCCATCGCCAAATTGTACAACTCAGGATAGACTCTCCATAGTTCTTCCCCACACCACTTGTCTTTCCAAAATCTCACTCTTGAACCATTGCCAACCTCAAAAGAAACAAACCTTTCAAATTGCGCCGACCCTTTACAAATTCCTGACCCAAAAGAACCGGCGACGATTTTAGGAAACCAAAAATGATCACCCTCTCTGTATCTACTAATCACCACCCTCCTCGATAACCCATTCTCTTCCTCCATTTATCGCCAAAACCATTTACCAAGTAAAGCTGAATTGAAGCAACTTAGCTTTTTGATACCTAAGTCTCCCTTCCTGATGTTCAAACAAACCTTATCCCAATTAACTAAATGGATTTTATGCTCCTCCCCTTGACCCTCCCACAAGAAGTTTCTCTCCATCTTTTCCAAAATATTGCGCACTGAAGTAGGCACCACAAACCACAAAAAGCGAAAGGAAATATGTGGGTAGACTGGATAAAGTATTTTGAATAAGCATAAGTCTACCTGCTTTGGACAATAGCTGTTTCTTCCACCCCGTCAACCGCCGACCAAATCTTTCAATCACCGGATTCCATATAGCTCTACTTTTGAAAGACGCACCAATCGGCAAACCTAGATAAGTCGAAGGTAAATGAGAAACCTTGCACCCAAACACTGAAGCAAGCTGATGAATATTCTCCACCACACCCACCGGGATGATTTCACTCTTAGCTATATTAATTTGCAGCCTTGACACCATTTGGAAGAAAATGAGCTCAAGACGAAGATAACCCAACTGCCCAATCTCGGCATCACAGAAAATTAAAGTGTCATCTGCAAAGAGCAAGTGAGAGATGGCAACCTCCTCTCCTCTATACCTTCCCAACCCGAAACCACGAATAAATCCTCCTCTCACAACTTTCTCAATAAAACTGCTCAATGCTTCCATAATAATGATGAATAGAAAAGGAGAGAGAGGATCTCCTTGCCTCAGCCCCCTCGAACTAGCAAAGAAACTAGCAGGTTCACCATTAACCATTACCGAGAACCGAGCTGAAGAGATGCAAAACAAAATCCACTTTCTCCATTTAGCACCGAACCCCATCCTTTCCATTAAAAACATCAAAAACTCCCGATTAACACGGTCATTTGCCTTCTCGATATCTAGTTTACATCAACCCGGGGCATCCTTGTTGCAACCTTAAATCCACAACCTCATTGGCGATAAACGACGTATCTATAATTTGTCTCTCCCCCACAAATGCATGTTGAGAATCCGACACCAACTTCCCAATCACGTGACGCAATCTGATTGACAACACTTTAGATAAAATTTTATAAAAACCTCCCACCAGACCAGACTAATAGGTCTAAAATCTCCCAAATTAGAAGCACCGACCTTCTTCGGGATAAGAGTGATAAAAGTGGCATTTAAACTCTTCTCGAAACACATATTGGCATGAAAAAAGTGGCACACATCCATAATGTTATCTTTAAGAATCTCCCAACAAGAAGAGAAGAAGGCTATAGAGAAACCATGAGGACCCGGAGCCTTATCACCATTCATACTACGCAAGGCTGTCAAAACCTCCTCTTCCGAGAAAGGGCGTTCTAAAGAACACCTATCCTCCTCCACCAGATTCTTAAAATCAGTGTCTTCCAATTTAGGATGCCATTCCCCACTATCCGAATATAACTTGGAATAAAAATCCACTATGCCATCCTTAATAGCATCCCATTCTTCAAGAAGGTTCTCTCCAATAGTAACTTTCCGAGTCTGATTCACATTCTTATGAGCACTCGCCATCTTATGAAAAAAATTTGTATTCTTATCCCCTTCTTTCAGCCATTGCACTCTTGATTTTTGCCTCCAACATACCTCCTCCTTGATAAGCAAAAGACAAAACACACCTTTGGGCCACTGTACTTTGCCAAACATTGCAATTAGGCCACTGAGACGTCAAAATTTTCAGTGCGGTCACTGTACCAGACTTATCTTGCATGTTAACCCAATTTGGATGGACGTTAAGTTCCGTTGTTAACTTATGTTAAAGTCCTATTTTACCCCTGAAAATGAATAATTATTACCTTGTATATAATAAAGAAATCAAAATTGAAGGCATGTGATATCTCCCAATATAATAAAGTTGTAAAATCTGATTGTTCTGAAGGTGAATGCATCTTCCATTAAAAGGTGAATGCGATATCAAAATTTGCAGATTGGTTTGTTGAAGAAGGAACAGACGAAGAAAACGAAATCGAAAAGAAAGATGGGAAAAGCGATTAGGACGGCCAGAGCGTCAATCTGCTGCTGCGCCTCTCCTTGCTCCTCCTTTCTCTCTCCTCATTCCATAATCAACTGGTCCGTCTCTGTATCTCTCTCTGTAGTCTGTATGCTTATAGATTTACAATGCCGCCTTGGTATTCTCAGTCGGCGGCGACCCACTGGTCTCCCTTCGTCGCAGCGCAATTTCGGTGTCTCCCAAACCCTAGCCCTTCCCAATCAAGCCTTCTCCCTTCGCCAATCAAACCCAATACAATCCAGTCCGCCGTCTTGTTCGCAATCGCAGCCGCCGTCCTAGAGACAGAAACCAAGGAAGAGTCCATCGAAACCCCACCACCATCTCTAGATTTGTTAGATCCAGATCCACCACCGTCTCCATCACAACAACTCTTCAAGCTATATCTCTCATCGACATCTCCGGTCATCACCATCATCTCTGCTTCAGCTTCGTCCCCTCTCTCTCCCCCCTTCCGCCTCTGCTTACTCCGGCAAATACAGAGCAGATCCACCTTCGCCAACAGTTATGATTGCATCTCCCTCCATCGACCAGCATTGTGCAGCAGCCATGGCTGGCTCTGCGTGCGAAAGAATGCTATAGCTAACAGCTCAAATCAGTGGCTGCGCCTGCTAGCGCTGAGTTGGTTTTAGAGAGAGAAAGTTAAGAATTTTTTTGGGATTGTACCAGTTTTGTGAAGGATTTCCCGGCCAACCTTTGGGGCAATTTGTGAAGGGTTTCATTTTTGTTCTTCAGGCATGTATATATGGAAAAATTATTTTATGGGTATGAATTGCATTGTGATTGAATTGAAAAAGGAGAGGTTTGTGGATGGAATTGGTTGGGATTTGGTCTCCGACTTCTTGAATTTGAGATTTTTTTCTTAATTGATCAGACAAGATGATGACAATGAAGATATGGGCAAAATAGGTATTTTATATAAATTAACGTCGGAACTTAACGTCCATCCAAAAATTGGGTTAACTTGCAAGATAAGTCTGGTACAGTGGCCGCACTGAAAATTTTGACGTTTCAGTAGCCTAATTGCAATGTTTGGAAAAGTACAGTGACCCAAAAATGTGTTTTGCCTAAGCAAAACCTCAAGCTCGCTTTTCCAATTCTTCCGTGCCTCTTCTTCCGTCTCATCCAAACCTTCTGAACCCGCCTTCTCATCCAACAATCTAATTCCATGACTTTCTTAATCTTGATATCAATCCTCCCAAACACCTCCCTATTCCACACTTTCAAATCCAATTTAAGAAGTTTCAATTTCTTAGCAAGAATAAAGTCTGGGCTCTCATTTATCTCATATGAACACCATCTAGAACGTATCCGGTCCATGAAACCAAGCTCTAAAAGCCACATGTTCTCGAATCTAAAAGGAAACTTCGCTTTCGCGTAATCCACACTCGGCGTAAAGGGGAATATGGTCCGAGACTACTCAGTTAAGCAATCTTTGTCGTATCACTAAATACATCAAACCAATCTGCGGAAGTAAGATATCTGTCAAATGCGGAGAATTCTTTGTCTATCCCCATGTCTAAACCACGTGAAATTGCATCCCGATAAATTGAGATCCACCGGCCCAGTGCCATTGATGAACTCGTTAAATTCGTCATTGCTCGAGAAAAAACTTGTGGATCGAGCGTTCCACGAAATCGACCACATTAAAATCCTCCTATGCACCAAGGTGCTCCCGTCTCAATCTAATCACTCTTAACTCTTCCCACAAATTCGGCGGAGGTTGTGCGCACATGGCCCATACACCCCGAAAAAATCCACTCCTTGTCATCCACAATTGACTTCAAGCAGCGAAGCAGAATGTTCTCCCACCATTGCATCCACCTTATCAATCACCCTTTTATCCCACATAACAAGAATGCCACCGGTGAACCAATAGGCGAAAACACCGGTCCACGCCAAACCCTAAACTACTAGCCAACCTACTGCCAATAGCTTACATTTTTGTTTCTTGAAGACAGATTAAATGCGGAGTCCACCTCCTTAAAGCAGCCTTAATAACTAATCTTTTCCTCATTTTTGTTTCTTGATGGATGTATTCAATTCTTTTCACAAGTACAAGAGATTTGAAGAGAAGTTTAAATACTTCCTTCATTGCTCTCATTCCCAAGAAACCAGGTGCGGACGAAATAAAAGACTTCAGACCTATCAGTCTTATTGGGGGGGGGGTATACAAGATCATTGCAAAAGTTTTAACTGAAAAAGGTTCTAGGGAAGGTGATCTTCGATTCTCAACATGCTTTCGTGGGTGGGAGGCAAATAACAGACGCGGTGCTCATTGCGAATAAAGTCCTAGATTCCAGAATTTGCAGCGGGGAGGCAGGATTAATTTGTAAGGTGGATATAGAAAAGGCATATGATCATGTGTGCTGAGAGTTTCTGGATTATTTGTTGTCAAGGATGGGGTTCTGGAGATGTTGGAGGGAGTGGATTTTCTTCTGTATTTCCTTGGTGAGATTCTCTGTTTTGGTAAATGGGGAACTAGTTGGGTTTTTTGCTAGCTCGAGAGGGCTCCAACAGGGAGATCCCTTCTCTCGGTTCCTATTCATTATAGTGATGGAAGCGTTGAGCAAGATAATGGATGTTTCTAAATCCAGAGGTCTCATTAGCGGGTTTAAAGTAAGGAGGGAAAGGGGTCCTTGGCCGATGGTCTCTCACCTTCTATTTGCTTGTGATGCGGATTCGAGGCTATTGTGGTATCTTCACCTCGTTCTGCTGTTCTTCCAGGCTGCTTCATGATTGAAGATCAACATCCATAAAAGCGAGTTTTTTCCGGTTGGGATGGCTGATTCTGTGGACAGGTTGGCGGACTTCTTCGAATGTAAAGTTGGTTCCCTCCTGACTTCCTGTCTCGGCTTACCACTTGGGGCGCATTCGACATATAAAGATATATGAAATTCGGTCATCGAAAGGTTCGAGCTTAGGTTAGCGGGTTGGAAGAAGCAGTATTTGTCTAAGGGTGGCAGACTGACTCTTGTTAAGAGCATGTTATCTAGCCTGCCTACTTACTTCATGTCTATTTTCGATATGCCGGTTTCCGTGGCCAAGAGGTTGGAGAAACGGAAAGAGACTTCTTGTGGGAAGGCCAAATGGATGAAAGGAAGTATCACTTGGTGAAGTGGGAGGTAGTTTGTTCCAGTTTGAAAGAATGGTGGGTGGGGGATTAAAAAGTTAGAAGTTTTCAACTCAGCCCTTTTAGGGAAATGGTTGTGGCGTTACTTGTCAAAAAGAGTGAGCTTTGGAAGAAAGTTGTGATGGCTAAGTATGGGCAGGTGTGGGCTCCTAATGAGGTGCATTCTTGTAATGGGGTGGGAGTATGGAAAAGAATTAGGAAAGAAAAATGGTGTGGCGATTTGGAGTTACAACGAGCTTTTCCTTCTTTGTTTAATCTTGCCGTAAACAAGGAGGAGTATGTAAGCTCGGTTATGGTAGTGGAGGGTGAGGCCGTCACGTGGAATCCTTCGTTTAGAAGGAACATGCAAGATTGGGAGGTTAATAATCTTGTGATCTTTTTTGAGTTGCTGTACCAACAAAAGGTGGACAAGAGCTTGGGTGATTCCATCGTTTGGAATGTAAAGAAAGACAAGCCCTTTTTGGTTAAGTCCTTTTTCCAAATCTTGACAGCTAGCGACAAGTCTTTCCTGTGGAAGAGTGTTTGGAAATCAAGGGCTCCTTCTAGGGTGAGGATTTTTATGTGGGAAGCCGCAGTCGAAGCTATCTTAACAAATCCATAACCAACTAGTGCTTTATGTGCAAGATGGATGGAGAAAGTGTGAACCACCTTCTCATTCATTGCCCGACTGCAAGGGAAATTTGGAGCTTTGTGTTGGGATTGTTCCAGATTTCGTGGGTGATGCCTCAGTCGTTCAAGGAACTGCTTATGTGCTGGACTTTGTATAAGCGCAGAAGAAAAAAATGTTTTTGGGATGTTGCTCTTTTGGTAGTATGCTGGTCAATTTGGAAGGAAGGGAATCGTAGAGCTTTCGAGAATGAGGAACAAAACCTGGAGGGGATTAAAAATAAGATTATTCAGACTATGTTTTTTTGGTGTGATGAGGTGGTCCCGCAGGGTTCTAATCCCTTTGTAGAATTTGTGGATAACATTTTTGTTGGCTAGTAGTGGTTGGTTGTGTATTGCTTATGTACATAGGACGCATCACCTGTTTTGACGCTTTCATTTATATACTCTTTATTTATATAAAAAAAGATTCATATAACATTTTATAGGTGGAATTCCATAGGTTTGAAACATCTAAATGAAATGATTTAGGTTCCATATTTTGTTGTCTACAAAATTTGGCTTTTTTTTATTTTAAATATTATGTTGTCTCATCAAAACTGATATTATGTTCCTAATTGGTTTAACTTCATCACGTAAAATCGTCAAACCATCTTGCTCACACAAATTTAAAATATGACATATGCATTTAACATGAAAAAATTTACCACCAATTGATGGTTGACAAAATGAAATGAGTTTGGGTAAACTAGCAGTATTATTTGAAACATTATCAAATCCAATTGAAAATATTTTTTTATCTAAACCATATTCTTTTAAAACATTCATAATTTTTTACGGAAATATTACGAGTATTATGTGCAGTATCAAAGTCTTTAAATCCAATTAATCGTTTTTGTATTGTCCGTGAGTTATTAATCCAATGATATGTAAGTGCTATATAGTCATGTCTTTGCCATTTATCACTCCAAATATCTACACATATTAAAACTTTTTGCAATAAATTTATAAACATAGTAATTAATGTTTTTTTTCCTTTTAGGCAATCAATTTTTGTGTCACGAGTAACCATATTCCTATGAAGTTATTTAGCGGTGGGATTCAATGACAATTGTGCAAAATTTGCTCATAAAACATCATTTGCAAAATTAAATGGCAGACCTTTAGCACAAATCAACTTTACCATTTGTTTTCTTTACATAGCTTTGGTAAATTTAAATTGAAAAGATGTACCTCGTTGAGATGAACCTGCAACTCCCGTGATTTGTGTTTGACCTTCTTCCATTCCCATCTTGTTGGAATGCTTGTTCTTTATGTGCTTCTTATACGTGCCGTATCCATTTTCAATTTTGAAGCTGAATGTGGCGTTACAATAGTTGCATGTGACTAGGAAATTCTTATCTTCAAGATGCATTTTTATATAATGCATCGTGAATATATTGTTGTTCGACCTCTCGTTGTTGTTCCACCTTGAACTCGACCTCTTGTTGTTCCACCTTGGCCTTGGGTTTGAGTGATACTCTCTTGAGTACGAGGGTTAGTTTCCGAGGTGTGAAGATTTACCAGTTCATCACCCATTGGATTGTTTACATCATATTCGTCATCAGTAAAATCTAAACTAATTGGCGTGTCTAAATGTTACCAAAAAGTATCCTCGGGCCCAACTGTTCTCGGCTTGGGGATTTGGGGTCTTTGGGAAGCTTTGTCTTTTCCCTTGTTCATACCGAATCGAGAAGTAGACATTTTTGTTTGGTAAAATAATAAATATCGTAATAAAATAATGTAATAAAATGTAGTATAAATTAATAACTACTAAACAATTAAAATAGGAACTAGTAAACATAGATAATTTTAAATGTAGTAATTAAAAACAATTAATAACTAGGAAGTATTATATTAAAACGAAATTATTAAATATTAGCGTACTTTAATATTAAAGTTAATAAATAATAACAAAAATAATAGTACATGATAATTAAAAACGTAATTATTATAAATTATAGTGCTTAATAAATATTGGAGAGTAGTAAAAACGTAATTAATGTAATTTACTAAATAAAACATTAATTAATAAAAATAAATGGATTAATATATGATTTGGTCCCTCGACTTAACCTTTCTTCCTATAAAGGTGAGTGATGTTTTTCATTTCCTATATTGGTCGGTGGATTTCACTTTAGCTTGCATATTTGTCCCTCAAACTATCTCAAACAGAATCGGTAAATATTTATTCGAATGACAAAATTGCCCACTTTTTAGGATGGGTTGGATGTCCACGTGGCCACTAATGTCAAGAGAGACCTTTCTTGTATATATTAATCCTACTAAAAATAAGAAACCTTTTGTATTCCTCCCTCTAGAATTAAATATAAAACAAGAAAAAGAAATTAAATTAAAAATAATCGCCCCCTTAACGTTCTCTCTCCCCCAACACACAAGATTTATTTTTCTTCCACCTGTCTCCTCCCACCCCCATCTTCTTCCTTCTCCCTTCCCCACCCACACAGAAGATAAAGAAGTAAGATTGATTGCTTGCATCCATCTATTTCTGCAAACAATTTCATGACTATAGAAGACCATACAAGAGATTTTCCCGAAGAGGGGCAATATAAGACTCCAAACTGTTGGAACAATTCTTTCAATTGATCCCATCAATCAACCACCACCACCATCATCAACCGTGAACAATAACAAAACCAAGGCCACCGAGCTTGATCGAATAAGGAAAGTTGAACCAAAAACAGAGTTTTAGAGGGAGAAAGAAAAGAAAATTAGAAGCACAGTCCTAAAACTATTATTACAATAGATAAATTAAAGAAAAAACTAAAACCCTCCTCGGCACCTCCTAGTAGCGAGAATGGATAAAGCGGTGGTCTACCCTCGCCCGCCACCGTTGAAACACCACCAAAATAACTGATATCTCTGCCAACACCACCATTTGTATCTATGATATCATACCCACCAACGACGTCCATTTCCTGCGACTCCATCGTAAAATAACCATTATTCGCATCCACCGGTCTCTAGTTCATCCACGCCATCATCGACTGCGTCTCCGGAGACATCGAAGACTGTCAAAAAATTTGCCTCCGTTGGCGAATTCACCCATATTGTCTCACTCCCACTATCATCCTCCTCACTCTTGACCGAATTACAAATTCCAACACCTGACGAAAAAGGTGAATTAGACATGCCTGGAAAGTCAAGAATTGAACAAACATCAACTCTACCTCTATCAGTGCCGCAGAAGCTACCCTTAATTGGCAAAGTGAAAATGTTGTTGCAGGACTCTGGAGTGCTTAATAATTATACAATGACGTAAGCAATGATGTCTAGAAAGTGATAATTATACAATGACGTAAGCAATGACGTCTAGCAAACAATAATTATACAATGACGTCTAGAAAACAATAATTATACAATGACGTAAGCAATGATGTCTACCAATGGGATTCCGGAGGAGATGGGTCATCTTCGTATGGATCAGGGTACGATCCGTCATTGTTATCATCAAAACTCGGGTTCTCATTATCCACGGATTCAGAGGTTTCAAAAGTTGGGATAATGCGAGACATGCCCCATTGGTCGAGCGCGTCAATCCACTTGGATGAAGCAGGGTGGTCATCTGTCCAGGCTTGCACTCCTAACATGATCTGAGAGGGGATGGTTTGGGGATTGATCATGTTGGCTCGGACGAGAACATTTTTTGTGTTCATGAAAAGTTCAAAGTTGCGCATTGCGCAAGTGGATCCTGCTGATTAATATCAGACCAATCAAAGATGAATGCCATGGGAGCATGATAGACAAATGAATGTCCTTGATTTCTGATGGTTGGGGAAGGGAGGTATGAGCATGGTCTCTGGAACATTATGGTCATATATGATTTGTGCAGGGAGACAGCTGTTGTGTTCATTGGTGAGCTGGAAGAAACCATTGGAATAGTTTGAACAGGTTGTGGGACTGGGGTGGGACATTGTCAAGTTGACATTGGAAGAGGTATGAGAGGAGTTTAATAGGATTAAGCGAGATTCCTATGGTAGATGTTTCAAACAAATACCAAAAGAAACAAAGTGCTTCTTTAGGGAATCAGAACAGGTCATGGATATGGAAGATACTAAGGAAGGGATAGTCTGGATGGAACTTGAGTCTTTTCATGAAGAGACCATGGCGGTGGAGAAGGATGGTAAGGAAATTTTGCTAATTTGGAGTGGCCCTCTGCTTGAGTGTTATGTCTGCAATAGCTTATGTTATTTTATCAAGGAGAGAAATGATAGTGTTTCAGGGTTGGTGGAAGAGGAAGGGGCTTCATTGATGGGGAATGGGTAACAATGGGTAACAAGCTATGAACAAACTCATCAAGCCCCATAGGCTCTTGTACAAAGCACCGTACAAAGCACCGCAGCTCCAGAGTTTGTGCGACATGAAAATGGTCTCGCCGAAGTTAAGTTTTCATCTCCACAGCAAGCAAACACTTCATGTAATGTCTTCCCAACAGAAATTCATATGGTCAAACCAATTGAACATTATTGGTACGATGTTTGCGATTGTCCAGACTGTCTAGATGATGCTTCCAAGATCTTAATGGATGAGGATATTCCAATAAAGAAAAATTCTTCTAAAAAAAGGTTACAAAAAAGATTTCAAGAAGGAGACCCTACTGTAGGAACCCTTAGTGAACCATCTGGTAAATTTGACTATTATGTCCTTTATTCAAATAAAATTCCCAAGCCTATATCACCTCCTCAACCATGCAAGCCTTCCCCACCTCCTAATCTCCATCCTTACTACCAAAAAGCTCTATCCATCATTCACAAAGGTCCAGTGCTCCATCCATCTCCTTTGTCGTGTCATATGCTTACTCCAGCCTCAAATCCACAAGAATACCAAGCAGAGTTCCCTCCTCTAAGTTCGTTTGAACTTCCAGATCAAAGACCCAAGCATGCCTGGAAAGTCAAGAATTCAACAAACATTAACTCAACCTCTATCAGTGCCGCAGAAGCTACCCTTAATTGGCAAAGCAAAAATACTGTTGCCCAGAACAAAGCGCTTAAACAGATAATTCCTCAGCAAAGTATGATTGCACAAACCTAAGACAATCTTTCCTCAAGGGTTAAGCTACTTGAAAGCATGACATATGAGATTCGTCTCATGATCCAAGTTCTCCACCGAGAACTTCTCCAAATTGTCCATTCTTCACCACTCCTCAAGTTTCCTCTTCCCTAACCAGAAAGGAAGTAGAGATGAAGTTTCTCAAAACCCAGCTCAGACCTAGGACGGCAACATAAACAGAAAAGAATGGCAACATTCCGCTGATCCTTGGAGATTACCCACAACCGCCTTCGTGAAAACTGCTTTTGACCCTCAATCAATCCCCTAGTCCACCCACAAGGAGCCATCCCCCTCACTCACTCTTAAGGCCTCAAAATCCCTGCCCGCCAACAAACCCACCAAGAAGATTTCACAAGCCATTACGACCTCCCTACAAAATATAGCCACCACATCCAAAATCTCTGCCCCACAAGCCTTCCAGCCAGAACATCCAGATCCTCATGTAGGTGCTTCCACCATAGCCCCTGATATTTTTCCGATCGAAGAGAAAAATCCAGTTTCCCAATTCTTACAAACCCTTTTCCATCATAGCAACCCTCCTTCGTCCTCCTTGGTCGGACCAGTGGTTGATCCATCATCTTCACAAATGGAAGAAGAATTCGATCCCACAGAAGCTTTCGGACATCTGTTCATGACAGAACGAGAGCCAACGGTCCATGATGCTCTAGATACCAATCCAGAGGAATCTACATCTCAGACTTCACCACATGAGAATAAAAAAACTCCGAGATCTGCTCCCTGAACCGATACCAAACAACAATTCGCCTTCGATGATATTCCGCCTTCCAAATGGTGCGAACGAAGTATCGAAATGTTAACTTGGTGCACAGCAGAGCTGCAGTTTTATTCCATCGAGTTGGTCATTAAAAGGTTCCTTACCTGGATCCAAGAGCGCCTTCTCACCTCTAGATATGCTAAGCCTATCCAAGTTATTGCCTTCTTTGATACAGGATCCGCAGTCTCCATCCTAAATCCAAAAATACTCCCTGCCAGTTTTTGGAAGCCACATCGTCAATGTTTCCTTGCAGCTAGGGGTGGCATGGATAATAGCCTAACACCCATTTATCCATAACACCCATTTTATCACCCCTACTTATAGCTAATGGTGAAAGCTTCATTATTGACAAAATCAGTATTCCCATTCACAGCAAACTATTTCCCAAGTGTGTTATTAAGCATAGACTGCTAGGCTCAAGCTCACATGGAAAAGACCTCCTCATTGGTTTGATATCCTGCATAAATTACCCAACTTACGATGGATGCAGGATGGTCTCTGTTACAAAAGCTTTTTCAATCCATGGAGCCCAGTCTCACGGCTTTACATGGCGTCTGCTCCATCCATAGAAACCCTCAAGCATCGGATCATCCAAGATTCTTGTGCTTCATCCTATACAGAGTTCTTGGAAAAACATCCCTCTCCTTTATGGCTGAATTCTGCATTCTATGTCTCCTTGCCCTTCAAACAGAATGAAGATGCCAATCTCCAGGGATGATACCCGACCATTACCAAATTGCTCTCACAGAATGCACCCAGCTTGTTGACCAAAAAATTATTGAACCTACATCCTCTCTATGGGCATGTGAGGCATTCTATGTCAACAAAAGAAGTGAACAAGTTTGAGGAAAGCTAAGATTGGTCATCAATTACCAGCCACTCAATCACTTCTTGGCAGATGATAAGTTTCCTTCACAGAAAAAGTCCTTGTTCCAATCCTTATCCGATGCAAAAGTTCTCTCAAAGTTCGATCTCAAGTCAGGTTTTTTGCAGCTGGGTATTACACCTGAAGATAGGCCAAAAACTGTGTTCTGTATCCCTGACCATCATTACCAGTAGAATGTCATGCTATTCGGCTTAAAAAATGCCCCATTCGCCTTTCAAAATGCGGTTACCAATTCTTTCCAATACACTGGTTTACATGGATGACATACTCCTATTCTCCCCTGATGAAGAATCCCATGTAGCCTTACTCTCTCAGTTCCATTATCTGGTAACTCAGTACGGTATCATGCTCTCAGAAAAGAAAATGGAAGTTGGCGTTTCATCCATTGATTTTCTAGGGATGAAAATATCTAACGGTAAATACGAGCCCCAGCCCCACATTGCTCAAGAACTATATAGGTTCCCAGATATTCTATCTTTACAGAAAGAAATCCAGCTGTTTCTTGGACTAGTCAACTATATGGCAGATTTCTTACCAAAGCTATCTACCCATACAGTATGGCTGTTCCCCATCCTGAAAAAGGATTCTCCTCCTTGGACTACAAGACAAACTGAAGCTGTCAAGTCAATCAAACAGCTGGCAAGCACAATGCCCCCTTTAAAGATTCCTGCTTCGTCAGAAAAAAGGATCCTTCAGACAGACGCAAGTGACGAATATTGAGCAGCGATCCTTCTTGTCCAAAGTGAAGATAATCGGAGAACAATATGTGAATACAAAAGTGGTACATTTAAGCCATCAGAACAGCACTACCATTTCACGTTCAAAGAAATCCTTACAGTCAAAAGGGGAATAGAAAATTTTCAATTCCATCTAATCGGACACGACTTTCAAGTCGAGATGGACATGTCCTCTTTCCCCCGCATGCTCCAATTTAAGCGAAAGATACGTCCCCAGGCACAACTTTTAAGATGGTCAAATTGGTTCTCTCAGTGGAAATTCACTGTCAAACATATCAAAGGAACAACAAATGTCCTTGCAGACTTTCTCTCAAGGCCAAAAGAGTATAAAAAGGTATGTGGAATTTTCAAAAAAACCAACCTTGAACACAACTTCAATATCATCCCAATGGTGTTCTCCATCAATGAAGCCCCTTCTACTCCAACCCTGAAACACCAGAACCGATCCCTTTCCTTTCTCTCCCTGGTGAAATAACATAAGCTATTGCGGACATAACACTCGAGCAGAGGGCCACTCCAAATTACCCAAAATTTCCTTACCATCCTTTCTCCACCGCCATGGTCTCTTCATGAAAGGACCCTAGTTCCATCTAGACTATCATTTCCTTAGTATCTTCTATATCCATGGCCTGTTCCGATTCCCTAAAGAAGCACTTTGTTTCTTTTGGTATTTGTTTGAAACATCTACCTAGGAATCTCGTTTAATCCTATTAAACTCCTCTCATACCTCTTCCCGTGTCAACTTGACAATGTCCCACCCCAGTCCCATAACCTGTTCAAACTATTCCAGTGGTTTCTTTAAGCTCACTAATGGACACAACAACTGTCTTCCTGCTGCAAATCATATGTGACCATAATGTTCCGGAGACCATGCTCATACCTCCCTCCCCCAACCATCAGAAATCAAGGACATTCATTTGTCTATCATGCTCCCATGGCATTCATCTTTGATTGGTCTGATATTAATCAATAGGATCCACTTGTGCAATGCGCAACTTTGAACTTTTCATATACACAAAAAATGCTCTCGCCCGAGCCAACATGATCAATCCCCAAACCATCCCCTCTCAGATCATGTTAGGAGTGCAAGCCTGGACAAATGATCACCCTATTTCATCCAAGTGGATTGACGCACTCGACCAATGGGGCATGTCTCACATTATCCCAAGTTTTGAAACCTCTGAATCCGTGGATAATGAGAACTCGAGTTTTGATGATAACAGTGACGGATCTTACCCTGATCCATATGAAGATGACCCATCTCATCCGGATTCCCGTTGGTAGACGTCATTGCTCACGTCATTGTATAATTATTAAGCACTCCAGAGTCCTATATAAAGGGCCTTCAGACTCCATTTGTAATCAGAGGAAGAAAGAAAATAAATATAATTTCTAAAGTTTCTAAGTATTCAATCTTCTCTTCCATCTTCTCTTATTGTTCTAAGTATTCAATCATCTCTTCCATCTTAATTGGCATTTTCGCTTTGCCAATTAAGGGTAGCTTCTGTGGCACTAAGACGAAATCAAAAGCCGCCACTTCTTCTCCGCCAATCTCTTTGACTGTTGATCTTTCTCCATCATCATTTGTGGCAGAATCTCAGGGCCTTCGGCGACGTTATACAAAAATGTCATCATTTGCTCTGGCCACCGCTCGGTTGCCTCCAACCGTTTGTTCATACCTTGAAGCTCTTTCTCTAAAACCTTCTGCTCCTTTAATCTAGCTATCTCAATTATCATCTCATAAAAAGAAAAAATAAAATTAAAAAAAGTGTGTAAGTGAGTTGGGGGGGGGGTGGAGTACGATGAGTGGGGAGAGTAAAGCTTTTACTTTTAATTTATTGTTTTTAAAAAAATTCATTTTTCATCTCAGCAATAACTTGGTCACAGGGATATTCATTAGACTCGGTTAAGGGCAATTTTGTCTCTTTAGATATTTTTTAATCCAAAATAAATTAGTAAACTTACTAAATAATTGGAGAGTAATATCTTGATATTTGAAGAGTTGGAGAATTGAGACTTGAGAGATGAAGAGTTTTGAGAGATTAGAAGTAGGAAAAAATTATAGAGGAAGTGGGAGTATTTATAGGTTAGGAAAAAAAGAAAAAATAAAATTTTTTTCTTAAAAAACAGCAAAAAACGGTCACATGACCGTTCTGCCTCTTCATCAAATCTGGGTCGTCCATCGCCTAGCCATTTTTTTTTTTTGAATTTTAGCCGTTGGAACCGGTGGTTCACAGTTCATGGAGACTGTTCGGAACCGCCGGTTCACCAAATTTGAAATACTGAAACCTTAAGTGAACCGGTGAACCGCTTGTTCCGGTTCATCTGAAGGTCCGATTTTTGGCCGGTTTTGGAACGGTTCGGTTCATTCCAATCGTGAACCGCAAACGGTTCATGGTTCCATTCCCATGACAGATACGGAACCCTGCATTTGCTGATGTTCTCTTTGCTCTTGCCAATATTTAAATTGTCTGAAGAACAACATACTTATTTATAAAACACTTTTACCTTGAGATCCATGATCAAAGGGATGATTGAAGTGGCTTGGGGGTGGGGTGGGGGTAGATTCTCATGAAAGATAAGACCCTTTCATTTTGGGGAACAATTTAGACTTCAACATCTTAATGTGGTTACATATAATTTCCCTTGTTATGTGTTTTCGAAATCCCTAGTTTTTCAGTCAATTGTACTTGCGTATCATGGGCTTTTTGAAAATAGGTGAAGTATGCACATTGAGTTTGAGACGTGGATCTGGGATTGGGATATAGGACTATGAATGTTATGCTCCACTTGTTGCATTGTGAAATTTCTTTTGGCTACATATTTTCAGAAAACAATAAGGATCGATCTCGTCCATTTACCAAAAATTAAAGAGTATGGATTTTTTTTTTCTTTTCTATGTAGACATCCCTTGTGCTGTATGATTTTTGATTTAGATGACTTGGGACATAGAATCACACAGTCTCTTGGCTGTATGCTTGTACATTGCTTGGTTTTCGAAGTATGATGAAGTGGTGGAAATCAGGCTCCCATTGGGTGTGAAGTTGCAACTTTGTTTTTCTCCGTGTCATAATTTACTGACAGATACTAATATCCTTACCCCAAGGTAATATACTCGGTGACATTTCTTACTTGCATTATAATGTTACTTTCCTTAGAATGATACTGATATCTCTGTGTCAGTAGCTCCTCTAAAAGTATCCTTTTTCCTTTCATCAGCAACTTGGGAGGCCATTCTTACTGGTGACAAATTGAGAAAAGGAGGCAAGATTTTAGTTGATCTTTATTGTATGTGTGAGGAGTGAGGAAACAGTGAGTCAGTGAACCATCTTCTGTTGCATTGTGATGTAGCCAGGAGCTTAGGGAGCATTCTTCTCTCTTTGTGTGGCTTATCTAGGACTGTGTCCCTTTCTGTGAAAGGTTTTCTGGCTACTTGGTGTGGCGCATGCGTTTCACTTTCGAAAAGAAGACTTTGGGAAGCTGCTCCACATTGCCTCACGTGAACTCTTTGGTGGGAGAGAAACAGGAGAAACTTCGAGGGAATTGCTTTGCTGACATATAAGCTCTCGTTTTTGATGCTCAGCTCTTTGTTTTTTGTTTTTTTGGTTTAATGAGTACTCACCCAATGCGATCATCCTTTTTGTGGATTTTTTTGGGAAGATGGGGTTCGGTACTTTACTATTTTGTTCGTATTCTTTTGTGTATTCTCATTTTTCAGCAGCTTTTGGCCTGTGACTTTTTTTTAAGGCCTTTTGCTCCTTTTGTTAGGGTTCGCCCCCTTGGCGAACTTTTACATACACATATTCACTTATCAAAAAACTAATACTGAAGACTGGTGCGTTCTTATTTTTCAGGAGTATCCTCCTGGGGTGAAAATTGTACCTATGGGAAGTAGAACTGCAAAGCCTTTTCGTACAACAAATTTGGTTGTTTTTGCACCGGAAAATAATCATGATGACTATGAAAGTAGTACTTTTGTTGCTCATGGAGATGCACTGATAATAGATCCAGGGTGCCGTTCTGAATTCAATGAAGAGGTATGCTCAAACTGTTCGATTTCTGATATTATTTCTTGGAATATAATCTGTCCAGAAGTCATGCATATCCACTATCTTCTTTTAAGGATTCTAGTTTATTTTGATTTCTTACTTGTGTAATTACCTTGGCAATTAAATTTAGGCGATAATTTGGTCTTGCTTCACCTACTAATGAAGATGTAACCAACCTTGTGACCCAGTCGCAGTTATGTAAACTAGTTTTATAATATTTTTTCAATTAAACGATAACATACAAAACGGAAAGGTAAAATAAAATTAAAATAATAAATTAAGGATAAGTAATGTTGAAAATATTTCCCTGTTCGCAATGGCCGTAGCAAAATGATTTGAACCATCATCACGATGCGTTAAATACATGTTAGACATTAAGGGTATTTTAGTAAATTAGATGGTAGGGTATTTTGTATATATATATGTCGCCTATTGTTAATGTCAGTGTTAGCGCACAGATTTGGCTGCGCAAGACTCTGCCGATTTCTCTCGTCTTCTCCGTCTTCTTCTTTATTTCTGTTACATGGTATCAGAGCTCGGTTGGTAGATTCCGAGACAGGGGTTGACTCAGAATAGGAGGGCGACCAGATCTGTGGAGTTCGTCCGCCGACTTGTTGATTTTCCGACGTCACGCGCCGGCGAGTGGTGGCGCGTGTGATCAGAATAGGAACCCTAGCAATCGGAATAGGATTGTGCAGGTGTCAGATTTGTGTCTCAGGAGGTTTCAAAGTGTTAGTTGATGATTCTGGTGATTGACAGGTGTGATTCCGACTAATACGTGAAGATTGTGACGAAGAACAGACTGTCGCGTGTTATTCCGGTTATTACGAAGAGTCCGGCTTGGAACTGTCTGCCTTCGTCTGATTTCTTTTGGTTGTTGTTGTTCAAACTTGCTTGATAGTCTGAAATTCTCCTTTTCTTTATGGCTGACGACCAGTCTACGGGACCGATAATGACAATTGTCTCTAACCAAAATAGATTGATTGACATTATCTTGGAAGCCGATGGGTCTAATTTTGCGGAGTGGCGATATTTAGTTCAGGTGAACATGGGTGGTTTACGGAAAGAAGGACATCTTGTTGAAGATTGTCCTATCTGAGGTGGCTAAGGTGTGGTTGGATGATGACAAAGTGTTGTTTCCGAAAATTGTGAATTGTATCGGTAGGAAAATTATCTTCGTTTATGCAACACCGCAAAACGCTTAAGGATCGTGGACACTCTTGCATAAATGGTTCTCTCGGATCAAGTAACTTGAATAGGCTGTATAACTTGTCACAGGAAGTTCATCGCCCTAGTCAGAAAGGACGGAGTCTTATGGATTATTATTATGATTTCATGCGTATGAGCGAGGATTTCACTGCTGCTATGCCTATTTCTGATGATGTTGAGGAGATGAAAGCTCAACGTGAAAATTGTTGATGTTTAGGCGGCTATCGTGGAGAAAGATTATGATGTGGTTCGGTCTCAGTTATTGTCAAATAAAGATTTGGGTACCTTGTCTGATGCCTTTGATAGGCTTTTGACTGCAACGAGAAATGGTGAGTCATCACATGTGGAGGTATCTGAAAAATCAGCATTGGTTTCACAAGGAATGGCTATCGTGGAGGGAGAGATGGAGGCCGTGGTGGTTTTCGAGGTGGAACTCGTGGTGGTAGAGGGTCGGGAGGTCGTGGAGGACCTAGAGTACGTTACAATTGTGGAGACCAAGGTCATTTCAAAAACCGGTGTCCTAAGCCTCTCACTCAAGCAGATGGAGTATCAAAAAAGCAGTCGATTCGCTCATAGCAGAAATCCGAGCAAGTTTGTCAACAGGAGACTCATAATCTTTGTGTTATGAATGACGAGGAGTTTGCGATTTTCACGCCAGATGTCTCAGCAGTCTCAGTCTTCCTCCTCTTCCAAAGCAACTTTAGCCAAGTCGTAAACCCATAACATGTCTTCGTCTTCGGCTAGGCACAGGTAATTGACTCGGGGCTACCTTGACCATATATTTGACCGAGATTCAAGTATGTTATCTACTTATGAGTCGTCAAATAAGTTTACGATGTTACCCTTTTGATGGATCTTCTTCCAAAGTCTTGGGTAGTGGTAGTACTACTTGTTGCTTCTTTATCATTGACATACGTGTTATACTTGCCCAAGTTTCCTTATAATCGATATCCGTTAGTAAACTCACAAAGTCCTTAAATTGTTGTGTTTCTTTCTTTCCTGGTTATTGTCTTTTCGGGATCGAGGACTTGGGAGATTATTGGTAAAGGAAGTGAAACCGATGGATTGTACTGCCGATGAAGTTGTTCTTTGCTCACTCTTCTACCGTTGCATCGGTTACGTGTCAAAGTACTTTGTCTCCTCTCCTACTTGTCGTTATGGTCATCCGTCACTGTCCTTAAGAAATTGTGTCAGTAGGGTCTATCTCTAGTTTACCTTGTAAGTCGTGTGAGTTTGCTAAACACCATCGTGTGTCGTATCCTCCTAGAGTTAATAAACGGCTGCGTCCTATTTGAGTTAGTTCATACCGATGTTTGGGGTCCTTGTAATGTGCCTTCCAAATCGTGGTACGATATTTTGTTACTTTTGTGGATGATTATTCCGAAGTACTTGGCTTTATTTAATGAAATCTAGAGATGAGTTGTTTCAGTTATTTTGTTCTTTTTGTGCTGAAATTAAAACTCATTTCAATTATTTGGTTCAAAATCTTCGTAGTGATAATGCTAAGGAATATTTTTCTGGTATTTTCTCCTCTTATATGTCTCGAATGGAATCATTCATCAATCTTCATGTATTGTCACCCCACAACAATGGTGTTCTTTGACGCAAGAATCGCCATCTGTTGGAAGTTGCTAGGGCATTGATGTTTGAGATGAATGTTCCCAAGTCTTTGGGCGATCTTTGTTCACAGCTGCCTTTCTCATTAATCGTCTTCCATCGCTCTGCGTTCTTAAAGGTGACATACCATATTACGTTCTTAGTCCCGATCGTTGTTTCCAGCTTTCTCCTAAAGTGTTTGGTTGCACTTGTTTTGTCCAAGATGTTCGACCACAGGTTGGTAAGTTAGACCAAAGAGCTCTTAAGTGTGTCTTTCTTGGATACTCTAGAACTCAGAAAGGGTATCGTTGTTATTCTCCGGATTTGGGTCGGTACTTAGTGTCTGCTGATGTCACTTTCTTTGAGTCTAGCCCGTATTTTGGTCGGTCATCTGCTTCGGTGTCTGAGTTTGTCTCTCCCGATGATTTTCTCACCTATACTTTGGTTCGTCCCCATAATCCTGAGGTTGGTGTTGGTGTTGAAGCTGGTTCTCGTCCTCCTATAACTCAAGTGTATACTCGGCGCACTCCTGTTTCAACCCAAGAACCAGTCGTTGCAGATGCTCCAACAGATTCACTTCCGATACCGGTTCCCACGTCATCAGATCCGTCTCTTGATCTCCCTATAGCACTCCGCAAAGGTACACGTACTTGTGTTCATCCTATCACCTCTTGTGTCTCATATGCTCACCTGTCAGATTCCTCTCGTTCATTTGTTGTTTCCCTTGATTCTATTGTCACCCCTAAAAATATTTCTGAAGCTTTATCTCATAGTGGTTGGAAGTCCGCTATGGAAGAGGAAATGCAGGCTCTTGAGGCTAATGAGACCTGGGACTTGGTAACACTTCCTGATGGTAATCCTGATGGCACTGTTGCTCGGTTAAAAGCTCGATTGGTTGCAAAGGGGTATGCACAAGTGTATGGTGTTGATTATACTGATACTTTTTCTCCTGTTGCTAAGCTCACTTCTGTTCGTCTTCTGATATCGTTAGCTGCTTCTAATAACTGGGCCTTGTATCAGTTGGATGTAAAGAATGCATTCCTTCATGGTGATTTGCAGGAAGAGGTTTACATGGAGCAACCTCCGGGGTTTGTTGCTCAAGGGGAGTATGTGAATAAAGTATGCCGGTTACGAAAGTCGTTGTATGGGTTGAAACAGTCTCCGCGGGCTTGGTTTGGCAGATTCAGTGCTGTCGTGCTAGAGTTTGGATTACAGAGGAGTACGTGTGATAACACTGTGTTCTTTCGGCAGACTAGCAGTGGTTGTATTGTTTTGGTTGTGTATGTAGATGATATTGTGATCACAGGTAGTGATACACATGGTATTGAAGCACTCAAATCGTGTCTTCAAACAAAATTTCAAACAAAGGACCTGGGTACTCTGAAGTACTTTCTTGGGATCGAAGTAATACGGTCCAAGAAAGGAATCTTCTTATGTCAAAGAAAATATGTCCTTGATTTACTTAAGGAAGTTGGAATGCTTGGAGTGAAACCGTGTGACACTCCAATGGATCCTAATGTCAAACTTGTAGCCGGAGAAGGGGAGATGTTCGAGGATCCAGAACGATACCGGACATTGGTTGGTAAGTTGAATTATCTTGTAGTAACTCGTCCAGATATTGCTTTTCCGGTGAGTGTAGTGAGTCGGTTCATGGCAGCCCCTACTACTACACACTGGAATGCATTGATTCGAATTGTGAAATATTTGAAAGGAGCACCAGGTAGAGGAATATTGTATGCGAATCATGGGCATATGCGGGTAGAGGCATTCTCTGATGCCGATTGGGCAGGATCACCGGATGATAGTAAGTCAACTACCGGATATTGTGTGTTTGTGGGTGGAAATCTTGTATCATGGAAAAGTAAGAAACAAAGTGTGGTGGCGAGATCTAGTGCAGAGTCTGAGTATCGCGCTATGGCTCAGACAACTTGTGAACTTATGTGGATACAACAATTGATTGAAGAGATTGGGTTTAAGGTTCCTCTGCCTATGAGATTGTGGTGTGATAATCAAGCAGCCATGCATATTTCTACAAATCCAGTTTTCCATGAAAGGACTAAGCATATAGAGGTCGATTGTCATTTCATTCGAGAAAAGATCCAACAGAATCTTGTCTCTACCTCATACGTGCGTACGGGAGAACAACCGGCTGATATGCTGACTAACGGCTTGACAAAGTTAAGGGTGGATTATATTTGTAACAAGCTGGGCATGATAAATATATATGCTCCAGCTTGAAGGGGAGTGTTAGACATTAAGGGTATTTTAGTAAATTAGATGGTAGGGTATTTTGTATATATATATGTCGCCTATTGTTAATATCAATGTTAGCGCACAGATTTGGCTGCGCAAGACTCTGCCGATTTCTCTCGTCTTCTCCGTCTTCTTCTTTATTTCTGTTACAATACACAATTGGCAAGTTACTTGAGCCTGTGAACGATGAAAACCAATAGAAATTTATGTTTCTAGTACAGTAAAATAAATGTTTATTATTTTAAATAATAATATATAAATAAAATTAATAAAATTCACTTTAAAAACATTTACTTTTAACAAAATTAGCAAATAATTGTTCTATAAATATTATTAGTTTGATGTATAAAATTAAATAAATTAATATACCTAGATAATTTTTGCACAAGGAAAGAAGAAGTAATATGAATTTGGAATCTAGTTTAATCTATATTATACTAAACATTAACTTTTTTAGATGCGAAACTTATGATAATTAAAGAATCACTTAAAAAATAATTTTTTTATCTATCGGTGGTGTATAAACGTTTGTGCACAAGCGACCTTTAGAATATAATACGTGGCCAACCAAAATCTTAAAATAAGAGTAAATGAAGCTCTTTGGTGTGTCTAATGCAATGTATAATATGGTATTGTTGTATGTCATTTCATATTCCAATGCAAGCTCATACTTCAATGCATTTACAACTAAATTAATCTAGGACTAAATGAGAGTAATAATAAGATTTGTGTTTCCAATAAATTCATTTACACATATTAGATAAAGATTACTTTCTATTTTTAGTAAGTAGATTTAGGCGGGAAACCGCGAGTGTTATGTGCATGTGCATGTGCATGTGCCTATATATATATATAGATATAGATATAGATATAGATTTGGAAGAAATCCTGAATTTGTTTCTAAGCCTTGAGGAGATGAGCTTATGCAACTACAGAAGAATTGGTCAAGGGTGTATTAATGAAATTTGCCCCTTTGAATATGAACACAAACTATAGTATTTTATGTAACATACATCATACTTACCTATAAAAGAAAAGAAACAGAATCAGCTTCATGCTGTTATACAGGTTGCGTATTTGTTGATAAAGCTGTCAAGGCGGGTTAACCTGCATCCCACTAACACCCTCCATTTGGCGGGGTGGGCTAGCCCTAAAGATGACGGGCTGGAAATCGTCAACCCAACCAAACCCGCCATAGGTTGTGGGTTAGGCGGGTCAACCCACATTTTTTTTTATAATTCATAAAAACACACAATTTGTCACAATTCATCAAAACAAAAATAATAACAAAAAGGTTTTCACAAAAAAAAAAGTTAAGTACAAAGTTTTTTCCCAATAGATCAAGCATTACATCATTCATCCATTTGGAAAAGAGGAGACTATCCAAAACAAATTCATTTTCCTCTTAAAGTCAACTACTACTTCCTGAATTAGAGCTTTGTTTCTTCTCTAAAAGATGGTGACCAAAATTTCAATGATGAGAACGCTGATGGGCCTGGCTGCTGCACCATGCTCATGGAATTAGCAATGACAGTGAGTTACACTGTCGGAGGGCCGACCGGAGGACAGCCACCAAAATTCAAAATCAAGCATAAAACATTCTGAATTTTGGGCTCACAGTTTGAATAATAAAAAAATGTCTATCAAATATTTGGGATTCAAAATTTGCTCATCAAACATTTGGATTCAAGCATAAAATTGGAAAATTTGTTTTTATAAGAATATTCTAGTTTTACGGTAAGAATTTTCTTGTAACATTTTGAAATGACAACAATTTTAAGGGCAGATCTTCTCACTACTTTATTTGGTCATTCCAATCTATATATATATATATATATATAATGACAAAGGTATATTTATCCCTCAAAAATCACACTTTTGAATTTTTGACTTTTGAGTTACCATTCCTCTCTTTCTCTCTCCTATCGTCTCTCTTCTGGTCGTATTTCTCTTTCTCTCTCCTGTCTTTTCTCCATATTTTCTCTATCATCACCACCATCTCCTCTCTTTTAATTACGTTTAAACATTTTTCTCTCTTTAAAAAAAAATAGTAACTAAAACAAAAATAATAGTTCCGTAGTCAAGAAAACAAAAATATAAGAGGTTAGTAAAATAAAAATAATTTATGGAACAAGCCACTATAAAAAATAAGTTACAGAATCAACAAATCAAAAATAATTTAATGCGGAGGTTAGTAAAATAAAATAATTTACGGAACAAAATTTTTTAAAAATATTCTTATAAAAAAAGTAAAACAAAAATATGTTAGTAAAATAAAAATATTTGATGGAACAAAAATAATAGTTACGGAGTCAATAAAACAAAAACAATTTAAACTGAGGTTACTAAAATAATTTCGTTATTTTTTATTTTGAACTTATTTTCTTATCAGAAAGTTATTTATTCATAAAATACAAATATAATTTAATAAAAGTAATCATTCAAAATGAAGAACTTTTTTGAGTTCAGATTTTATTTGTAGGGTGGAAAAAATTCAAGTTTGTTCAAAGACATTCATTCTACAAAGTTTTTGAATAGTATAAAGTGTTCAGGGTTGTCAGGTCATGAATTGACACTTAAAATTGGTGTTCCAGTAATGCTATTGAGAAACATTGACCATGCTGCAGGGTTGTGCAATAGAACAAGACTAATCATCATAAATCTTGGGCATCATATCATTGAAACAAAATTTTTGAAAGGAGGCAATGTTGGAGAAAAGGTTTTTATCCTAAAATTGTCATTAACTCCATCCGATGTAAGACTGTCTTTCATGTTCCAAAGAAGACAATTACCATTGCTGGTATCTTATGTAATAACAATTAACAAGTGTCAAAGCCAATAATTGCATGTAGTCGTAGGTCTCTTTTTGAAGAAACTAGATATTGATATGCGGTGAAAATAATAAGATAACAAATGTTGTGTATAAGGAATTTTTTTAGAATCTATAATGATTAGTGATATACTTATGTGTAATTGTTACTAAATCGATTCTTCTTATTTTATCATTTAAGATTTTTTATCCTCTTTATTTTGTTTATATACGATTTACTTGACGTGTGTTTAACGTATGGGTTTAAAAAAACTAGTATCTATATAATGGCTGATGCACATAACACAATTAAATAAAACAGTTTCCCTAAATCTACTTACTAAAAATAGATCATCATTTAATAAGTCTAATCTTCAATATATAAATTACATTTAATGTTCATCTTTTGCTTTGGGAATTGAAAATCAAAAAATGTTAATGTTATGGTTAATTAGATAAATAATTCCAGAATCTCTTTGAATTCTTCTTTACGTTTGTGTTTAGATTTCTGCAAAAACTCTTCATTTTCTACTTTTTTGAAATCAAGTTAATTGAATGTAACAACTATATTTGTTACATTGTAAATAATGTTGAATGAATGTAGAAACCAGAAGCAGCCGAAGCATCACATGGGTAATCGAATAACTATCAATTTTTGACTTCTAAAATCAGTATAAATAATATGAAATCTGTTTCAATCACATCCGTAAAAACAAAGAACAATAGGTCTCCAAAATGCGCACTTATTCATGTTAGTGAAACGGATCAATCCAAGCAAGCTGCAATGAGCAATGGAAATCTGATTAGTACAAGTTTATAATGATATATTTCTATTTAAGCGGTTCTCCTTAATTTATTATTTTAATTTTTGACTTCTAAAATCAGTATAAATAATAGGAAATCCGTTCACAATCACATCCATAAAAACAGAGAACAATAGGTCTCCAAAATGTCGCACTTATTCATGTTAGTGAAACAGATCAATCCAAGCAAGCTGCAATGGGCAATGGAAATTTGATTTGTACAAGTTTAGAATGACATATTTCTATTTAAGCGGTTCTCCTTAATTTATTATTTTAATTTTATTTTTCTTCTTCATTTTACTTGTTACTTATGTATAGTTCAATTGAATAAGATATCTTACGTGCGCTAAACGGACGGGTACAAAAACTAGTTCAAAATAAAGATTGTGGTGTTATACTATAGCAATTACATATATTCAAGGTCCGGAGAGAAAAGACATCAAAGAAAATTAAGAGAGATGCAGAGAGGCTGAGAGCGCAATGGTGGTTAGAGAGCGTTGAACCGGTGGTGACTCCCATACATAGCTGATGATATGAGAGAGAGAGAGAGAGAGAGAGAGAGAGAGAGAGAGAGAAATGTTGCGTGAACTTTGAAAGACTAAGAGTCAAAGACTCGTATAGACACCAACACAGGCCAATGGTTGAAGACTTTGAGGGTTTCTCACTACTTTCCAGATCAACTGTTATTTACAAATTGCAATTTTGTAAATGGGGCCCAACTCGCCCTGCCTCAACCCACAACCCGTGCAGATCTAACCATTTGACCCGCCTCCTAGTGGGTTCATATTTTCTCAAAACCCACCTTTTTTAGATGGCGGGGTGGGCTGCCCAACGAGTCCAACCCGTTCTGACAGCTCTATTTGTTCATTATCTGTATTCAAGTATTCAACTAATGTGATGGTTATTATCAGCATCGACAATTTCTGTAGTAAGATATTTTCATACGGGCTAGTTATAAAGATCAACATAGCAGAACTCCAGAATATTCAACAACAAAAGCATAGCATTTGATATGACCATTTGGTTTTTATGGTGTCACTTTGGGCTAAACTGATGCGGGACGCGATCAAAGACATAATGGAGTTATAGTTGAATTATTAATGTGTTACATTGTTTAATTATTTTGGAATAAATTGAATGTAGTTTAGTTCAGGATTATTAGTATAGTAGTTCAATTAGAATTAGTATTTGAGTTCTCCTTTTTAATTATACTAGTAAGGTTCACGTGCGTTGCACGTGGTGAACGCACGTGATGTTAATGATTTTTTAAAGTGATTTGTTAGTCCCTTCACTTTTCTGCTTACTTTTAATTATTAGATTTTTTTTTTGTGTTTTAATCTTTATAATTTTTTAGACTTATAAAATGTTTTTTGTGATTTTTCGATACTTTGTTTTTCAGTCTTTATAATGTATGCTTTTATTTATTGTATAGAAACTTATCCTACACATTTGTATTTTTTATTTGTTATTTTTAAATCTTTTTTTTTAATGCAAAACATAAATTCATTCCCTTTTATTGGTGTCTAAATTGAAAACAATTCAAACTTACTATCTTAGATAAACACATTGTTGTTGAAGATTTTGTTTATGCCATTTCTGGAATGTGTGATTCTCTTTAGAAAATAATAAATTGTGTTATAGAAATCAAACCCACAATCCCAAAGTATATAATTGCACTCTAAAATACAAATTCCCCCAAAGTATCTATAAAGTCCCATTTTACCACCCAACCTAAGTTTTGTGTCATTTTCATATCTCATTTTATAACTTTTTTTCTAATATGCCACCTAGCCACTATGAAGGTTACCAATTTGACGTTAAGGTGCACATGGTATTTCACATGTAAAACATTTTGGTCATTTTTTAGAAATGTTTTCTCTGCTTTTATTATCCAAAGAGAAACTTCATTTTTTTATTCTCTGACAATGCTTTCTCTGTTTCTTTTCCAACAATGACCTCTTATTTAAATTTTAAATAAGATAAAACTCAAGAGTGTATAAATCTTTTATTCAAATTTTTATATAGAAAAGTTAATAAAAAATAGTGCAGAATCATATCAGAGATTAGATAGGTAGAACTCAAGATCAGATAATCGCACTCAAGTGTCAAGGCCGCCATGAATAAGAACCCACAAAAAAATTAAACTCGTCACAGCCGCTAATATTAAATGACCAAACCACAATTCATTTCCCTCTTTCTCTCTTGTACAACACAATGCATAAGCATACACCTTGAATTTCAAAACCCATATTTGAACTCATCACAAATGTATACGACAATGATGAGGCACGCCATGGTTCAATCCGTCTTCATCGTCCCTAGCTTAAACTCCAACAAATTTCTCCTTGGCACCGTTGATTTGATTTATGGTTTGATTAGAGAAAATTCTCGATCTTAAACATTATTCGCTACCATTTCTATCACTACGATTATCACATGTGACATCCCAATCACCAAATTTGATATGAAAAATGAAAATGCTACAAAATTACATTGAGGGTCAAAATGGATTTGTTGGATACCTTAGGGAGCAATGCGTATTTTGGACTAATTTTGATGGGGCCAAATATGATAAGCTTCCAAAATCACACACTAAATCTCACATTGCACCTCAACCTACGAAGTGTCTCACTTTCATACCTTATTTTTCTATTCGTCCCACTATGTCCCTTCCCGTCTATGGGCGTTAAAAATAGTAAGGTACAGAAAATGGTTGTGCATGCCACGTAAAGATTATTTTTGTCAATTTTGCTTGGGGTGCGTATGAGATTTGATTATAACTTCATTATATAATTAACCATTTAATATTTAAAATATGTTTTTAAATAAAAATAATAAATAATTGTTTCAATTATCCAAAAATAATTATATGGCCAATTACAATTTCCCCTCAAAGTATTCACCAAATCGTATAATGCACCCCAACCTAAGGACTGTGTCATAATGACATCTGATGTTACATTTTTTTTTTCTTATTTTCCACTCTACCCGTGATGGACGTTAGAATATTAACGTTAAATAGCACGTAGTCTTTCACGTGCGGGGCAAAAATGTCATTTTCCTTATCTGATTAAGGGGTAAATGTATTAAAAGTAAAAACTCTAATCTTATACCCTCTCCTTCCCTCTACCCCCTGTGCAAGTTCCCATCTTTTGCTCCACCATAATAGACGTCATCTCCAGCACAAACCCTTCCCACTTCGGTCACGTCTATCACATCTTTGGCATTGTCCTCCTTCGATTCTAGCCAAACTCCATCTCCGATCTTCCTCGTTCTTTCCCCTGCACAAGTCGCGTCTAAAGTAGAAATCAGAGGCTATAGGCTATACTTACTAAAAATCCTTTTAAAAATATGCGATTAATAGAAAACTCATAACCCTTATTGATGAATTCATCAAAAAGAGAGACGGGCTTGAATGAAGAGAAATGGTAAGGAAAATGATATCCTTACAACTAATTATACTACTTTTCTTACAACTAAACTTTGAAGAAGCGTAAAATTGTTTTAGACAGAGACATTTTTACCCTTGAAGAATTAGTTGTAAGGAGTTATAAATTAGTTGTAAGGCTAGCAATGTTATCATTATGATTTGTCTCATGATTAAATTTAGAATATATTTAATTTATTTTGTTATCCTTCACTTTCTTCCATCAACCTCATCATTCATAGACCCACTACACCATTACCACTACTACCACCTTAAATAACACCATTAGCCCAAAAATCAATTTTTTATTTCTTTGTCTAATTCCTCACTCTTTTGTTCAATGTCCTATTCCACCTAAATGATCACCACTGCCATGCTTACAATCACCCCCATCACCTCCCCTAACCACCACCACCAACATCCCTGCAATCGTCGCCACAACTATCACCGCCACAAAGAAACGTGTTCACCTTTCCTTGCTAAAACGGAAAAATAAAATATCTTTAGCATCCGCTAAGTCGAACTACTTTCTTCAAACGCCTCTCCAATAGATTCTAGCTTAATTTCTATACTAACAAAACGCACGGATTCGTCAACTAAGTTCTCTATTTTTCTTTATCTTCTTGACAATTATATCACCTTATTATTAGCGCATTTCTCTTAGCTTATTCACACGTAATTACTAAGCACACTACAGATTTGCTTAATATCTCGATACTCAACAACAAATGTATTATTATAATTACAATTTTTCATATACCTCTAATAATGCCTTTCCCAACCTATGATGTGTCACTTTCATACACGATTTTTCTATTTGTCCCATTTTGTCCTCTCTCGTCTATGAATGTTAAAAATAATGATGGAAAATCATGTACATGAGGATTATTTTGGTCATTATGTTTGTGGCACAAAGTGAGATTTGGTTATAATTTCATCATTTAGTTTGCAATTTGGTATTTAAAATATTTTTTCTAATTAAAAAAATAAATAATTATTTCAATAATCCAAAATTAGTTATACTTTGTCTTATATTTAAATTTAAAGTTTAAAAATGTATTACTCAAAAAAATGAAATTTAAATTTAATTTAATTAATTTTGTATCCTTCACTTTCTTCCGTTAACCCCATCATTCATATACTCACCACCACCACCACTACTTCAAATTTCACCATTAGTCCAAAAGTTAATTTTTGATTTGATTTGATTTCTTTTTCTAATTCCTGACTCCTTCCTTCGAAGTAACCCATTTGAAAAACCCATCAATTATACACACTACCACCACAACCTTAAATTTCACTTTTTATAAACCCAAATTCAATTTTTTTGAATTTTCAAAATTTCAAATTGAAACCTATATGGATATTTGAAAAATTGATGATTTAGAAATCTCACAACACTGTATTTCATCTAAATCACCACTGTCATCCCTACAATCATTACCACCACCGCCCCAAATACCACCATCCCTGCGGTTAGCACCGCCGTCACCATCACCAAGAAACGCATTTACCTCGCATTGCTCAAATGGAGACAAAGAATCTCTTTAGCCTCAGATTAATTGGACTTTTTTCATCGAACGACTCTCATTTCTTAGTTCTTATCCACTTTCGTTGTCAAAGTACTAAGCAAGGAGAGAATCTAATTTATGATGAGACTACTTGAAAGAATGTCGATTGGTGACAATCTTTTTCAATTAAAGGAGAGTTGCGATAGAAGAAAGTCGATAGCCATGGAAGGGGAATAGATAGATTTTCACATGTAAGTACCTCGAGTTCTATGAAGAAGAGCAAGCAAGTTAAGACAAAAAGAGGTTAGAGGTTTGGAACCCAGTTATGGAAAGGAGTAAAATATTTTGAACTCAGTTATTTATGAGTACTAACTGTGGTTTTGTTTGTAATATCTATAAGTTAGGACCAGTATGATAGTTTTTAAGACGCTTGTAGTAGTCTGAAAATTCAAATAAGTAAATTGTATATTTTAGCTTTCTTTTGTAACAAAATGCACACATTCATCAATTGGTTCTTCATTTTCTTCATCTTATTGACATTATGACACATTTTCTTAACTCATTTCTCTTAGCTTATTCAACGGTAATAACTAAACACACTACATATTTTTTCAATATCTCGATACTCACTAACAAATCTATTATTATAGTAACAAGTTTTTATATACATCTATAATGCCTTTACTAAACATATTTAAGAAAGTAAAACCATATTATTTTTTAATTTCAAATAAAGTTTTAGTCTCTCAATTGAGTTAGGGTTTTTTTATTTTCATTTTAGAAAATATTGGACGCATTTTTAATGATAATGGTCGGAGGGTGAAAGTGATAAGAAAATAAAAATATAAGACGAAATAAATACAATTCTAAACTGTAGGACCTAACTTAGGTACAAGTCAAGGGATCAAATTATTATTTGACTATTAATGATATTAATTAGTCTATGACAAATTGACTTGTTTGGCCTTAATTAATAGTGAGTGATTTATTATATTTGAGGCTATTTTTGTCTTGGTAAATTTACTTGTTTTGTCCTTAATTAAATTTTGGGGGGTTTATTTGGTGAAGGGTTAATTTTGTCCCTCTATTAATTTGTAAGAAACAACCTTGACTTTTATATGTAGAGAGATTACTGGTCATTTAGTTTTATTAATCCTTTAGAGTTTTCCTAGTTTAGTTATGTTATTAGTCCTTTAGTTCTACTAGAATAGGGGTTTACTTTTGCCTTATAAATATCGATGTAATTCTCCGGAGCAGGAAACTTAACTCTCATTATGTACATTAGAGTGGCACCTTACTTGATTGTGGGCCACTTTTGTCTTTTCCCCATGCTGTACATAGTGACCAAAATTTACATTTTAATATAATTGCCTGTGCTTTCTTCAATAAGTTTGATAAGGTAACCTATCCATATTTACTGTACTCATCTTTGCATATTTTTGTTTTTTTGATGCTTTTGGTGCCACTGGATTATGTTTGGATTATCAGCTCAGGGAAATTATTGCTGCTTTGCCAAGAAAGTTAATCATCTTTGTCACCCATCATCATCGTGACCACGTAGATGGTAAGCCATTGCAGATACTAATATAGCTGAAATGGATAAATGTTCATTTATTTGCCTTTATTTTCTGAGATTTCCTGAATGTTTATATGTTCGCGCTTTAGATCTATATTGTCCGAAACTCCCAATTATTGGGCCTTTCTCCTTCTAACTTATTTTGTTAAGCATTCAGGGATTTATACAATTCTTTAGAAAATGTGGCAATAGCTGTAAATTCAAACTTTTGAATCTCTCTCTCTCAAGTATTTTCTGGAAATAATTATAGACATTGTTGTTTTACTATTACTATTATTATTATTACTAATGGTGTTAGTATAATTTAATTGTTATTCTTATCATTATCATTATTATTGTTATTAGTGCACAAGTTCGCTCTGTTTGGTTTATCCCTCAACCCCCATAGCCTTGTCCAACATGATCCACGTGGACAAGGGCGTGGGATCTGTGTTTGACTCTTCAAGGAGTAATCTTAATACTCCAGCTTAGATTTTCAGTCAAGTCACTGAAATTCTTAAATATGCAGCTAATTATACTGTTAGTTACTCTTAAATAGGCCCCTAAAGTTTTAATATACTACACTAATTTCCAAATCATATCCATCATATATAATTAAAGTATTGTACATGGAGTCTATATTATTCATCCATAGGCCGTATCCAAGTAACAACAGCCTATTTTTGGATCCTTTTGAGTCGAGTCCAACCATTATAAAGTTTATGGTTTTCCCCTATCCTTGAGAATATAGCTTACCGGAGTAGGGTCACATGAGGGGAAGTACAAATAAATAAATTCATAATTTAACATGTACAAAATAACAGGAAAATAACTGAAAGCCTCAGATTGTGTTTATCAAGAAGTTATGATTCCTTATGGAACAGCGTGTATAATACGACAGTTTTAATATAGAATATGAGCATTGCATATGTTTAATTTTCCTTTGTTTCTTCCTTGATTAACTTAATTTATACTTTGTGTGTGTGTGTGTATGTTTGGAATGCAAAGTTTAGTTAACCTTTTAACTCAGAAGTAATTTCAATTAGAAGCTGCATCGTTTTACCAACGACAATGTGAATGTAGCATAAGCTCCCAAAACGGATATACATAATGGGAGACCTTGTACATCTCACAAATGTGGAGGAATAATTTCATGTATCTAAGCCACTATCCCTCATCATGGGGTTAAGAGATGGGTGCACCAACTTGCAATGATTGCCTCATTGCTCATATGTTGTTGTAATGCCCCAAGCACAACTCGTCCAACAACGTGCAACAGGTCACCATTGTTAACCAAAATGCTCAAGCCCATGTTTGTAACGGTGCCCTCCTACAAATAGATGAAGAGCTTCCTATTTTACCACATTCTTTGTATCTGTTTGGAGTCTCACATCTTGATACATAGAAATGTGTTGAATTTTTTGCTCTATAATAAGTAGATACCGTCCCTCCTCGGTAGAAATAAAGAAGAGTGCTAGCATAATCAGAAACTGGAAATGTAAAACCCCTAAAGTTTAAATTTTCGGAAAAGACATAAAGATATGGGATCAGCTGAATGGAAAATTTCTTTACTCTTTTCATTGCACCCATATCTTTATTCCTGAAGATTCTGTGTCTGGTAATTTTTTATTTTTTGAATTCTCTATTTGATGAGTTGGAGTACTACAATGTCAGGGAATTACAATAATAGCGAAACTTATTTATTAGCTACTAAAAGAAAAAAACATAAAGAGGAACCCTATTCACTAATGATCACATCAAATATACTTTTGTAATTAGTGCAAATGTTTGTGCAAGACAAGCCTTCTTTAGCGCACCAGCATCCGTGATTATGTATATCGTAATTAGTGTGTTTGATGTACAATAAACTCCTTTGCCTGGATATGAGAATAATAATGGATATACTTTAGATTAGAGATCTTATGACCATTTGGATTTATGGAATTTCTTCCAAAATTGACTCAATCCTTGAACAAATCTACCTAAATAAGTTGGATTTTCATTATATTTTATGGCAAATATTAGCTTGGATTTACGATAAGCTTTTCTGGATTTATGTTGAAGCTGTTATGTTGTAGCTTGAATTTCGAGATACCAGGGAGGCATGAAGGGGAGGGAAGAAGGAGCAGGAACTCAACCGCCTAATGTTTTCATGGAGCTACACATTATTTTTGGAATGTGTGTGGGGACTAAATAATTTTGAGAAAAAGAAGTTAATTAAGGCAGCTCTTAGGAGATGGAAACCTCATCTAGTTTGTCTTCAAGAAACGAAATTGGGGAGTTTTGACAGGAAAGTGATTGATAGTATGGAGTTTTTAGGGTTGAATGGGGTGGCAGGTGGTATTCTGATAATGTGATAGTAGAGTGATTGCAAAATTGGTGGTGGAGATAGGGATACATTTGGTTTCTTGTCTGCTGAAGACGATCGAGTTGGATAAAGTATGGGCTTTCTTGGGGGTGTATGGGCCATGTTCTGGTGCTGACAGAGGCAATTTGTTGGAGGAGCTGAAGCTCATTAGATCGAGATGAAATGTTCCGTGGTGTCTAGGGGGTGATTTTAATGTTGTCAGGTTTCCTGCGGAGAGATCAGCCTCTCGTGTATTTTCTCGGGCTATGCAGGAGTTTAACGACTTCATAAACAAGTTGGAATTAGCTGATAATCATCTGTCGGGAGGTGATGACACTTGGTTCAGAGATGGAGATAGAAACCAATATTCTTGAATTGATAGATTTCTCACTTCCATGGATTGGGCAGATCAATTTAGTAGTCTCTCAGATTTGCTTGCCGAGAGTGGTTTCTGACCATGTTCCATTGTTGCTGGAGTGTGGCGGGATCATGAAAGGTTAAACTCCTTTCAAGTTCGAGAATATGTGGTTCCAGTATCCGGGTCGTGGAGTGGATTAGAATAAAGTGGTGTTAGTACAATATAGCTGGCAACCCCTGCTTCATCTTGGCTACGATGAAACTTCTTAAGGCTAGGACAATGAAACTTCTTAAGGAAGACTTGAAAGATGGAATAGAGGTTTTTGGGAGAACTGATAACAAGATCAAGGAAGTAATGGAAAAAGGTCAGTGGGTTGGATTCAAAAGCAGGGTCAGGTGGTTTGAGTGAGGAGGAAGAGGTGCTCTGGACAGAGCTTAGGAGAGATCTGGAGCGTCTTTTGCTTAGTGAAGAAATCTGCTGGAAGCAAAAATCCAGGATTCAATGGCTCAAAGAAGGAGATCGTAATACCAAGTTTTTTCATAGGATGGCGAGTATGCACAAGTCAGCTAATATTATCAGATTCATCACGATAGATGGCTTGGTCCTTGAAGACAGGAATGAGATTAGGGAGGGCATTGTGGATTTCTGTAGTAGTGCTTATCCAGATCAAGGAGAGTCGGGCCTGAAGCTTGATGGAGTTTCTTTTAAGTCCCTAGAGCAGGAGCACATTATGCTTTTGGAGGGACCGTCTTCTGAAGGGGAAGTGATGGCAGCTCTTTGCAGTTTGAGTGGAGATAAAGCTCCAGGTCCAGATGGTTTCTCTCTAGCCTTCATTTCTCTCTGCTGGGATGTTATTAAAGCAGAGGTTATGGAGGTTTTTCAGCACTTTCATGCTTACATGGGCTTTGAGAGGAGTTTTAATGCTACTTATATCGCTTTAATCCCAAAGAAGAAAGGTGCAAATGATCTGAGAGACTTCAGGCCAATCAGTTTAGTGGGTAGTATGTATAAATTGGTTGCGAAAGTATTGGCTCTCTGTGATGGGGAACAAGGGGATGAACATATGCAGCTTTATTGATGAGGTACATCAACCCATCTTCAAGGGGATGAACTCAGCCTTAGTCTTTTGATCATCAAGGGGATGAATTCAGTCTTGGTCTTTTGATCTTCAAGGGGATGAATTCAGCCTTAGTCTTTTGATTTTCTCTCTTATCCACATGTTCATTTATTTATTTTATATTGTCTTTTCCTATGCCAAAGACCCCCCATTTTGTAGCCTATATAAAGGGGAGTCTTTGAAGTGTTGAGGCATCAAACTCATGAAATAAAAATTCATCATCTTCTTCCTTAGGAAGCAGTCACTTAGTTGTGTTTTCTAGTTGTTTCCTCGTCCGATTGAACGAAATCAATCACCCGTCCGTTCGTACGTCAACAAACTTAATTTCTCCCAACCCCGTCCTACATCACTCTGGCTGAGAAAGGTGATCTGTAAAATTATCTCGGAGTCCCAATATGCGTTAATTGGTGGTCGACAGATTGTAGATGTATCATTTATAGCTAATGAAGCTCTAGATGCGACATTACAAAGTGGTATTCCAAGGCTTTTGTGCAAGTTGGATATAGAAAAGGTGAATGATCACAGGACTTCCTCTTGTACTTGTTGGGTAGAATGGGTTTTTGGCAAGAAATGGAGAAAATGGATTTATTTTTGCATCTCTTCGGTTTGGTTCTCCGTACTGGTAAATGGGGAGCCCACATGATTTTTTTCAAGTACTAGGGGACTGAGTCAAGGAAACCCTCCCTCCCCTTTTCTGTTCATCATTGTGATGGAGGCTTTGAGTAGGCTTTTGGATCACAAAGGATCAGCATATCATCTCCCTGTTTGGTTATCTTCATCTGGTGTTGGCATTTTTTATTTTTTCAATGGAATTTTTTCAAATGGTGTCCGGTCTTCGTGTTAATATAATGAAGAGCGAGATCATTCCGGTTGGGGGATTGTGGAAGACATTGAGTTCTTAGCTGCGTTTTTTTGGGTGCAAGATTGGTCATCTTCTGTCTTCTTATTTAGGTTTGCCTCCTGGGGCGCCTTTTAAGAATAAATCTATTTGGAATCTAGTCTTGGAGAGATTTGAGAGATGCTTGGCGGGTTGGAAAAAACAGCTATTGTCGAAAGCGGGGCGGCTCACCTTAGTAAAAACACCTTATCAAGTTTACAAACCTATTTCTTGTCACTTTTTGTGCTTCCCTCTTCGATCCGGGATAGACTCGAAAGGTTGGAAAGTGATTTCTGTGGGAGGGATCTGGAAAGGATCAGAAATATCATCTGCTGAAGTGGGATAAGGTGTGCTCCAATAAGAGAAGGAGGTTTAGGGATCAAAAATTTGAAAATATTTAACGTTGCTTTGCTTGGTAAATGGTTATGGAGGTACATGGCCGACGGTAATGGGTTGTGGAGGAATGTGGTGGTGTGCAAGTTTGGTGAAGGAACTAGTAATTGTGTTCCAAATTATGTTACAATTATACATGGGTTGGGGGATTGGAAAGGGATTCAAAGAGGATGGGATACTTATGAGAGACATATCCTATTTGATATAGGTGACGGGTCGACAGTTCGCTTTTAGAAAGATAGATGGTGTAGCGAGGTGGAGTTATGGAGACAGTTTCCTAGAGTGCATGGTTAGCTCGTGCCTTCAAATAGATCCATAAAGCGGTGTGGAACCCTACTTTTTGGAGACATTTTTAGGATTGGGAAATAAATTCATGTATGGAATTTCTTGAAAAGATCAACAATCAGCATGTGGGTAGGCTCAGGGAGGATATGGTGTTGTGGATGGGAAGCAGTGATCACAAGTTTTCCTTACAATCTTATTTTCTCCGGCTTTTGGGTTGTGGTATCAAAAGTTTTCCTTGGAGGACTGTGTGGAAGGTTAAAGCTCCCGGTTGTGTCACTTTTTTTGCTTGGGAGGCTAGTCAGGAAGCCATCCTAAAGGGGGGGATAATTTAAGGGCTCGGATAAAATCTATCTTAGTTGGTGCATATGTGTAAAAGGTGGGATGAGAGTGTCAATCACCTGCTTCTTCACTGCCCTTTGGTGATGGAGTTGTGGAACATGATTTTTGGTTTGTTTGGAATTTCGTGGACAATGCCCAGATCTGGCCGTGATCTTCTTTTGAGTTGGTCTGTCGATAAAAGAAGGAGAAGATTGGGAGAAGAAACCCAATCTGGGAGGTAGCACCGGTGGGGTATGTTTTTGTGTATTTATCTAGTGTACAAAGGATGCGTCACCTGTTTTGACGCTTGTATATAATACTATTACTCTTATGAGAAAAATGATTTACGCGATTCCTATATTAGTCTTATGTGCTCATTTATGCATAATTCATGTTGGACTATGTAATATGTTGTAATGGATTGGGGTCCTCCCCATTACTACATTCCTTCAAATCCTAGAAAGCACCATTGGATGATCTCCACATGTCTGCTATGTCTACATGTGCATTTTCCAGAGAGGAGCCAAGTCCGGCTGTAATCTTCAAAATTCAACTTTAATTTTAGTTTAGGTCACAGGTAAGACTTTCCTAATATGCACGAGTGTTAGCATTGAGCCTACACTTTAGGCTATAAAACTAGGAGCATGTTAAGGATTCAACATTTGAAAGGCAACCCTAGTAAACTTTACTCTGTACAGAAGCACAACTCCCCCTTCTTCTCTCCCCACCTTCAGCCGCTCTGTGTCTTTCTCTTGTTCTCTACGAAGTTCAGAGTTCTTCTGGTTCACTTGCAACCGATTTCAGAAATTTGAATTATTTTTCAATACGTAAGTTTCTGTATCTCATGTTAGATAAATTATTCCTGTTTGTTTATTTCAATGTATTCTGTGCTCACACATGTTTTCGTTGCACATATATGCCTTTATTTGCAAGTATTATTTTGTGCCAAAAATTGTCAATTGTCAATTTAAGATATGTTGATGGAATTGTTATTTAACATTTGAATTTTGGATTAATTTTTTTCTTTCATTTGTTTAATTTTTGCGTCTTCCAGACATGTCATATGTTACAGTATAACCCCCATTAAAGTATAACTAAATGTTTAGAATTTGCAAAGGACCTTTGTGTGTAATTATCACATATTGTTTGATGCTCATATACCGCAGCACAGTCCACCCCCTCTGAAAATAAAATAAAAATAAAATTAAGGAATACAAAGAAACAAAGCTTCATTGGTTTTTGTAAAATTATTATGTAGCAACACATACATTTAGTTTCTATCCCGAGTGTGAAACCATCAATTTATGTTTTCTGCGTACAAGTGTATTTATAATAACAAAACTATATGTAAGTATTTATAGTATGTTAGTTTTCAATTTTTATACTTCTTGATTTTCCATTTTGGTCAATAGTTGTGGTGGCACCGGTGAAGATACACCCACAAAAGTTGAAGTTTGGCCCCATCGCTTGTTAAGCAAAGATGTTATTTGGAGGATACCAGTCTTCTCATTATTGTGGATTGCTTTGAAGAAAGGCCAATGATCACCAAGAACAAGTTGTATTAATTGTTATCAAATAATATAAGGAGATTAAGAAACAAGTGATCAAGCACGAAGAGTGGGCGTAGGAAAAAGAAATGCAAGTAGAGGAAAAAGAGCCACCCACACTTTTCAAGTTCATGATGTTGATGGTGGAAAAGTAGGAAAATGAATTGATGAATAATGACCAAGGATATTTTCAGGAAAAGAACATGAAGAGGGTTTCGAGTTAACATAAACTATACGAAATACTCTGTCTCTAGTTGAACTTAGTACAACCTTGCGACGACTTGAGATTCAAAACTTTGAGATTGAGGCAGATATTGAAGTTTATAATTTGAGTCTTCAGAATCAAAGAGATCTTTATGGGAATCATTGAAGAGGAAAAGGAAGTGTAACAGGATTGCATTTATGGTGAAAGAAACTATCTTCAGGAATAGAGTGAAGAATAAAGGCACAAGGTGCTACAATAAAACCAAAAGTTGCATAACTAAAGAAGGATCAAAAAGGAAGATGTGGTGTGTGATCACACATCTTAACCCTCTTTGCTCCTTTTTAAGCACTAGCACCTCTTGGTTCAATTGCCGCACCTTCTGCTTCTATTCTTCAATCGGTTCCTGAGAATGGCTCCTTTCATTTTATATAACTGCCACTCTTTTGAGACACTTTCAGTCCCTCTTTTCAATTTCTCACAAAGCTCTCTTTTACTCTAAAGAGCTTATATTGGGAGATTCAGTATCTGCCCTAGTGTCTGAGTTTTGAATTAGAAGCCGTCTCTCAACTGTGATTACTGTTTCTAGTAAAGATGGAGTATTGGATAAATTGTATTCCATCTCCAAAAGCCTCTTCCTTTTCTTTTCCACAAAAATCTTCGTCAGTCATCATCATTTTCCAACTTCTCCATCCTTAACATTATGAGCTTTGAAAGATGCATACTGAACTTTCCCTATACTTGCATCAATTTTTCCTATGGCCAATCTTCAGGTTCCAAGCCTCTCTTTCTAGCCCTTCGCCAAGACTCAATAGTTCAGAGCATGCTACAGTTCTAGAAGATCATGATTCTTCATATCTGTCTCTTGGCATGTCAAAGTATGGCTTGGAACCTTTGCATATATGGGTAAGGCCTAAAATTCAGGACGATAAGTGGTTGTGATTTGGTGTAGTTTTACCACATTGTTAGGTTTGTGTGCATTTCATTGATACGATTAGTTGTATATATTTAGGTTTATATAATTATTTGGTCCTTCGACTTGTAGTGAATTTTTGTTTGGTCCTACAATTTTTTAAAAAATTAGTTTAGTCCTACATGTTGCGTTTTGTTGTAGATTCCCCCCTTTCCCCGTTAAGGTTTCAATTTCTGTCAAATATTTTTGAAAAGGGCCAAAGTACCCTCACCAGCCTTCAAATGACGAAAGTGCTCTTACCTTCATTTCTTCACAACCGCCAAATGAGCCGGACTGTGGGCATATTCAGACCAATCTTCCATCTATTCTTTTCGTTTCTTTTATTTCAACTAAGCTAGAAATGCTTCCATTTCCCTTTTAAAATGCAAAGCTTCAAACTCATACAGTGGGCAAATAGACCCAACCCGACCTCTGCTATTCCTTTGACCCGAATTCTAGGGTTCCACAATCAATAAAAATCAAGAAAATCATTGGGTCTTTAGCTTTCTATCACACCGGTCAACAGTCAGCTTATCAATTTACAACTACTAACAGAAATTTTAATCAGTTTTCCAGATAACCCACTTTTTTCAAGCCTAAAATGGGATAAACTCTACCAAATTGTTCTTCTGCTACAGCTCAAATCTGGAAAAACATTGAAAAAAAGTATAGAAACAAATTAAAGAACTGGGTTTGAAATTAAACACTACAGATCCACATAAATCACTTTAAAACGAATAATTACGCATCAAAAACAACATGTACCTGAGAAAGTAGAGCTCGGATCAAATGGGTTGAGAGGTGCTTGTGAATTCGAGGTTGTTCTTGTTGATTGAGGTTTTTGGATGGAGAGAGACGATCTTTTGTGTGGGTGGATGTGTTTATGTATGGATCATCATCGTCTTCTTTTCTGGAGTAACCCAGCTCAGATCTCTGTCTCTGTCTCTCTCCGATTTCAGTAAGAGGTACGGTGTACGTAGATCACTCAGGTTTAACCGTTTAAGTCACTTGGCTGGATTAGATTCACTTTCTTTTCTTTTTTTTTCGCCTTTAATTGTTGAGCCGTGCCCTTACCTTCCTTCTTCATTTGAAGGCTGGTGAGGGTACTTTGGTTATTTTCAAAAATATTTGATGGAAATTGAAACGGTTAACGGGAAAAAGGGAATCTAACAACAAGACACAACATGTAGGACTAAACTAATATTTTCAAAAATTGTAGGACCAAACAAAAAATTGGCTACAAGTCGAAGGACCAAATAATTATTTAAACTATATATTCCCTCTGCTCCACTCAAAGAGTCCCTATTTGAAAAATCTAATTATTAAGGGATATATTAATGCCCTTAAAGCTAGTCATAATTACAAAAATAGTTAAGCACAAAAAATGTGGTTACAACACAAGTGGAGGGTAAATATGAAATGTTATAGAAATTGTAAACATTATTTTTGAAAGTGGACTCTTAGAGTGAAATATCCCAAAATAGTATAGTGGACTATTTGCCTGGAATGAAGGGAGTATTTACTATAGACAACCATTTTTATGTAACATTCTAACCTTTGATAACATATATTTTTATGCTTGTTTGTATCTCAGAGGGATTGCATTTTCTATACCAGATATTCCATCTTGCAGTTAATGATTAAAATGGTGCTTCTTAATATATTCATACCTTTATCAAAAAAAATTAAAATGGGTTCTTGATAATCTATGAAGTCAGAAGTTCAATATGCATTCAGATTTGATTGCTATGGTTTAATTTTCCATGTTCAGGCAATCTCAATATTTTGTAAATTAGTTTATGTTTCTGTGTGTGACAATTAAGAGGACCAGCAATCAGTTAATCATATAGTGTGTTCTCTTTTCCTTGGTGATGTGATGTTTCACATTTTTAAATGATGTGACTTCTTTTGTGGCAACTATGTTACTGCTTCTTTGAAATGCATTAGGAGTTCTTGGATGGAAGTTCTGTTTGCTGTCGTTATACAAACAGTACTTTTTGATGCTCTGTTGATATTTCAACTCAGGTCTTTCAATTGTCCAGAAGAGCAATCCGGATGCTACTCTTTTGGCCCATGGAAATACCATGCAGCGTATTAAAAAAGGTTAGAACCTTTCTAGATTAAGTTACCATTTATCTTATGACTTGTTACAGGGCCCCGTTTTAGACGTTCTCATTTTATTTCGAATGTGACGCTTGAGCACTGATCTTAGAAACTCATGATTTGTTAACTTCTGTGGGAAGAAGATTCAAGGCCAAGGAAAACTTCTTCTTGGTAAATATCTAGAGATTTATTAATAAATACCTTTCTAATGGAATTCAATGTATCATTTCATTACGGCTTATATGCTTATCCATCAAAATGGGAAATAGATTGTGAACTAAAAATAAAAAATTAAAAAAAATCATTGAAATGTTTCCACAAGTTAATGAAATTTTGATATAAATAAATGAAATTGAAGTGAAAATTAATGTATTGATTACAGAAACTGAGAAATCTTCTTCCACTTTTCATGTTAATGAAACTTCTATTCAATTGACCTACCCTTCCTTTTACTTACTCCCTAAAACCAATTGTATGTAATGCAGATGACTGGTCTCTTGGTTATACCTCTGTTTCTGGAGACGAAGATATCTGCATTGGTGGTCAGAGATTGAGAGTCATTTTCGCTCCAGTAATTACCATCTACATGATAGCTTCCTTGATTCATATATGCAGTTTCTTCAATGTGTTTTTTACAAAGGTTCTCGATAGTTCGATCTATTTGATAGAGTTCCAACCATACACCATCTGGAGGCTAATATAACTTATAAACTACTCTGGAGACCCACAGTAGGCCGTGGAGTCTGTAGGATTGACATGACCAGCAATTTCAAAAAAAGATGGAGAGAAGGCAAAAATGTAAGAAACTTCATGTGCTGCAGAACTTGAGCCACAGTCCCTCAGCTCCATCCCCATGAGTGAGCATCCAACACAAAACCATATGGTAATGACGAAGAGGCCCACACACCTTTTAAGCTACCTGGGCACTCTAAATGACCAGTGTTCTCCCAACTTAACTATCATGCTCACATATGAAAGAAGCAATTATCCTGATGACCCAAGTAAAAGGAATACGTTTACCAAATTGCAAGCATTTAAAAAGGGAAGAACATTGTCACTGAATTCTTTTACTAGGTTTGCACTGACCACAAAATGACCGGTCAAAATAATTATTGTGTATAGACGAAAGTTATACTGATGCAAGAAGCCAAGACCTATGAGCCACTGCCTTGTGATATATAGTGATGAAACCCATCAGAAATTGGTAGAGATGATGTCAGACTAATGACCCGGAAGATATTATAGGCTTAACTGACAGGAATTGTTTCACCATAATATGATAACATTGCTGACTAACTTTTTGTCATTTCAAGATTCTATAAGAAGCTTGAATAAGATTACTTTCCTGCCCTTCTCGAGCTCTACTTGAGATCAGGAGTATTGAAACTATCATGAACTTTGGATAATGTAATAATGAAACTAAATGTCCTACAACATTAAATTCCATCTGTTTTCCTTTCTGCTTGGTTGGCGTAATCCAGTTTAAAGGAACAGAAAATGGTAAACCAATGTGATTTAATATTTTCAGAGATTCTATCCTAAAGGTGTTTCGTCACTTTCATTTATGTGATTCAGCATCTGCATGTTGACCAAAAAAAATAAAATAAAATGGAAATAAAATAAAATCTGAAGTAAAACCCTGACCTATTTGTTGTTGATAGTTACTTATTTTGAAGCTTCAACCTTCCGCTGCTGAGTAATAGAGCGTGTGAAATTGGTCATTGTAATACAAAAAAAAGAAGGCAAAGAACGAACCAGATTTGACCAGAGTAGGTTCTTAAGTTGGGTTTAGCAGGCATCTTTGGCTGAAACAAGAAAGTTCCAAGATCTGGGTCTATCTGTTTCAGCTTATGCTTAGTCATTTTATTGTTAGGTCAGGCTTAAGTTGGTCTCAGTTGACTAATTTACCATCTATAAGATCCCTGATCCTAGCTTGCATTGAACTCGGGCAGAAATAGATCATTGGCTTAAAGTCTTCACCAGACAACTCATTAGAATCTCAAACTAAGCTTATAAACGGGCCTAAGATTGTCTATTGTCAGTCCTATTAAAGAAGCTTTTCAGAGTTAACAGTGTTTGATCTGCGATTGGTATGAGGGGAGAAAAAGGGGAGGTAAAGAAATGTTTCCTCTCATTATTAACTCCTTGTTTGAAGAGTCATTTTCTTAAAATGAAAAAGAAACTGAGAGAAACATCTTGCCATCTATTTCGTATTATCAAGTTGAGTTCAGTTGTTTCATGATTATTGTTAAATATGGTAAATATTATAGCATAATTATAGGAGAGTAATTGATTATATTATAACATAATTATAGGAGAGTAATTGATTTAGCATAATTGTAGGAGAATAATTATAGGAGATTTGATTCATAGTTTCCTAGAATAGATACTAGAAAGTGTATAAATCTGTACAGTCTTTCAAGTAATTAATCAAGGAAATATTCCATCTTCTTCTCTCTGAATTTACTTTCAACATGGTATCAGAGCGGGTTTGAATTCCTCTCTCGTATCTGCTGTGTTCTTTATTCCAGCAGTCCAGTTCTTCTCTCGTATCTGCTGTGCTCTTCATTCCAGCAGTCCAGTTCTTCCCTAGAAAGTTTTGCTGGCAACCACCGTCACACGCGCCACCTTCTCTCGCGTGTGAAGCTCACGCACTGACAGCATTCCCTGCGTGTGACGACACGTGACAGCTCCGACCAACGACGAAAGTTCCAGAATAGTTCGTGTCACTATTCCGAACCTATTCCAGCCTCTTTTTGATTATCTTATTTGATTGTTTTCTTGCCTATATTCATTCCGAATGGGTTCTACAAGCACTGCATTCCCAAGAAACTCCACAGCCACCACTGATTCCGCTATCCTGGCCTCTCAAGTGACTTCTCGGCGAGATGCTAAGGGCGGGCAGCGAGGTTGAGGTCGCCCGAAGTGTACTCACTGCAACAATCTGGGCCATACAGTAGATCGTTGCTTCAAACTCCATGGATACCCGCCTAAGGTTGCAAACTTTTCCCAATATGATACACCGACTGATGACACACCTGAAAAAAGAACCATATCAGCTGCTGAGTATGCTGCATTTCAGAAATTTCAAGAAAATAATCGGTCATCCACCATAGCCTCAACCTGTCAAATCGGTAATCCTATTGCATGCATCTCTCAATCAACCTCGCTTGGGCCATGGGTGCTCGACTCTGGTGCTTCAAATCATATGTCTGGTAACAAAAAATTATTTTTTCATCTTACTTACTCCAATAGTTTATCCACTGTTACATCCGCCAATGGGTCACAACTCACAAACTAAAGTTCGAGGAATCGGACAAGCTATCCCCTTGCCTTCTCTATCCTTAGATTCAGTTCTTTATGTTCCAGACTGTTCCTTTAATTTGATTTCCATCAGCAAGTTAACCCAAACATTTCCTTATTCTGTTACGTTCGTTGCTAATTCGGTTTTTGTGCAGGATCGGAACAGCAGGAGGACGATTGGAGTAGCATGTGAGTTCCGCGGGCTATACTATCTTTCTCCATCACCAACTCCCGTCGCTTGTGTTACCACTGAAACACCTTCCATTCTTCATCATCGTTTGGGACATCCTAGCCTACAAAAACTACAACGGATGGTGCCAAATCTTGCCAGTTTACCTTCCTTAGAGTGTGAGTCTTGCCAGTTAGGAAAGCATGTTCATAGTTCTTTTCCTAGTCGTCTAAATAAACAAGCAGAGTCACCCTTTGCTTTAGTTCATTCAGATATATGGGGTCCTAGTCGTGTTAAATCCACTTTGGGTTTTAATTACTTTGTTACATTTGTCGACGATTTTTCCCGTTGCACTTGGTTATTTTTAATGAAGAATCGTTCAGAATTATTCTCTATATTTCAAACCTTTTGCTCCGAAATTAAAACTCAGTTTGGCACAAATATTCGTATTCTTCGAAGTGACAATGCCCAAGAATATTTTTCTACTCCATTTGAATCTTTAATGGCATCTCAAGGTATCCTTCATGAGTCATCATGTACTTGTTCCCCTCAACAAAATGGGGTGGCCGAGCGGAAAAATAGACACATGATTGAAACCGCGCGTACTCTCCGAATTCATTCTCATGTTCCGCTACGCTTCTGGGGAGACGCTGTTCTTACCGCATGCTATTTGATTAATCGCATGCTGTCCTCCGTCCTAAATAATCAAGTCCCTCACTCTTTGTTATTTCCTAGCCAGCTACTATATGCTCTTCCTCCACGTATCTTCGGGTGTACATGCTTTGTTCACGATCTCATTCCCGGGAAGGATAAATTACAAGCTAAGTCTCTCAAATGTATCTTTCTGGGTTATTCTCGCTTACAGAAAGGTTACCGTTGTTTCTCATCTGATCTTAAGCGATATCTTGTATCCCCCGATGTCACCTTCTTTGAGACGACTCCTTTCTTCCCTTCTCCCAATCCTGTTGAGTGTGTGTCAGAATGTGTTTCTCAGGATCTCCCTCCTCCAACCATTGGTACTACCCCATTGGTTATATCATCCATTGACATGGTCTCTCCTACTGCATACTCAACACCTCCTTTGCTCACCTACCATCGCCGTCAGCCACAACCACCGGCTGCAAACCCTTCCTCCGAGCCTACAACCAAACCTACCATTACTCTTGCCCCTATGCCTACATCTACACCTGGTCCCGCGGACTCACCATCTACTTCGGATTTGCCATCTGCTCCGGTCCCTGACTTGGATCGACCTATTGCTGAACGTAAAGGTATTCGCTCTACTCGCAATCCTTATCCCATTTATAATTTCATGAGTTATCATCGTTTATCTCCATCATATACTGCATTTGTGTCGTCCTTGTCCTCTGTTTCCATTCCTAAAAGTGTAGGAGTAGCTCTTTCAGACCCAAGTTGGCGTCAGGCGATGATTGATGAGATGTCTGCATTACACTCTAATGGCACTTGGAATTTAGTGCCACTTCCTTCACGGAAATCAGTAGTCGGTTGTCGTTGGGTTTACACAGTCAAAATTCATCCTGATGGCACTATCGACTGGTTGAAGGCTCGTCTCGTTGCCAAGGGATATACTCAGATTTATGGGCTTGATTATGGTGACATTTTCTCTCCCGTTGCCAAAATGACATCTGCCCAGTTATTCCTCTCTATGGCAGCTATTCGTCAGTGGCCCCTTTATCAGTTGGATAGCAAAAATGCCTTTCTCCATGGTGAACTGGAGGAAGAAGTTTATATGGAGCAACCTCCTAGGTTTGTTGCTTAGGGGGAGTCTAAATATAGAATGATGTGTCGCCTTCGTCGTGCTCTCTATGGGCTGAAACAATCCCCACGGGCTTGGTTTGGGCGATTTAGTTCGGTTGTCTAACAGTTTGGTATGACCCGAAGTGAGGCCGATCATTCAGTATTTTATCGCCATCTCTCCACCGACCGATGCATCTATCTAGTAGTTTATGTGGATGACATTGTGATTACCGGGAATGACCAGGAGGGCATACAGAAACTCAAGCAACATCTGTTCGATCACTTTCAAACTAAAGATTTGGGCAAGCTGAAATATTTCTTGGGAATAGAAGTTGCTCAATCTCAACACGGTGTATTTATCTCCCAGAGAAAGTATGCCTTGGATATCTTAGAAGAAACAGGCATGGCCAGCTGTAAGCCTGTAGAGACTCCAATGGACCCAAATACTAAGTTGCTACTTGATCAGGGGGAGCCCTTGTCAGACCCAAGCAAATATAGGAGACTTATTGGCAAACTTAACTACCTCATGGTGACGCGACCTGATATTACGTTCCCAATGAGTGTTCTCAGTCAGTTTCTTAGTACTCCATGTGATAGCCATTGGGAGGCAGCCATCCGTATTCGAAAGTACATCAAAAAAGAACCTGGAAAAGGATTGTTATATGAAAACAAGGGGCATACCCATGTGATTGGATATTCAGATGCAGATTGGGCAAGTTCACCACATAAACGCTCAACCACTGGTTATTGTATTTTTATTGGGGGGAATCTTGTGTCATGGAAAAGCAAGAAACAATCTGTTGTCGCTCTATCCACTGCTGAAGTAGAGTATCGAGCCATGGCTAAAACAGCATGTGAGCTCATATGACTGAAGCAATTACTCCAGGAATTACAGTTCATGAAGGTTCTACAAATGAAGCTAATATGTGATAATCAAGCAGCTCTCCATATTGCCTCTAATCCTGTCTTTCATGAAAGGATTAAGCATATAGAAATTGACTGTCACTTTATCCGAGAGAAAATTGTTTCAGGAGACATTGCTACCAGTTACGTTAAGTCAGTTGACCAACTGGCAGGTATATTCACAAAGTCTCTCGCGGGTCCTCGAGCTAATTATATTTGTAACAAGCTGGGAACACAAAATATATACGCTCGAGCTTGAGGGGGAGTGTTAAATATGGTAAATATTATAGCATAATTATAGGAGAGTAATTGATTATATTATAGCATAATTATAGGAGAGTAATTGATTTAGCATAATTGTAGGAGAATAATTATAGGAGATTTGATTCATAGTTTCCTAGAATAGATACTAGAAAGTGTATAAATCTGTACAATCTTTCAAGTAATTAATCAAGGAAATATTCCATTTTCTTGTCTCTGAATTTACTTTCAACAATTATCATGTTTTCATATCTTATGTACATTTTCACTTTATATTTGAAATTTATTAAGAAGTTGGAAATTGAGATTAAGATTCGTAACAAGTTTCTTCCTAATCTTTTAAAGGTATTAATTTTTTTTGCCTAATGCAGGGACATACAGATGGCCATCTGGCATTGCTTCATATCAGTACTCACTCGTTAATAGTGGGTGATCATTGCGTGGGGTAAGATTCTTTAGAAGAACTTTCATTTTAGAGAAGATCTAAAGCAACTATATTAGAGGGAGCCTCGCCTTTGTTATGGCTTCAGATTCATTAGTTGACATATGGAAATTTGATATTTGCTCAAGTTTAATTTCATGCATTTGTCTTGTTTCTCAGTCTCTCTCCCTCTTCTTTCTTTTTTTTTTTTGGGTTTTTTTTTTGGGGGGGGGGGGATAATTTCCTTCTGATCGTGATCTCCTTTTCTATGGAAAGGTTAAATAGTTCTTTTTGACATTTTATTGAATTCCGTGATAAACTTAACTTTTCAAACTTCATTATTGGTTGTTTTATCTGTCATTGGTTCTACAAAACTCCATTTACTTGTCCATGTGTTTCTCAGCCAAGGCAGTGCGCTCTTGGACATCACTTCTGGTGGAAATATGACTGTGAGTATACATCTTATTTTATATATTTACTTTTGCTGTGAGTATACATCAATACTGTGCTCTGTTATTTACATAATCTCAGTATGAACCAAATGCATTTTCCATGTATCTGTTTTGCAGTATATCATTCCTATGTGGTTTTTTCCATGCGGGCTTGGTATATGTGAATAGGTGCTATTTGTGCAAATGCGATGGGGAAAGTGTTAATCATTTATTGTTGCACTGCTTAGTAGCTAGGAAGCTGTGGGACTTCGTATTTTATTTGTTCCATGTGATATGGGTTATGCCGAACTCAATTAAGGAGATGTTGGTTTGTGTATAAACAGAGAAGGAGGAGCCTTTGGGTCACTGCTCCGTTGGTGATATGGAGGGAAAGGAACGGTAGGATTTTTGAAAATGTGAAGAGAAGTTAGAGAAGATTAAGGAGCTGATTTTGCGGACTCTGTTTTTTTGGTGTCATGAGTTGATAGCCCTTGGTACAAACCCTTGTGTAAAGTTTGTGGATAGCATATCTAGTGATTTTTTTAAAAAAATTTGTATACTCCCTGTGTACAGATGACACGTCACCTGATTAGACGCCTTTTTTATTATATTCTTACTTATCAAAAAAAAATCGTGTAATTTTTTTCTATTAAGGTTCTCAATAACCAGTCTCAAAAGCATTCGATTGACCGGTCTCTTCCCATGCATCATTACGTTTTAATATATATATATATGTACACACCCAGAATTTATTCGAGGTCTCCACGTACAAAGATTATAGAGTTAGCTCTGTTTTGTCTATGGAGGGTGGTATACCTGTTTGGAACCCCATGTTTAGAAGGAATTTTCATGATTGGGAGATTGATTCAGTAGGCAGCTTTTTGGAGAGACTTCATGAGCAGAATATAGACAGCGGGGTGGATAAGGTGGTCTGGAAAGGAAAAAGGGGGATTGCTCTTTTTGTCAGATCGTATTACCTCAATGATGTAGGACGGGGAATGAAGAAGTTAAGTTTGTTAACGTACGAACGGACGGGTGATTGATTATGTTCAATCGGACGAGAAAATAACAAGAAAACAAACAACTACAACTGTTTTCTAAAGAAGAAATAAACTGAATTGTTATAGCATAAAAGTTGATCCCCCACAATGGAATAACCTCCCCTTTATATAGGCTGCAAAATGGGGAGTCTAGGGCATAGGAAAAGACAAGATAAAATAAATGCATGAAGATATGGATAAGAGAGAAAATCAAAAGACTAAGGAAAATCAGAAGACAGGCTGCATTCATCCCCTTGAATACCAAAAGACTAATTCTGGATGTACCTCATCACTCAAGCTCCTAAACAGTGATAGAACTTCTTGTGTTTTGTGCGCAGGAAGGGGTTTGGAAGGGTCACACAACATTGTCGTGTCCTCGAGTAGTATGAGTTCGTCGGGTTATTTGGCCATCAACTACTTGTTTTTGCGACCCACACGCCACTCAGTGAGATTTGCCTTTTTGAGGCGACACCGGAGGTCCAGTTCCAGTCGCTGGAACACCCATCATCGCCGGAGCTCCGGTCAGGCGGTCACACGCCGGTGCGGCCAAAATTTTACCAAAATTTGAGGCTTGTTGGAGTCGCCCAGGTCACAGTAGTCTGCATGTGTGGTTCTTTTTCTCAGTTGGAAGTGTTTTGAGCCTCTGTTGCTGGTTTTGTTCCTTGGTACGTATCTCTTGTTGGGACTATTGGTTGAGGCTTTGTTCTTCTTACTATGTTGACACCCGCAACTTCCAATACTGTTTCAGCATGATTACCACTACTAATAAGCTTATTGACAAAAGCTTGAAGGCACCAACCATATGATGTGGTGTAAGGCTGTTAGCAAGAGTCTTTTTGGCATGGAGAAGGGTGATCATCTCACGGACACTAAAACTGGTGAAGGTACGAAGGCTTGGATTCGGGATGATGCATTACTCTTTGGCCAGATGATTTGCAGAGTTGGTTTCACATACTGAAACAGTCAAATATCTTTGGGAGTACTTGGAGGTGTTGTATTTGGGCCGTGACACAATACTTTGCAGGTTTTAAGAAATTGTCTCAAGAGTGATGCACTTTGCTTCCGATTAACTCGTCATTTGTTTTTTAGTTGTGACTTAAGTTTGCTACCGCTGGATTGCAAATTTTGTCGGGTACCAAAATTTGCTCGTTGTCTGAGGCTTTCTCACGGGTTTTACGTGCATTTCGCAAGCCTACTCCATCAAAAGGGGATGTGGGCGAGTCTTCTGCTCTTATCGCACAGTCATTTCATGGGTATAGAGGTTCTAATCATGGTGGTCGTGGTGGAGGCCGCAGACATGGTAGAGGAGGTCAGGGTGGTCGTGGTGATGATTCACATGGACGTGGGGGGGAATCGGGATGTCAAAGTATGCTACCATTGTGGGAACACGGGGCATCTCCAACGCAATTTTTGGAAGTTGCATGGGAAACTACTGGTAATCAATGTGCTAATGTTGCTTCTCATCCCGACCCTATTAGTCGGTCCTGGCCTCAGACTCATGGGAAGATGGTTATGATGTTGGATGAGTATGCAAGGTATACCCACTTTCAGGAGGTCTCTCAACCATTGTCTTCTTCTTCTTCTGCAGCTACCCTTGTCCATTCAGGTAAACCCACTAAACCCATTGCATGTCTTTCCTCCTCGAGTCACAAATGGGTCATTGATTCTGGTGCTACAGATCATATATGGCTGGTGATGCAGGTATTTTATCCTCCTTTACCTCCTCCATATTTCATAGTGTCACTTTAGCCAATGGGTCTGTTGCGCGTGTTAAGGGGAGTGGTATCGCTCGTATCACTCCATCTCTATCTTTGTCTTTTGTTCTTTACCTTCCTCGTTCCCATTCAATATACTACCCATCACTAAATTTACACACGAAGAGGATAATTGGTAGAGGTTATGAATCAGAAAGGCTTTACTTGCTAGTGGATGCTCTCTCACCCGTTGCGTGTTACAGTGTTACTTCCCTTATTCCGCATCAACTACATTATCGTTTGGGTTATCCTTGACTCTCAAATTTGAAGAAATTATGTCCGAGTCTAGAGTCTTTGTCTACGTTAAATTGTGAAGCTTGTTTATTCTAAACACCATCGTGTTTCATACTTTCCTAGAGTCAATAAAAGGGCACGTATCCGGTTTGAGTTGGTACATTATGATGTTTGGGGCCCCTCTCCAATTGTGTCGAAACTTGGTTATCGTTTTTTTTGTTACATTTATGGATGATTTTTCTCGTGTAACGTAGATTTATTTAGTGAGAAGTCGTTTTAAGTTATTCTCTATTTTTTTGTGGTTTTTGTGCTAAAATTAATACTCAGTTTAATGTGCCTATTGAAATTCTTCGTAGTGACAATACCAAGGAATATTTCTCCACCACTCCACTTTTATGCATGATCAGGGCATGGCCCAAAACGGGGTGGCGGAGAAAGAAACGTCACTTAATGGAGAGTGCTAGGGCTCTTTGCTTTCAAATGCACATGCCCAAGCCATTCTGGGCATCATGTCATCTTATTAACTGGATGCCCTCTTCCCTCTTCTGTTCTTTTAGGAGGAGATTCCCTATCGTGTCTTATATCCTTCCAGATTTTTGTTCTCCGTGTCACCAAAGACCTTTGGATGTGTCTGTTTTGTTCGGGATCATCGTCCACATATAACTAAGTCGGATCCAAAGTCCCTCAAATGTGTCTTCCTTGGCTACCCTCGATCTCAAAAAGGGGTATCATTGTTTCTCTCCTGAATCGCTATCTTGTTTCCCTTGATGTCACATTTTTAAAATCACAATCATTTCATCCTTTGCCATTTGTTGACTCGTCCTCTTCGGACTCAAATGATGATTTCCTTATCTATCACTTTGTGCCCTCCGAAGCCGCACTTGTTCCACCTCATGTACCTCCCTCTCGTCCCCCCATACAACAGGTTTACTCTCGCCGTCAACGAGAAGAACCTCTATCTGTACCTCCTTATCTTGTCACTACCGAGCCAGCCGCACTTGTTCCACCTCATGTACCTCCCTCTCGTCCCTCCATACAACAGGTTTACTCTCACCGTCAACGAGAAGAACCTCTATCTGTACCTCCTTATTTGGTCACTACCGAGCCAGTCCTCTTTTTGTAGATCCTAGCACTCCTGTGCTTCCACCCTCTATTTAGATGTTCCAATTGCTCTTCAAAAAGGTAAGCGTTGTTGTGCACAATATTCCATTGGTAACTACGTTAGTTACTCTGGTTTGTCTGCTCCTACTTGTTCTTTTCTTAGTTCACTAGAGTCTCATCCTATTTCCAAGTTTGTGTCCGAGGCAATGGCTCACCCTGGTTGGAGAACCGCTATGAAACAGGAGATGAATGCTCTTGAGCAGAATTAGACTTGAGATTTGGTTCCTTTGCCGAATATAAGAGTGCAATTGGTTGTAAGTGGGAATTTACAGTGAAAGTGAATCCCGATGGTTCCCTCGCGTGATTGAAGGCTTGTTTGGTTGCGAAAGGTTATACCAGACTTATGGTGTGGATTATTCAGAAACCTTCTCTTCGGTTGCGATGTTGGCTTCTGTTAGGTTGCTTGTTTCTCTTGCTGCATCATACCATCGGCCGCTTGCCCAACTAGATGTGAAAAATGTGTTTCTTTATGGTGATATGCACGAAGAGGTTTATCTCAAACAACCTCCTGGGTTTGTTGTTCGGGGGAAGTCTGGGATGGTTTACAAGTTAAAAAAAGTCGTTGTATGGTCTAAAACAGTCTCCTGGAGCTTAGTTTGGACGATTTAGTGAGGTGATGTTAGAGTTTGGCCTTATTCGGTGCAACAGTGATCATTCAGTCTTTATCACTCTGATGTAGCGTGTATTCTCTTAGTTGTTTATGTCAATGATATCGTCATTACTAGTGGAGGCATTGTGGGTATTTGTGCTCTAAAGTCTTTCCTTCAAGAAAGATTTCAAACAAAAGATTTTGGGAACTTGATGTACTTTTTGGGAATTGAAGTTGCGTGTATCGTTCGAAACAAGACATCTTTCTTTCTCAACGGAAGTATGTACTTGACCTACTCACCGATACTGGGATGTTAGGGGAAAAATGAGCTGAAACTCCTATGGATGCTAATGTGAAGCTTAGAGTTGATGATGGGGAAGAATTTACTCATCCGGAGAGGTATCGTAAGCTTGTAGAGAAGTTGAACTATTTAGTGGTGATTAGACCAGACATTGCGTTTGCAGTAACTAAAGTTAGTCAATTTATGTTATTTCCACGATCTTATTTATGTTATTTCCACGATCTTCACTGGGAGGCTGAGGCGCATCCCACGATAACTCAAGGGAGCTCCAGGCCGTGGGTTGCTTTATCGAGATCACGAGCACATGAGAGTTGAGGGATTTTGCGATGCTGATTGGGTTGGGTGTCCTATTAGTAAGAAGTCAACCACAGGGGTGTATATTTGTTGGAGGCAACTTAGTGTCTTGGAAAAGCAAGAAGCAACAGGTCGTGTCGAGATCAAGTGCGGAGGTGAAGTATAGAGTCATCGCTCAGTCGACTTGTGAGTTGATGTGGATTCGCCAAATACTTGAGAAGATAGGGTTTAGTAGTTCAACACCTATGCAGCTATGGTGTGACAATCAAGTAGCCATCCATATTGTGTAACATTACTGTCTAATATGCACGTATATATAAATACCCTAGCCTAACCATTTTAGGGTTACGGCTTCCAAACCATATTTTATTCTTGTTCTCTTCTTTGTTAATTTACAATTCTGCACTAAATTGCAGATATTTATATTGGTATAGGTAATGTCCAAAGTAAGATTTATTTTCAACACATTGAGTTGCACCAATAGTGATTAGTTCGTAGTTAGTACATATATTATGTGAATCTTTATGGATCTCCGTCACTTTAATGAGACTCCTATTAGATTTGCATAACCCAAAATAAATACAAAAACATACTGACATAGGATCTGCATGGAATTATGATAAGTTAGATCCTTTCGGTTTTTTTAAATTCCATTTGATTTGAGATTTGCAATTATTCTTCAGGAATACTTCAAAACAACATACAAATTTTTGGAGCTTTCACCACATGCCTTGATCCCGATGCATGGGAGGGTTAATCTGTGGCCAAAGCACATGCTTTGTGGGTACCTCAAGTATGAAATATTATCTTTCTTAATTATAGAAGCAAGCATAAACTGTATTTAAGCCTACATGATCATATTCGTGGAGACCTACTACACCCAGTTCCATGATTCAAAAGTCTCACAGTATACTGTCGTTTTCTTTTTAGAAATCGAAGAAGCAGAGAATCTTCCATCTTGAAAGCCATAGAAGATGGTGCAAATACTTTGTTTGACATAGTTGCATGTACATACGCTGATGTTGATCGTAGTTTTTGGATTCCTGCTGCATCAAATGTAAGGCTCCATGTTGATCATCTGGCCGAACAGGATAAGTTACCACAGGTAGTTTTCATCAGTGTCCTTGCTCCTAGCTTGAGATTCGATTATTATAATATGCAAAACATATTGCTGTTTCTTCACTTTTTTCCGAGTGTGTGTTGGGTGCCTGGGCATGGGGGATGGGGTGGTGGTGGGGAGGGTAGGAAGTTGTTTTAGCCAACTCAGCCTTTCGATCCAGATAGCCAATGGCACCACATTGCAAAAAAGCAGTAAGATGGGCGGTAATGGATTCGACATGTGCCATAGCATTCTATTGACATGTTTTATTCAAGTGAAGTTCAAAAAAGTTACTCTGCAATTGTGCAGGGATTCTCTCTAGAAAATTTATGAACCAAAGCAAATGGGAGGTGCTCAACATGTACCTTACTTAGGTTGGAACCCTTTTCTAACATTTTCACCCAATAAGTTTTGAGTTCAATGTCCTTATTTGTTAACTATACCATGTCATGAAATTTTAAATTCCAGAAAAGGATTTTTGATTGAATAACTTCTTCACACTCGAAGGAGAGATGATATTTTTGGTATTTCAGTGATTGCTATTTAATGTCCAAGTGGTGTGGATCTGACCTATAAGTGCTCTTTGTAGGAATTTTGTATTAAGAAGTTTCAGGCAACTTGTGGGGTGCATTTCCTGTCTCGGTGCATGTTGGCATTCTTGAGTAATCGCTTCCCATTAAAGCAATATAAGCTTAGGACAGCTAGCCTGATTGGTGCTATGGCAGTAATTGGCATCGGTGTGGTGTACTCTTTTAGAAACAAAATTTAGACTCCAGATAAGTGAGACATTTCAGCAAATATAAGATTTTATGTAATTATAGTGTAGCCAGAAAAGTTCTACGAAGAGAATGGGGAAACACCAAAACATTGGCTTGGCTTGGCTGGCTCGCAAATCACTGTTATGTTCGTAAAGAATTACCAATGCTGTAATATCGTTGACTTGATATCGACCCGAGTTTATTCTGGGAAAAGATCTATGCAATAATTTTATAGTTTATGATAATTAGATTAGATTCATTCGCATTCATGGTTATTGTGTGAGTACTGGCTCGTTTGAAACTTTCATGCATTTCTCTACAAACAAAACAGACATGTAAGTTAAACAGCCCCCTCGTTGCCCTGCTTCCCTAATGTATGTTTAGTGTGGTAATCACATGGTTAGTGCATCCAATCCCCAACATCATCATTTTTATTGTAAGTTTGTAACAAACGTCTCTAGTAGATTTTTTTACACCCGTGGTGTGTGTGTGTTTGTTTTGTTACTTCACAGCACTTCCCATGCGGCCTTCTGTGGTTCCATTTGCTATAAAGGTTTCTAAACTGTGTGCTTGCTTCGGGTAAAGGTAACAGAAAGTTTGTAAGATAAATCTTTGCTTTGCCCTCGTATTTGATAAGCCAAAGTATTAGCTCCAAGTTTTATAACTTGGGCATAACTTCAACCATGTCTGGAAAAGAACAACCCATAAGAAACAGAAGAGAGCTTTGTGATGGGGGTTTTCAAGTGGCTACCACTGTAATCTTCTGTTTGTGTATGTCAGTTTTTGTGTTCATTCTTGCTACTTTCATCAATGATCATGTCAAGAAAGTCATAGTGCCTGATAATTTGTATTCCCCTCAATTCACTACATCCTCAAACTTGCATCTTTTATCTCCATCATCTTCACGTTTCTTATGCAACTCCTCATCCCCTTCTTCACCTCCCACTTTACCCCTCAATGTTTCAACTCGAAATATCAAATTTACTGATTGGTTATACCATAAAAGTCTTTGGCATTCGATGAGTGACGAGGAGCTAATGTGGCGAGCCTCGATGGTGCCTCGTATTGTGGACTACCCGTATAATCGAACCCCCAAAGTTGCGTTCTTGTTTCTTACCAGGGGAAGGTTACCACTTGCTCCACTTTGGGAGAAGTTTTTTAGAGGACATGAAGGCTTCTTCTCCATCTACCTTCACACATCCCCAGAATTCATGTACGAACCTCCAAATTCATCGGTTTTTTACAAGCGCAGAGTTCCAAGCAAGGTTTGATAGCTCTCTAGCTCCCTTTATCAATCTTATATTTTTTATAACAATGTGAATATGCATCTAATCAGCACTATTTACAAGCATATATTGACAGCGACAGAGCAATGAATTTTATTTTCTTTACATAGTTATTTTTTGATGTCTCGGTTTTTGTTGCAGCCAGTTCAATGGGGACGGGCATCGATGATTGATGCAGAGAGGCGCCTCCTAGCAAATGCCCTCCTCGACTTCTCCAACCAAAGATTTGTGCTACTCTCTGAAACATGCATTCCTATTTTCAACTTCACTACCATCTATAACTACCTCATCAACTCTAACCAAAGCTACCTCAACTCTTTGGACGATCCAAGAAAAGTAGGCCGGGGAAGATACAAGCAGCGCATGTGGCCGACCATTACGTTAGCAGATTGGCGCAAAGGCTCTCAATGGTTTGAAGTAAACCGGAAGCTCGCCGTTGAAATAATCTCAGACATAAAGTACTATCCTGTTCTAAAAGACCATTGCACGCCCCCATGTTACATGGATGAACATTACCTGCCTACACTAGTGAATAAGGTGTGCCATGGATTGAGCTCAAATAGGAGTGTTACATGGGTTGATTGGTCAGGCGGAGGGTCACATCCTACTATGTTTGTTAGAAAGGACGTTTCTGAGGGCTTTTTGAATCGGGTTAGGTACGGGTTTAACTGTAGTTATAATGGTGAGATGAGCTCAGTTTGCTTCCTATTCGCTAGGAAATTTAATCCAGGGACTCTAGAGCCATTGATGAAAATTGCCCCAAGGTTGCTAGGATTTAATCCTTAGTCCCGTGACAAGTGAAAAGATTTGTGATTCGAAGAGTATTATAATTAGACCCGACAATTATTATAACCTAAAATCCGCTATATTTCGACTCAAAAAATTTAATGAATCGATTTGGATCGAGTAAAAGTGGGTCGGACGTATTACCTATTTTGATCTATATTTTTTGTTATGTAAATGTAAGTTTTTTTGATAGAAAATTAGAGGTCGAAACGGATCGACCCGTTCGGACCTATCACTTGTTTTGTTGTTAATTTGCAATCCCGATCATTGGACCACCACCCATGTGATGTATTTTCCATATAAAAATATGAAGGGTTAATATCACTTTTGGTACCCTAACTTTACCTACTTTTTACTTTTGGTATCCTTTGTATCTAATCAATCAAAATTCATCCTCAACATTTGTGATTTTTATCACTTTACATACTTATCGTTAATTTTCCATCCAAAACTAACGATTTATTTGCTGTTGTAGGTTGGAAAGAATTTTAACTGATTTATCCGGTTAAAATCGAGGTGTTCTAATATCTAAATGAAAAATTATGTTGAAATAAAATTAATTTATTAATTAAAAATATCCTCACCAAATGTTTAAGATTAATCTCTCTCTCTCTCTCTCACACACACACTCTATTTCTCCCTGCTCTTTTCCATTCTCACTCCATTTTCCAGCTTTACAATCCTCAAATATTCCCACTTTCCTCATCATCATCAAGAAAACAATCTCATATCGACCTCTAGCCTTCTTCTGTGGCATGTGCAAGTAGTTTTTAGTTGGTCCCAAAAGCAGAATCATTGATTCAAGATAGACCTACTTCTTAGAAGGTACAGGTCGTCTCCACTCTTCTTATAAGAGAAAAGTGGGTTAATCATCCGACCATCAACAGTAGAACTAAAGAAAGAGGGAAACTAAGCGGATTTTGACCAAGCTCGATAAAGGATCTAGATTGGAAGATCGGGGGACCAATTACGAGAGCAACATCTGATAAATCAATCGAATTTTGAAGATCGCCACCAAAAAAGACTATTTGTCGGCATTAGCAATGACTTGAACTTTGGATATGATGAGTCGTTCTGGTAGTGTAAATCAAAGACCGAGATGAGTTCTTGCCTGGTTATTTCATTGAGCTATGACGGAACGGGGCGGCGATGGTGATTTGGATCGGGAAAAAAGTCGGAGAAGAAAGACCGGTGAACAGAGGGTAAGGTGGAGATGGCGTCACAGATGCGTAAGACCTCTACCTTTTCTTTCTTTAGCAAAGCAGCAACCTTTCTCCATCATTTATTTCTCTCCGACGAAGCAGTGATTATCCAAATCTGCTTATATATTTTTCTATCTGGGTTTCTAAAAAAACTTTAGAAAATAGAGAGAATGGGGAATGGATATGGATTTTAAGTTTGGTAGGGTGTGGATATGGATATAAGCTAAGGAAGGCAGATCCGATCGAGATAGTCAAATTGGAAAGGTTATTCTGACCTTCTCATTCTTTTAGCTATATCAACAGCTATAGACAGTCTTCGAATTGAAATGGAATGGGAGAATTCAATTACCGAACTACTGCTACCATTGTCTGTTCTCTCTCTATCTCCCTCTCTATCCCTTTCCCTCTCTAAGTTTTTATTTCTTTCAATTTTAATGATTTCTTTCAATTTTGATGAGCTTCTTTTTCCTTGGGAAAGAATAAGATGATGAATAGTAATTGGGTGAAGGGGGCAACAATTGTGTTGAGGATATTGTTGGCGGTAGACTGGTAATGGATGGTGGTTATAGTGGTGAGCAGTTAGGTCGTACATATTTTATATCTTTCCAACCCTTTCAAACCTACAACAACAGGTCTTTCGTTTGCGTTTGACAGAAGTGTGACGGAAAGTACGAAGATTGATGAAACTTACAAACTTTAAGGATGAAATTTGATAAAGAGAGTATAAAGGGTACCAAAAGTAAAAAGTAGGTAAAGTTAGGGTACCAAGAATGATATTAACCCAAAATATAAACAACGGGATTAAGCCATTAAGGGACCCAAAAAAAGTCAATAGTCAAAGTCAACAAATGGCCAGAAGAATTGACTCGGCTGCTGTCCTTGGCGAGAGCCATACTTGAATTCGAACGTGAGAACCTTCTTGCATGCATCGTTTGTTTCATCTAGATCACTACGTCACCTCACTAGCTACATTCTTTTCCTTTTCATTTTCCCTATCATAACTGTTTTTTTTTTTTTTTAATTTTTAATGTTCTTTAAAAATCTAAAAGCTAATGAGTGAATTGACATGCTATGTGTAATGTGTAACTCCTCCATCTTTCCCAAGAAAAAAAAATTGTTTCATTTTTATTATTTCGAAATTCTAAAAATTGCTATTAATAGCACTTTTAATAGAGTTTTTAACGGGAAGTCCATCCGTTTCGGGTAAAGAGTCTAATATTCTATTTTTTTAATGTTTTACTTAAAGAGTCAATTTTTTAAAAATAAGACATAAAAGTGTTATTTTATTACTAATGAAGTACTAATAATATCAATTTATTAAAAAAATTAGTTTTCAAACGAGGACTATTTTCCTTAAACAAAGGGATTATTACCTAAAATATAAAAAATGAATGTCAAATATCAATTTTATATTGTTTCTTGTATATTTGACTTTTATAACAAAAAGTGAATTAAGTTTGAGTAAAACGTAACCATAATACCTTTTGACTGTCAAACGATTCCTAAATAGTAAGGATACAAGTTTTTGGTTATTTTACAGATTTCACCGTCACTACTAGTACTCTCTACACTAGGTGTTAAGACAAATGTTTCCGTATGTGATTGCTTTACACATATATGACAATTCCATCATAAAATAAGTGTCACTTTTTATTCATAATTACAATTATAGGTAATAGTTGAACCAAACATGATATATATTATTGGTATTTTTCTAACAATTTAAACTTTTATATAAATTAGTTACTAACATGATATCGGAGCTTATTTATGTCATAAAATGAGAGGCGTTTTTGAATTATATGTTATCCAATTTTTTAATGAACACATTTTTAATTTTGTCACTACTTCCGTCCCGCTAAAACTTGTCCAATTTTATTTTGATTCGTCACAATATATAGTCATTTTTTAATACTCTGTTATTTTAATTTTATTTAAAGCATGTACAAATAAATAAGGCTGCAAATGTAATGAGTTTCAACTTGTCAAAAAAAAATTCCTCTTGAGAATTGAGATGGAGCAAGTACATGGGTACTGTATTTATCAAAATAATATATTTGACAATTCTTATCTTAACGTTTTACTATATATCTAATAAATAAGTATTATAAGTTTATCATAATACAGTCTCAAACATATTAAAATTGTAAATTTTTTATAAAATATTCATAAAAAAAATCAAAAAATATCTGGTACAGTACAGTGTGTACTATTTTTCAAAATCTTCATAACATTAGACTGTATTAATATTGCCAAGATCAAAACATGGATTTCCAGATTCGCTACTAGTGAGTTCAATTCTTATATCTTAATTTGTCCTAATAAGTGGATGAATCTGATTATTGAATTCTTCATTCTTTTCACAAATGGCCGTGACGTGACTTTTAAGCTAAGTAGCTAGATCTAACTTCACGATTTATTAGGCCCATAGCTTACGATGTTAATTTTACCGACCTAAGTAACATCGTTAGAGCATGTACAATAATTGATCTAATTAGATCCTTATATATTATCTAACTCATTAAAAATAAATATAAAAATCAATTTGATACTCATAAGCTATTCAAACAAAAAAACATATACAACAGCTTGACATAAATCCCAATAATCTTTTATATCTCATCATCTTTATTTTCAATAACTTCAAATTTTAAAAAAAATTATTCGTTATCCAAATGAATCAAACTAAGTCTCTATTTATAAATAAAAATATGTATTTCTTAAATATAATTTATTTATTTTTTTTTTTGAATTACAAAATGACTAAAAATAAAAAAAAAAGAAATAAAATGGCCCCACCTGAAGGGAGAGAGATACACGGTTGGAAAGGATGGAAATTGACAACTTGACACACTTTTCCGGAATTGGTGGAAATCAGATGGTCTCTTGGCATGAGACGGAAGAAACCAAATCATCATAGATCCTCTTATGATTTAAAAGAAATACCCTGTTGTACAGCTAAATCCCTATATACTACCCAATAAAACCACCGTTAAACCCTCTCTTACAACTACTTATTTGAAGATGCTAACAAATATTCCCCGCGTTTTTAAATAAGCGAATTTGGTACATCGTTTAGAAAAAAAAATACTCTTTTTATCTCAAAATTATTTTCTTATTTTCATTTTTCGTTTGTATCAAAACAATTATCTTATTTAAAAATAGATATGACAAATGGATTGGCCCAGATCCAGTGGGCCGGAAACTTTTTTGGGTTGGATCGACCCGAGATTTGATGGGCTTATCAAAATGCTAGCCCGGGTCGGCACATCGAAATCCTATGACCTGGCCTGAAATAAAATCAATCGACAACTATAAATATAAAAAGTACTCCCTCCGTCCCTAAATAATCGTCTGGGTTGACCTGGCGCACAGTTTAAGAAAAAGTAATTGACTTGATTATTTATATTGGTTTAATGTGTAGTTTCCTTTAATGTCCATGTATATGTGGCTCATAATTAAAGTAGAGTGAAAAAGTAAGGGTAAAGTGGTAAAAGTGATGTTCTAAAAAGGTAAGTTTCAAAGTGGACAATTATTTTGGGACGGACGAAAAAGGAAAGGAGGATGATAATTTAGGGACGGAGGGAGTAATAAAATTTACAATTTAAAGTCACTAGCAGTAGCACCATAAACATAAAGTAATAAAATCAACCATAAATGAAAAGGTTAATGCAGTAGCACTAAATCATATAAAACCAATTGTAACACCAATTCCGAGTTGAGTAGTTAATTAACAGTTAATATACCTTAATGTGACTAATTAAAAGCATCTTCAATCAATAATGATTACTAATTTAACATCAATGTGAGTATGTGACACTGTAATTGTAAGGATTACTAATTTTTAATACACATGCTTAGTTACATACTAATAGGCTATAGTGTAACCAAGTTATATAACAAACTTATTTAATCAAGCTATATACCAAATTATCAAGCTACTGTAAAAATTGAAATAATTGGTTGTAAAACTAAAACGACTACTTTAGCGAATAGCCTAGCCTGAGTTCCAAACCCCAAGGTCGGTCCCTAAGTCCCAATTCTCAAATGACAGATTGTGCGAATCGCTTGACAAATGACATAAGACGAACCCTTGTTGACCTATTGGGTCAGTCCGTCAGTGGGCCTGTTTGTTGGATAATTGGACTTAAGCTTCTTCTATCGTAATTTTATATATTTTTATTGTCTACAAAAAAATATAAATAAATTTTTTTAAAAAAAAATTCGGTTGGCTCGGCCCAGCCTGGGAGGGAGGTTTAAATCTGAGCTCATATGATCCATGGACCTGTTGGCCCGGGCCAAAAAGTCTCGCGTTTTTTTTATCGCCAATATCTAAAACCCGGTTCGAAAAAAATATGGATGGGATGGGCCGGCCCGTAGGCATGGGCTTATTTTGTCGGCTCTAAACCCAAACGATAATTTTGAAACGGAAGGAGTACTAGATTGTATTGTAATACTTCCGTCCCAAAATAAATGATGCTTTAGAATTTCAAGAGAAATGTATACACATTTTGCCAAAATTGTCATTATTAATGGAGTATTCTCTAATTAAATGTTGTGTTGAGATTGAAAACATAGGATGATTGTAAGGGAAATATTAAGAGGAAAAAGAAAAATAATCATACAACTTATCAACAATGATTGCACTTAATAAGGGTACATTAGTCATTTTCTAAGCTTTCTTAATCTGTGTACAAATATCTAAAATATCGTTTATTTTGGAACGAATGTAATAAATATTAATGTAATGTGTGGTTTATTTTAATACTCTTGAGCATGTAGCCAACTAGCCATAATTAAAGTAGATAAAAAAAAATAAGGATGAAATGGTAAAAATGTAGGCAATTATTTTAGAAGCACAAAAAAATAAATAAGGACAATTATTTAGAAACGGATAAAATATTATATCAATATATAACAATGATGATTCATAATTTTTGATTTATTCTACATATAAGTTTCTATTTAGTGCGAATCAAACTCAATCTCAATCAAGGGAGTTTTGATTGAGCTCTACCCATCATGTTCCCGAAAAGGTTTGGTCTGGTTATGGAAGCTCCCTATTCCTTATAAGATTCAATGTTTCTTATGTCAAGCTTTACTTGATCGTCTCCCAACAACTGTTAATTTGCAAAAGAGGATTCAAGCTATTGATTCTACGTGCAAACTCTGTAGGCAGAATAGTGAGACAGATGATCACATATTTTTAACATGTCTGTGATTCTTCCATTTTGGTCTTCGGTCCCATTGAATATTTCAGGCCACCTGAATGTGGTGGGAGGTATGCTCCGAATTTGACTAATTGCATGACTTTTTAAAACTGGAACTGGAAGTAAGCGTAGTCTGTTGTCTCCTGTAGTCACTCCAACCTATATACACATCGGCTCACTCTTACTCTCACTCAATCAAATTGTCTAAAATGTCATCTTTATTATTTCTATAACATTAAACCTAATAAATTCATCCAGTGAACATGAGATAATGACTCTTCATCTCTTCAAACTCTTCGTTTTAAGAATTCATTCATCGACTTTTCCCAACGAAAATTGAATCAGATCAAACCATTTCATAGCATGGTGTGTTAGATTTTTTTTATAAAACAAGTTTTGTAGTATTCAATTTTGTTTTTCGATTTTAAAAAAAATCGAAGAGCTTAATTTTACTTTGTGTACTGAAAAAAAAAAACATGGCTTATAATAAGAGCCAAGTATTTATGTTTCTTTACCCAGTTATTTTTTTAAATATAGTTTAAATAAGTCGAGACTTTTTTATATTTTCAATATTTTACATTATACCCGATTTTTTTTAATATTTTGAGTATAGAAAAAAAATATAGATGTCGAATTTTTAGATTTGTATTTTGAAGATATGTTTTTAAACATTTTTTATAATTAAAATACATATATTTTAATTAACTTTTATCTAATGTAGTTGTTCAATTCATAATTGGTCTCTTTGTAGTAACTAATTTATTTACTTTCGGTCTCTACATTTCAAATTCCTTTGATTTAATTATATTTGATTTATAACTGTTCATTATTCTGATTTAATAAAACCAAAATTGAGAATTTGTAGTCACAGTGCATATTAATAAATAAATATAAATATATATTGGTTACCAAAAAATATGTGTCAGTTTGAAAATCATTAAATATATACTAGAATATTGAATTTAACATATACACTTGAACATGAAGTTTATTAAATTCAGGTGTAACAATACGATTAATTTGCTTGCTATGAATTACTTTAACTGTTTGTTGATTATCGTAATTTATTCCTCACATCTTTAATCATATGCATTGCATATGTTTAAACAATTCATTGATTACAAAAGTATCATGAGAATTTAATAATTTCGCATATGTAAATGTTTTTAGCGTATAGTATCTCTGGGATCTCTAAAAAAAAAAGAGGACCAAGTACATGAAATCCTAACCAATCGAAATAGAAAGAATAATTAAAGTAGGATGAAAAAGTAAGGGTAAAGTGGTAAAAATGTTGTCATAAAAAGGAAAGTTTCAAATAAGACAATTATTTTAAGACGTATTACAGGTTGGAGAGTGAGAGTGTGCCGATGTGTATATATGTTGAGTGAATGGGGGTGAGATTTTTAGGTTAGAGAGTGAGAAGCTCTATCTATATGACAAACGAAGATGTTTGAGTTTTTTTTTTTTTTTTTGGCCAGATTGGTTATAATTGGAGTAATATTTGTTGTCTATTATTAATAAGTAAGAATAATTTGGATGAAATCAATTGAGAAATTTGGACTTTGTCAAACTTTGAGTATTTTCAGTTATTTATTTGTTGTTTGTTTTAGAGAGAAATTCGGGCTCGTCCACTATGTGAAGATTTCAACCGCTATAGTTTTTTTATGTTTTTTAATTGAAAAATACATTTTTGAAGCGAAAAGACTACGACTCCTATGAAATGAAGGCGCGTTACGGATCACTTAATCAATGTATCAATTTAAATCACCTAATCCAATTTATGTATCGCACCTTAAATCATAATGTACCAAACCTTCATCTCTCTTATTTCATGTACACAATGAACAGATGATTCAAAATTAATGCATCTTACCTACATTCCACATCCAAATCGATGCTCACAATTTACAAATGATGCATTGTGATTTAAAATTGATGCATCGAGTTTAAAAAATGGTATTTAAAAACGAACAAATTTCTATTTGGGTCTTTCATCAAACATTATATACACAGTACCGCAAACGAAGAAGAAGAAGAAGAAGAAGAAGAAGAAGAAGAAAAATTATTTTTCGGTTGAAAGAAATTTATATCGTCTATGTGATTTGGCCATTATTGGAACAATTGAATGAAAATGAATTTTTTCGGTTGAAAAAAAGTCTACTTATGCTATTGAAACTTGAGAGAAATGACTGGCCTGCAATTACTTATTTGTTTTATGTAATTGAAATGTCATGTATAAATTATGTTGTTGCATTTTATAATTTTTTTTGTTTGTGTTTTTTAATTGAATAGTCATATAAAAATTATGTTGTAGAAAATGTTGTTCTACAATATTTTAAAATTGGAGGTTATATTTAGAATGTTATACCAGACTTTAATTTCTCCTTTTTCGGATATAACAAAAGGTGTTGTGTTTGACTATTTAGTAAAATAATTTTCATTTATGTATTTTTATATGTTTGTATTTTCAATAATCAATATTTTTTTATAGTTACTACATTAGCACGAAATATTAGCAACAATCATCTCTATCAAATTTTGTCATTCGTGTGCACGTGTTTATTATTAATTGTTGATTTAACGAATGACGAAGATAGTTCAATTCCATCTAATCCTCCCTTTTTGAACAAGGAAATAAATCTAAATAAATTCATAATTTTTTTTTCAAATTTATGTGATCTATCTTTAATTTCACGTTTTATTATTTTTTGTTTATTTTTACGTATTAAACTTTTTAATTATATATTATTTAACTTTAATTGAGTATATAATTTTATACCAGTGTACAAAACTATACAACGCACAAAAACATCACTAGTGATATTAAACAGACATTTATTTAAAAAAATTAAAATGATAAACTTTTGTGTATTGGTCAATATAAAGATAACTAGAGGGAATGAAAAGTCGATGCAGGGATGACCTTCCATATGCACAACAAATCTTCCTGGCCGGTTCCCATACCAACTAACCATTAATAGGAATCTTAGTGATCCACGGCATTTCATTGGAGCGGCCAGAAAAGATAAGACAAATAAACAATGAACATGGCTCCTACTCGTATCTATATACTTTCCATCGATTTGGAAAAATAGTTCATTATTTTATTTTTGAATATTTCGTTTAAAAGTATTTATTTTTAAAAATTAAGATATAAAAATATAATTTTATTATTAAAAAACTATTAAAAATAATATTTTTTTTAAAAGTTAATTTTCAAAAGGAAAATCTTTGCACAAAATGGTTGGAGTATCGTCCGTGACAATGTTTTTGAAAAGTCAAAAACAAGTGCTTTGTAACTGCCTTATGCTCTTTCCATAAATGGAAACGGAGAATGGCTTCGTGGCCCCCACTTACAACAAAGTCTTTTTTAGGCTGTGGGCCTTGTGGCCCTAGTTTCTTGCCGAGTCAAATGGACAATCTGTTAAATACGGAATTTTTGTACCCTTGCACATGCAAGTATGCAACTAAAGTTGTTTTAAAACAATGACTTGTATCTATTTATTTTCTCAAAAGTTAAAGGTAGGTAGTCGTGTATCAATGGAGTAATATACACCTTTGTCTGTATTCGTCTATTTTTCTTTTTAACCGTCTCAAAATAATACATGAATTAATTATCTAAATAAGAGCAGCTCCAGTGGGTTAAAAATAAACCCTTTCATAAACCATCAACCGGTTGAAACATTTTGAAAGCCATTGGAGGCCATGACGTGTAATCAACCGGTTGTAATTTTACAACCGGTTGAAACATCCACTCATCACTTACTTTATTGACTTTCTTGCCATTTTTCTTACCGTTTTTTATACGATTTTTTACGTTTTTTTGTTACCGTTTTTTGTTTTTTTTTTCAAATTTATCATATAAATTCTCCTATAAATAGATTTGTAAAAAAAATCATTTCATTCTTCCAAACTTACATTACTTCTATATTATCTCATTCTCATTAAATTACACAAATTCCTTTTCTCACTTCTTTTGTTATGGATAATAATATTTTTACAAATTTATTAAACTATTCCAATGTTGCGAAACTACTCCAAATTTTCAAGGTCCGCCAAATTTTCCAAAGAATGTTCAGTTCCACCAAATTTTTCAGGTAAGGATTTTCGCTCCACCAAATTTTCAAGTTCAACCAAATATAATATTCTGTAGTTTATGTGTGGCTAATTTTAATTTATGAAGTTTCTAATTGTTGTATTATAAGTTTATGTAATATTTTAATTAATGTATTTTTTTCTTCATATAATTCATGTTGGATATTTCTTATTAGTATTTAATTACTTTGTTTTTCCATTGTATTATGCAACTTTAATTATAATTTGTATGATTTTATGTTGATTTAATTCACTAAAATCTATATTGTTACATCGATATTTTGAATTACTAATAAATATTTATGAATAAAAATATTTTTTTCAAAGATAAAATTTAAAAATATATAAATTATTTTTTGGACATATTATATTTGTTTTAAAAATATTTATGTTTTAAAACGATACATTTATTTTTTGAAAATAAATGTATATTGGGAAATAATAAAATATTTAGTTGTGGGTCCATGCTATACTTTAGTTTATGTTGTGGAGAATAGGTTTATAAAGAAAGGTTTATAAATGACGTAATTATAAACCTTTAATAGTTTATGATGGATGCCCTAAAGGGTATTAATGAACACACACACACAAAAACATTTCACAACTTGTATTATCGTGACTAAAACTTGTACAGAATAATAATACGACTTCCCCAAAATTTAAGTGTCCTTTTATTAAACTTTCATGTCAAAATGCTTTTTAATGAACTTATTAAATTTATTTTGTCAATTATTATATTTATTGCACTTATAATGTTGTATTGTAAACACTAAGGACTTATTTGATAATCTAGTAGAAATAAGTATTATTATTAATTCGTTTACTATTAGTGCTCTTATATATTAATCATGTTAGTATATAGCAAGGATAGTTTTTGGAATTAAAGATGTTAATTGTAACCATCAATGAAAGTAACCATTAAAATTTACATACATATATAGATAGCTATAATATAAATATATAATTCAATTAAAGTAACCATCAATGAAAATAACCCTTACAACTCATATTATTCGTGTAATCGACAAAGATGAGTAATTCAGACGATTAATTGCGAGTAATTTAAACGACTATATAGTCCGTTAAACTACTCAGTTATAAAGATAAAACATCATATCGATTAGTTGTGTAACCAACCAAGATGAATATTTTTAATGGTCAAGATGAGTAGTTTAAACGATTATACAGTCGATTAAACTACTCAAACATAAAGATACAACATCATATTATTCGTGTAACCGACCAAGTTGAGTAGTTTAAACGATTATGTAGTCGTTAAAAGACATAATATAAATAATGTAATTCTTAGCGGTCAGAATCAACCATTTAGCTAAATTTATATTTTTAAGGGTTAATTGCACCATTGGTTCCTTGACTTTGGGTCATTCTCAGTATTAGTTCATTAATTAACATTTTTTTTGTCAAATTTGGGTCCTAAGATTATTAAATTTTCACAGCCACTGCAGTCATTTTGATAGATGCCGTTAAAGAAATACTGTTAAATTGTACATGTGCATTTAGTAAGGGCTAAAATGAAATTTTTCAAACCTAACTTATATCAAAATTTATAATCGAGTCCCTAGAATTTGAAAAATAACCATAAAAAAGTGGCGGTGACAATCGATAACAACTAAGATTTCATTTGTTTTACGAAAAATGACTTCGGAAAACGTTTTCCTCATTTTTAGTGTTTGGTAACCTTAAGAAAATCTAGTTAACGTAAAAGGTTTTCCGAGTCAACGGAAAATGAAGGTTTTTTTTTCTTCGAAAAATGACTTATAGATTCATTTTATGTAAGCCATTTTCCAAATGTTCGAACACCCTTCGTCCCCTTTCACAATTGCACATATTTACTTACACACGTAATATTTCACTCAATAAATAAATTGTTTAGAAATATTAATAAAGTTTGTGCACACTATTTATAAATTATAATTTTAATAAATGCTTACTTAAAATTAGTGTAAACTATATTATTTAGGGACATCCTAACTATTGTCAATTTTCTATTTTAAAACGTTTTTTTCATATCAATTATCAAAATTTTTATTTGTAATTGTGAGATTGAAAAAAAGATAGACATTGATTTGATAAATTGAGGGTTATATGTGCATTAATATTAGAATATATTTTTTTGTATTTATTCATATATAGTGTTCCGTAATATTTTCTATGGACATCCTAAACATTGTCTATTTTCTATTTTAAAACGTTTTTTTTATATCAATTATTAAAATTTTTTTTGTAATTATGAGATTAAAAAAAGATGGACCTTATTAAAAAAAGATGAACCTTATTGATTTTCTAGGGACATCCTAAACATTATTTATTTTTATTTTTATTTTTGTATTTATTCATATATTATTTTTCGTTATATTTTCCGTGTGTTTATCAAACGCCCATAAATATTTTCTAATATATTTTCAAAAAAGTTACCAAACACCTGAAAATAAAATCTTTTAATTTTTCAAAAATCATTTTCTGAAAATGATTTTCCGTGAAATAAACGGAGCCTAAATTCAGGCTCCTTCACTCCATATTCCCTCATGACTGTACAGTCCCCTTTATCAGTAGCCCGAACGTAAAAAATCGTTCGAACACCTCCACCATAATGAATGTAACGGAAACATTCGATATTTGTCAGTCTCAATGTTGAAAGCATCAATTATTTATGTGCAAATTAACAATATGTAAATCCCCACAAAGGTGAGCCCCCAAACCCTGTTGTGAGTGAGGCAAACAATAACGAAAGTTTTTACTTTTTACTCTTCCGCCAATAATTCTATTTCAAACTGTAAACCTAACCTTCACTATCAATCCACGGACAATCTATTTTCTTAAATACAACAACCCTAATCACTTTCTAAAAGCAGAATCATAACTGAGTCCATATTTTTTAAAATAAGTACTCACTAGACTATGCGGTTACAAAATTGGGGAACCGGGTAATCCTTGGTATTGTTGTGTTGCCGGGTTGAGCAAAGGAATATCCTTTCTTTGCATGAGTAAGCCATAGCAGTAACCGATGACATCAACCATGTCAGATTTCTTGTACATGTTTACAAATTTGTTGGATTTGGTGGCGAGTGATGGAATTTGTGAAATCTGTTCAGGTTTACAAAATTAGTTTCGTCAAATCGACTTTTTTTTTTTCGCACATAGAGGACCAAGGTCTGGTAGCACCCCTTCTTGCCATGAAAGCAAGTGAGTCAAGGAGGAAGGAGAGTGAAATTGAGATGTGCTCGTCAGTGCTACCTAGGGAGATCGGAGTCAAATTTTTCCGACGAGAATTTGGGAAACTTGAAAAGGACTTATAAAAAAGATCTCATTCAGCTACTACTAGAATTGAATTGGACTTCAAATCATGTACAGCATATCCAATCTGGAGGATTTTCCAAAAATGTGGTGGGTTTTCCCAAAAAAAAATTGGGGAAGAAGGCCTTATAGTCATTTTTCAAACTCTAGGGATTCAGTTGTAAATTTTGTTATAAGTTAGGTTTGAAAAAAAAAATCATTTTGCCTTTACTAAATGCACATGGATAACTTAACCATATTTCTTTAACGACATCTATTAAAAAGACCGTGATCGTAAAAATTTAATATTCTTAAAACTTAAAATCAAATGACCAATGATACGGTTAACCCTATTTTTAAAGACTTGACAATTGTACTACTTTCCAAAAAATTTAACCCCACTTGCCCCTAGAAATAAGATATAATAAATTTTTAATATATTTTTTATTATAACCTAATTATTAAACATAATGTTTTTAATTATACTACTACTAAATATCACCTAATAATTTAAAAGTAATAATTACATTATGGTGTTAAATTTTAAAGGTAAAATTAGAAATTTAATAATCTATGGTTCAAAATATTACAAAATATTCAATTATCCATAGGTCCATTGACAATTACAAATTTACAAAAATAATTTAATAATTTAAAATTGATATTTATTATTATTATTATTATTTTAATGACATTATTTAGGGCCAAAATTTTTAAAAAACTAAAAAATAATCGCCAGTTTAAAGCCGAAATTTAAAATGTCTTATTTTAAATCATTCCAAAAATAATTCCCATGCCCCCAGAGAAAAAAAAATCAAAAAAAATCATATTTTGAATTTACAGGAATGTTAAGAAATTGTTTGACCACATGTTTACCTCAAGTAATGTTGTCAAGTTATCCTTGCATCAAATCAACTGTCACCATTTTTTTTTTTTTTTTGGTAAATGGGAGGGCCGAAGCTTGGAAAAAAAAACTAAATATTCCCTCCGTCCCTAAATAATCGATTTAGTTGATTCGACATACAGTTTAAGAAAAAAAATAATTGACTTGATTATTTATATTGGTTTAATGTGTAGTTTCCTTTCAAGCCCATGTGTATGTGACCCATAATTAAAGTAGGGTGAAAAAGTAAGGATTAAGTGGTAAAAGTGATGTTCTAAAAAGGTAAATTTCAAACTGAATAATTATTTTGAGACGAACGAAAAATAAAAAAATGACAATAATTTAAAACCAGAAGGAGTATGTTCTAAGAACTGTGGGCCCGGGGGATCCACAAGTTAATCGAGTGCCCAACTCTTTCCAGACAACTTTTAGCCTACTTGTCAGGCATAATTGTTGGCTTCCGTAAAGATTTAAACAAATCTACGACTCTAGTTTCTGCTGATGAGCTCCTTGATTTTTTCAATCACCGCTATCATATCATCTATATTGTAAGAACAATTGGATAAAGGATTTTTTAAATGACTGATATCTTTTCTTTAAAAAATTCAATACAGTTGTAAATTTTTTGGATAAAAGAATTTTTTCAAAATGAGCAATGATATATAAAGATCTCAATTTGTTAACCAGATTTTATACATCACCTCCGCACTTCCGTTAAGATACCAGTCTATAAGTAATCAATTATATATTTTATAAACATCCAAAAATAAAATAGTTGACTATTTATTTGAAACGAATGAAATATTATTCATTAGATCAAAAGTAAATGACTCAGATTTATTGGATAGACAATATAATTAATAATTCACCTCAAAAAATATAAAATATTAATTGTATTAGATATCTATATTATACGAGTAGCTGTCTATATTAGATCAAAATTAAATGACTGAGATTTATTAGATACTTAGACAATGCAATTAAAAATTCACGACAAAAAAGTATAAACAATTAATTGTATTAATAAATCTCGATCATTTCCTTTCGATCTACTAATGAATAATATTATAGAGTAATAATCATAAATAGTTAGTGAAAGAATACAACAATTTTAAAAAATGTCCCCCCATAACATTGGGTACAAGACCAAATTGAATTAGTCCTGATTTGGTGCAACGTTTTGAAAATATAATTTTTTCAAAATGCAGCGTTTTTAAAACGCAGCATTTTCAAGATGTATGTCTTTTTTTTGTAAACACGTTTAAGAAATTATTTCAAAACATTAAACAAAGTAGTTGTAAACATAATATATTTTGAAAACGCTACATATTTTTAAAACGCTGCATTAAACATTACACTATATTTTTTGCCAACATTTTGATTAAAATACTCCACCAAACAAGCACTTAATAGATTTGAATTTTTGAAAACCATCTTCCATAAAATACAGCTCTATTATTTTCCACAATGAAATCGCTATTAGTCTTCTAACTTTTAACGACAACACCCCCTACGGTGTGATATCCGAAATATTTGGTACAAATAAACTATAAAAGTCAAAATTTGGAGTATCAATAATGATTCGCTTCTCATTAAAATAATATTCTTGCTCGTGCTGATGACACGTCGCTAGTTTAGAAATTTATCAATAAATAAAACAGATAATGTGGAAATGAATTAATATTTACTTATAATTTATCTAAGTTAATTATGATAATAGTTAAAAAGAAAAAAAAACAAATGTTTCAAATTACAAAACTTACGATTTTCTTAAAAAATTATTTGTATACGAAATTGCGGGCCGAAAAAAATTTAAATTGATTAAGTTAATTATAATAACAATTAAAAAGAAAAAAATTAAAATATAAATATATTTACTTATAATTTGTCTAAGTTAATTATGATACCAGTTAAAAAGAAAAAAATATTTCAAATTACAAAACTTACGATTTTTTTTAAAAAATTTATTTGTATATGAAATTGCGGACCGGAAAAAAATTAAATTGATTAAGTTAATTACAATAACAATTAAAAAGAAAAAAATTAAAATATAAACATATTCACTTATAATTTGTCTAAGTTAATTATGATAACAGTTAAAAAGAAAAAAAACAAATATTTCAAATTACAAAACTTACGATTTTTTTTAAAATTATTTGTATACGAAATTGTGGGCCTGAAAAAAATTAAATTGATTAAGTTAATTACGATAACAATTAAAAAGAAAAAAATTAAAATATAAATATATTTACTTATAATTTGTCTAAGTTAATTATGACAACAGTTAAAATATGAATATTTAAAACTTAGACATAAATTAAGTCAATTACAATAACAATTAAAAATTAAAAAATTAAAAAATTAATATATTTACTTATAATTTGTCTAAGTTAATTATGATAACAGTTAAAATATAAATATTTAAAACTTAGACATAAATTAAATTGAGATTCGGTTTCAAAAAATAAATTGATTAAGTTAATTACGATAACAGTTAAAAAGAAAAAAATTCAAATTATAAAACTTAATTAAGTTAATTACAATAACAATTAAAAATAAAAAATAAAAAAATTCAAAACTTAGTAATGGACTAAAATTAAATTGATTCAGTTATGCACGTTAATGTGGAAATGAATTAACTGTAAAACAATAACGGTAAAATTGTAAAATGATAACTGTAAAATGAATTGGATTACAGTTACAATTACAATTGGATTAAATACCGTTCACACATGCAACATGAGGAAGAAATTACGGCGAGCTGGTGAGAGCCTGGTTTGCCGAAGAGACATGGTTTGCTCGATGAGCGAGCTGGTGAGGGAGAACTTCAGTGAGCTGGTGAGAGCCGGGTTTGCCGAAGAGTCCATGGGGTGCTCGAGGGGCGAGCTGTTAAGTGAGAACTTCAGCGAGCTGGTGAGAGCCAGGTTTGCCGAGGAGTCCGTGAGGTGCTCGAGGAGCGAGATGTTGAGTGAGGACTTCAGCGAGCTGGTGAGAGCCGGGTTTGTCGAGGAATCCGTGAGTTGCTCAAGGAGCGAGCTGGTTGAGGGGTCTTCGGCGAGCTGGGTTTGGCCGAGGAGTCTTTGTGGTGCGCGAGAAGCGAGCAGTTTGAGGGAGGAGTTTTCGGCAAGCGGGTGAGAGCTGGGTTTGGCCGATGAGTCTTTGTGGTGCTCTAGAAGCAAACCGTTTGAGGGAGGAGTCTTCGGCGAGCTGGGTCTACCGAAGTCCATGAGGTGCTCGGGGAGCGAGTTGTTGAGGGAGGGCCTCAGCGAGTTGGTTAGAGCTGGGTTTGCCGAGCCGAGGATGCCGGAGTTGCTCGAGGAGTGACGAGGTGATGAGGGGCCTCGACAAGTTGTGGAGGGAGGGTGTTAGCGAGCTTGCCACCCAAGGAGGCGAGTTGGTTTTGCCAAGGAATCTGGATTTGCTGAAGGAGCAAGCTGGGTTAGGGTGGGCTTTGGCGAGCTTGCCTCCCAAGGAGGCGAGCTGGGTTTGCTAAGCCGGGGTTGCCGAGGATGTCGGAGGTGCTCGAGGAGTTCTTAGGTTGAAGTGGTGGAAGGAGTCTGTGGCAGCTTTGGTGGGAGGAAGGTATATAGAGGCGGAAGGTTGGTGGTTTAAGGTTAGGAGATGCCAAGGTAAAGGGGGGTCGACGTTGGCAGCGGCTTTGGTGGGTAGGTTTATATAATCAGAAAGTTGGTGGTAATATGTGCTAAGGAACGACAACTGAGGAAGGGCCTCGGCGAACTCGTAAGAGCTTGGTTTGTCGAGGTGTCCTTTGGTTTCTCAAAGGGGGGGACCGAATTGATCTGAACGTGGGGTTGGTGGTCAGATCTTGGTTGGCGGCGGCTATGGTGGAAAGGTTTTATGGTTAGGAGATACCAAGGTAAGGGAGGGGCGGCGTTAGCAACGGCTTTGGTGGGCAAGTTTATCGAAGCAGAAGGTTGGTGGTAAGAGGTGTTAATAGAGAGGCGGTTGAGGAAGGACCAAGGCGAGCTCGTCAAAGCTTGGTTGGCCAAGGTGTCCTTTAGTTGCTCAAAGGGGGGGGGGGGGAATTGGCTTGGCTGTGGAGTGTCGCCGGATCTGAACGTTGGGTTGGTATGGTGGTCAGATCTTGGTTGGCGATGGCTGTGATGGGAGGAGGTTTTAGGGTTGAGGAAGTATTAGGTTTGCGGAAGATAGTGGTTGTAGGTTTTAAGAGCGAGGCTCTGATACCATGTAAAAACTAATAAAGTTTAGGAATAATGACATAACTTTTCCATTGATATGTTGAACATATAAATAGGGTTACAATACTTGCTACACAAGTTTAACCTAAATAATCTAAATACAAGAGGGATTAGGAAACCTAAATACAAGAGAAACTAAGAAAGTTAAATACAAGTAAATTAGGAAAGTATAAACTAAAGATAATTATAATATATAGTATTCACTAATACTATAAATATAATATATTAAATATATTATATTCTCTTATATTAGTGACCCTTACAATGATTTATTCACTGTCTTAAATGGAAATGCCACTTTAGCACTTGCTATGTTGCTCCTTAGTCCTTAATCCTCCTCGGAAACAAATTGTTGATAACTAATTACTACTATAAAATATGAAAAATATTTAAAGGCACTAATTACCTATGACAACAATATTTAAAACAAATAAGGAAGTAACCAATCACGTATTGACTAATGATAAAAGACCAAGATGCCAAAAACAACAACTCAACTCTTTACTCTTTACTTCATCAAGAGTGGCCATCTAGCTTTGCACTTCCATTTCCATCCTTATGCCCAAGTCAAGCCAATAATGATCAATAAATTTCATCATCATGTCCAATTCTTTTTCCTCTCTTCTCGAATATATATATATATATATGATATACAACAAAATCCGCTTATAGTATGCTTTAAAATATTATATGCTACGATAAGTTGTTATGTAAATTAATTATGAACTAGAACTTTTGTCCGTGCCGATAACACGACGTAAGTTTAAGAATTTAACAATAAATAAAGTAGATACTGTGAAAATGAATTATTAAAAATATTATTTTCTTAAAAAAATTGACTTTCAAATAGAGTCTTTTTACCCAGAACGGAGGGATTAATTAATAATTTGTATACGAAATTGCGGGCCAGAAAAAACGGGCTAGACAAAAATTAAATTGATTAAGTCAGTTAAAAAGAAAAAAAACAAATATTTCAAATTACAAAACTTACGATTTTTTTTAAATTTGTTTAATTTGTATATGAAATTACGGGTCAAATTTTTTTTAAATTGATTAAGTTAATTACGATAACAATAAAAAATAAAAAATACAAATACAAATTTTCGCAACCATAAAACAGTAAAATAGTAAAACTGTAAAACTGTAAAACCGTAAAATATTAATTGTAAAATAATTGAGTGAGAGAGAGAGAGAGAGTTAAATTTAGTTACGTTGGTAAATTGAGTTATGTAAAAGACAGTTACTAACCACCCTTCGCACATATGAGGGTATGAGAGAATTACATGCGTAAGATTAAAGTAAAAAAATTAATCACAACCACTTTTTATCCAAAGTCAATTGCACACGTATAAACTGAGCTGTATTGTATTATAGATTAAATTTTGTGTCCGTGCCTATGACACGTCGCTAGTATGAGACGACATCAGTATGTGACGGTGTCAGTATTCAAAATAAATAATTTAAAATGAACACCTCTCGGTAATCAATAAAAACAATATGATCATCCAACAGTTGAAAAAAAATTAAAAGTTAGTTTTGTATTTTTTTTTTTGGAAAACATGGGCGATACCCTGCTATATTTTAACAAATTTGAGGGGAACAACCAACCTTGCCCTTAAGAGAAAGGTTATATAATGAAAAGGAAAATGATACGGAGAATATAAGAAAACAGATGCAAAGAATGAAAAGGATACAAATATTTCCTATATTGTTATCGGAATTCACGAAATCTAGCAATATCTTGGTCAATAGTTAACTTTTTAGAATGCATTTATCATGTCCAGTAGTTATATTTTGTAAAAATGAATCCCGGCAAGTAGTTAACATTTAGAAAAACTGAGCTTAATTATAATATATATTGATTTTTATGTTTAATTTTGTAACTTGACTAATTCATGTTGATAAAAATAATTCATCCACGCATAATTAAAATTTGGAAAATGATAGATTTTCGTAGGAGTAAATTAAAATGTTGTACACTAGTAGAAATGTACAACACCTAAAGCGTGATATATAAAGAAAATAGGGAAAAATACCAAAAATATTCTTCTATTTAAAAAGTCCCAAAGTTAAACTCTTAATACCAAAAAGTCCAAACTTAACGGTTCTACTAACATAGTTAGAGTATGAGCGTTTATTTGAAAGAAACTTTTTTTAACTTCAAAGATTTTAATGATTCAATATTTTAGATATAATAATAATAATAATAATAATAATAATAATAATAATAAATAAATAAATAAATAATAATAACAACAATAAATAACTTACTATTAATAATAACAATAACATTAAAAAAGTTTCTAGTAGCATTATTATTGCTATTTGCTATTAATAATGTTATTATTATTAATAAATAATACTATTATCATTATCATTATTATCTTACGACTACAAATATACTACCACAATTTCATAAAAGTGTAAAAGTTAACTTCTTAAATTTTAGTATAAAAAGATTAATTTTAGATTTCATAGAATGAATAGTTTTTGTTGGGATCATTGGGAAATGAATATCTTAAATGGACTTTGATATTTAATACTAATAAAGCTAATGAAGATAATATAATAATAATAATAATAATAATAATAATAATAATAATAATAATAATAATAATAATAGAATTGTTATAATAATAATAGAATTGTTATAATAATAGTAGTAAAAATAATAATAATATTCAATACAATTCTTATTATCATTGTCATTAAAAAAAATCGTCAAAATGAAAGCTTTTAATATAACAACGTTTGAAGATATGTTAAGTTTTAGATTTTTTGGTATTAAAATTCTAATTTTGAGACTTTTTGGATTCAAATATTAGTTTTGGAACTTTTTAGTATATGAGAATTTTTTGGTGGAACTTTTTATATTTTTGGCAATAAAATATATAAATAGAATTTGGGTTTATGCAGCATTATTAGCTTTAACATAAAATTGAGAAAGTATAATTCAACCAATGAACCAAAGCGAGTTCACTAGGGGAGGTAGAATAGAATACGATTAGGAATTTGTCTTCTCAAAATCCAATCAACTTTCTTTACACACTGTTTATTAATTATTTCCTCCGCGGACACACACACATCTATTGACTCAAGCTTTGAATATTCTTTCCTTCCTTCCTTCCTTTCCCCAACCCAATTTCTCTACAAAAACCCCCCTTCTCCTTTCTACGCTCTTCTCAAAATTCTCTCCATCCTCTCTCTCTCTCTCTTTCTCCAAGGATTCACCGAGTTTTTTGTTTTTCTTTTTCAAATTTATATTATTTCTTTTTCTTTAATAAGATCAAATTGCTCCAACTCAAATCTTATTTTCGAATATTAGTATAAAACTAATTATTTCTATAGTCTCTTAATACAGAGCCATATCAATCTGACAATCTCTCTCTTACACACACACAAACACACAAAAGAAATCATCAATGAAGAATCAAAAGAATCAAAACCCAATAAACACAATGATAAAGGTCTTCAACCCACCACTGCAACTAGCAAATCTCCTCTCCTTCATCTTAATCTTCACCATTGGCTTATCTCTAGGCATCATCCTAACCTCCCACCTCAAGAACATATCTTTTCAATTCCAATTCTCCCAATTCTCCTTCACCACCACACCACCACCACCACCACCACCACCACCCCACCACCCATCACCACCGCCACCATCCGCCACCATCCATTCTCCGAAAATCGGCTTAAAAGAATTCGCACACCCAAAAAACGTGACCCATGATTTGAATGATGAGGAATTGCTGTGGAGAGCCTCTATGGTGCCAAGAGTTGATGATTTTCCGTTTGATAGAGTCCCCAAGGTGGCGTTCATGTTCTTGACGAGGGGCTCTGTTTTGTTAGCGCCGCTTTGGGACAAATTCTTTAAAGGGAATGAAGGGTTATACTCTATTTATGTGCATAGCTCCAACACGTCTTCCAGTGTGTCGTCGGAGGCCAGAAATTCAGTCTTTTACGGCCGGCGAATTCCCAGCAAGGTAATGATATTACTGCTGCTACTACTACTTTCGACTTTTCGCTGTTTTCATTTATTAGTAATTCGGTCAAATCAGATTCCCTGTTTTTTTCTTTCCTTGCATTGTTTTTGTCAAATTTGTATATATTTGCGTATAATATAAAATTTGTTAGGGAGGAGGCAAAAATTACGCTATCTCAAATATACAAGTACATGTTTTTTAGAGGTTGTGTGTGTAAACTTAAAATTGAATTAAAGTGATAGTGGTCATTTTAAGAATTTATTAAGTTGGGCACGTTAATCAATTAATTTCCATAATAAACCTCGGGACATAATTTTTTTTTAAAGGAATAGTACTCCCTCGGCCCTAAATTATCGTTCTCCTTTCCTTTTTCGTCCGTTTCAATATAATTGTAAAATAATTGTCCAGTTTGAAATTTACCTTTTTAGAACATCACTTTTATCAATTTACCCTTACTTTTTTATTATACTTTAATTATAGGCCACATACACATGAGCTTTAAAGGAAACTACACATTAAATTAATCCAATATAAATAATCAAGTCAATTATTTTTCTTAATTATTTTTTCTTAAACTGTGCGCCGACCGGGTCAACCAGGACGACGATTATTAAGGGACGGAGGGAGTATTAAATAAAATTAAATAAAAAGCAAATTGTTGGAGATCAAAGGGCGCGCAGGTGCATCATCTATGATTCTATCTAACTCCACCCTTGTCTATATATGCATGTATTTTACATAAAGGCAATTTAATTAGTTAGCATTGTTTGTTTAATATTCAAATTATTTGTTGACTATGCTGCCCTCACCCTGTTAGAATTTAGTTAATTTATTTTTATTGATTTGCATTAAAAAAAATCCTAAAAAATATAAAACCAAGAGGGAGTAATGACATGTTTGTTTTCTTATGGTCAAATAAAATGAAAAAACAAATAATTGGTTCAATTTTATGATTGTGTGATTTGTGTCCATCTGGTGAAGGCTGCATAGTTGACTTTTTCAGTTTTTGGAATTTTCCCACCGTGTATTCTGAATGTATCCAAGTAAGCTAATTATAGAAAGAAAATACTCGTATAAAACCAAGTTTTGGCTGTTAAATAGAGTGTAGACAGCTGGAGTTTCTGTAATGAGCAATGTTGTTATTTTTGAATTGTCAATCTTTGGTTCATTTTAGACACAAATTCCATTTGTTAAATAAAGCAAGAATTTTATGGGCTGTACAAGGTATGGCTAATAGATGTTATTCATGACCCACCTAATTTCTTGCTCTAAATCATCTATCTCACTTCTTGTCACATTCTATATTCTAATAAATCTCAATTGTATTTCTTTATATTTTACTCCGCTTTGTTTTAATAAGGATACACGTAGAGTAAAGATTTAATGAGATAGAAAATGTGATAAATGATTTGGAGCTCGACACGGCTTCGTTTTTTAAGTGAGAAAAAAAAACAAAGGAAAAAAAAAACGAAAACCGACCGGTATTATATTAGTTTTCATTTGTACATTCAAACTTTGGATTTTACATTTGAATCTTTTTAGAAAATGATAATTACATCATTACCATTCTTAGAGACACTTATAAAATATAGTGCGACTCAAATTGATTTTTGGAAAATTTTGAGAATGGAAACATCACTGGAATGGCGTATTTTCTAATATGGCCATGATGTGAAGTTATCAAATATAGAACGAAATGTGGCCCCAAAGCATTTCATACAACATTAAATAGAGTATGAAATGCGCTACTCAAAACACCAAAAATTGAAGGATAGTTTTCATTGCATTCAAAGATGAAATAGAAAGCCCTTATCGATGCGAGTCTGGATCATCTATTCCAAAATTGTATTCAATTTCCTATTCCACCGTCGGATTCTTGTCACGTGTCAATCGTAAATAAATAAAATCAATTACTAAGTTGATTGTGTTTCCATAACAATAAAAATCCGTAAAATCTAGCTCAATATTTTCTTTTGTGAAGATTTCTTATTGATACGTGGTAAGAATCCGACGGTCGAATAGGAGATGAAATACAATTTTGGAATAGAGGATCCGACTCCTATCAATGCACTGATTTGTTAATTTACAAAGCGTAAGGCCTAGAGTTTGGTTTGGTGTCACTACTTTTTAACATAAATTATTTGTCAAAGTTTTCGTCACATGGAATTTCTCATAAAATATTTCCAATTGCTTCAAAAAGATTAAAGTTGCAAAACACTATTATCCATATTTTACATATCTTTTTGCTGGTAATGCTCTTAAATAATCTGATAGTGACTACTTTCGCTTTTTTTCCTTTTTCTCTTTTAGTTTGTTTAACAAATGATAGAAAAATTGAAATGAATTTCTTATCCATTTATCCATTTTGGAATCCAGGGTGTTGAATGGGGAAAAGTGAACATGATCGAGGCGGAACGCCGCCTACTAGCCAACGCTCTACTCGACTTCTCAAACCAACGCTTTGTTCTCCTCTCGGAGGCATGCATTCCCCTTTTCAATTTCTCTACGGTTTACTCCTACTTAATAAACTCCAACAAAAACTTTGTTGAGTCCTATGATTTAGCCGGTCCTGTTGGTAGTGGCCGCTATAACATCAAAATGGCACCTACAATCAAAATCGAACAATGGAGAAAAGGGTCTCAATGGTTTGAAATGGATAGGAGTATGGCTATTGAGGTGATCTCAGATAGAACCTATTTCCCTGTATTTCAAAGCTATTGCAATGGCTCTTGTTACGCGGATGAACACTACTTGCCTACATTTGTGACTATGAAATTTGGGGAGAGGAACTCCAATAGAACTTTGACTTACGTTGATTGGTCAAAGGGCGGTCCGCACCCTAACCGGTTTACCAGAAATGATGTGACAGAAGGTTTCTTGTTGAAGTTGAGGAATGAGAGCAAATGTGAGTACAATGGAAGAAGCAGCCATACTTGTTTCTTGTTTGCAAGGAAATTCATGCCCCATGCTTTGGATAGGTTGATGAGACTTGCTCCAAGAATTATGCAATTCAACCCCTAAGCTTCATATCACATATACCCATTATTCTTTATTTGTTAATTCTCAACTGCAACACAACCAGATGACCGTAAATTATATCAATTTTTTTTCCTACATAGAAGTGAGGACTTTATTTTGTATACAAAGGAAATTGGCTTTTTCTGAGATTGTTGATAATATATACATTCTTTGGTTCGATGAAGAAAATTGCAGTAAATTGTTAACACTAGGTATACTAAGTTGAGTGTGCATAGTTGGGATGTGTGACGGAAGAGGTATACTATAAAATAACTGTTCAAGTGCATGTTTTGGAGTATTTAAAATGAAATATTATTGTTGTAAAAAATGAATAAATTTTAAAAAGAAAGAATGTGGATGCTCAAAGAAGCCAAAGTACAGCTTGTAAAGGTATTAGGGTATTGTACAAGTGGAGTGGTCTCCTTAGTTAAGTTTCTACTTTCTACAATATAAAGCAAAATTCGGGCCAATCCACTTTCGTATATTTTCAAACACTTTAATTCACTGTAATAGTATCAAACCGTTAAAATTCATTTTTATGCATCGTGATTCAAAATTGATGTCTCATAATGAAAAATGTGTACATCGTCTTATATCAAACAATGCATCCCGATGAATCAAAGTGGCCTTTAGCAATTTGATAATATTATCCTGATTTTAGGGCGTTGAAAATCTACTAAAGTATACAAGCCTGTAATTTTCTCTAAGATATATGCTCTGATTCATATATTACACAGCTCAGCCCATCATTTCTTTTTGGGCTAGCTTATATCTACAATTTCAGCCTTCGTCATTCTCAGAGCATCACTAATACAATCGTATATTTAATCTTACGTGATTATGAGTAATTCACACCCTCAATCATATGTGTTATTTTTTCTCTCTTTATTCACATTCAATCAAAATGGATCTCTCAAATGTAAATGTAGATTTAATCTTATGTGACATGCATCCCACCACTAAAATAATATTTGACAAAAAAAAAATAAAAAAGGAAAAGAAAAGAAAACTACCAATAGAAAGAGTTTTAAAAGAAATAATAATGACTAGGATGTATATCCACACCCTCAAGCAGAATGTGAAAGTTTGACATTGTTTTCCACAATGTGAACAAATTTGGTTACTACATCATATCTACACTTATCATCCACATTTGCATTGAATATGTTTTTTCTTTCAAAAATGATGTAAATCCTAGGTGGCATTGAAATTCTTTCACATCCACATTAGCATTAGAGATGCTCTCAATCTTAAGACCTTAACTTATGTTCATTAAAAAAGAAGAAGATAAATTACAGGTTAGTCTACTTTCTCAAGTATTTAACCCCTTAAGTACTTTTTTTTTTCAATCGCATAAGTCCACTTTTATAAATTTATTATAAAAATGTCCAGTCTTTGTCTTGATCTCTTGAGATCTCCGACTCTGACCACTCCGTCTCACTCTTCATCTTTGTAAGAGTAAAATAGGAATCTCTTCTATTTTATTTTATTATTTAATGTTCCTTTTCTTGGTCCTAAATTTTTGGTAAGGTATTACCATATTTAAATCACTTCCAAAAGTTCTCAAAAGTCCATAATTAAGTTGGACAAAATCTTTAGTAAGATTCTTGAATTAAATTAGGAAAGTAATTTAGAAAACCAACCTTTTATTTCCTAACATTCTATGTTTTCTTGAAGTTGTTGGATTCTTGTGTGTGTTGGTCTATACCTCAAATATAAATACAAGGACTTCGTGCGGACAAAAAGGTTGATACACGGAGAGATACAAAGATATACACACGGAGATAAAAAGCTGAGAGCTGTCTGGATTTTAGATGCAGCTTCGGATGCAATAACATCACGAGTTGTATTGAATGTTTTTGCTATTTGCTTTCCTAGTTGTTAGGAAGCTTATTTTTTAATCTCACGTTTTCTATACTTTGTTTTTGTGGGATTTCCTCTCCAGACTTGTTGTCTTGTGAGATGTTTGGTATTTTGATGATTTCACAATTTGTTTTGTTAAACTCATAATCATTTTTAGTGAAATCTTTTTGACTATAAGGCTAGATCTACAAGCATAGCTTGTAGATTGTTTGATAAACTTTTGTATTTATTACTGCTTTAATAGTTTAAAGTCTTCCGCTGTTTACTTGTTTGATAATCTGGTCAACGGTCCTTCGGCTGCAATTGCATCACAAGTTGTATTGATAGTTTCTTCCAAGTCTTTGGAAAAAGAATTTGTGAATTGCATGACATCATCATTTGAAATGAGCATGGTAGAAGAGTTAAGTTTTTTCCTTGGTAATGGGTGCACACAACTTTTATGGATGAATCAAATGATCAAAGAATATGGCATACACAGTGATGTGTTAACTAGTGCAATCAGTATAGCAAAAAATTCAGTTCAACACTCTAGAACAAAACACATTGATATAAGACACCACTTTATTAGAGACGTGGTTGAACAAGATGTTGTTTGCATTGAACATGTTGGGACAAAAAATCAACTGACTAATATATTTACTAAGAGTCTAGATTTTAAGAGACTTATCAATCTTAGGAGATCTCTTGGTATGTGTGTCATGTGACTTTACACTTTATTTAAATAATAATAATAATAATAATAATAATAATAATAATAATAATAATAATAATAATAATAATAATAATAATAATAATAATAATAATAATAATAATAAATAGACATCCTTGGGTTTTGTATTTAAGGGGGCACTCTAGATCAATTGACTCGCAGGTATGTGCCTTGTGTTGTTTCTTGAAATTGCATTCTATATAGTGACTTTGGTTATGATTCTCACTCTTTCTCCCAGTTCTTGAGCAAGTTTGAAGTCCACAAAGGAAAGAGCTACCTTAAAGTATAAGAGTTGTAGCATCTTATCTTGGTACCATGAAACTTTGGTTCTCATGGGTTGATCTTAAGAAAAATGAATACCCTTGGAAAAGTGTGAAAGCTACCTAAAGGAAAAGATCTACATATGAAAAAGGTTTATTGTCATTCTCTATTAGGACTATGAATCTTTGGATTTCATGAGTTGATCATGTGTAAAATGACTTCCCTTGGTAAATAGTGTGAAATGTTCCTAGTGGTATGTTCTGTATAGCTCGAAATAAAGTAGAGCTATACTCCTAGAGAAATAAAGTACATATGAAATTTGAAATGAGAAAATTTGTGGGAGAGAAATATGTTTGAGAAAAGAAAAGATGCAAAAATTGCACAAAATTTTATTATTGGTGAATGCACCTCCCAATACAGCTACATCGGGAACTACATCCGATTAATCTGGTCAAATTTCACATGTATGATTGCATTATTTGATAAGCATGCTTATCCTTTCATATTTTAGGCATTTTTAGGACATGCATTGTTGGTGAAAGTATCAGCCTATTGAATTTTTGTCCTAAAATCAAATATGCAAATTAATTACCAAAATTTTCTATGTTGAAAAATATTGAGTGGTTGTATAATCTATGTGGGGTGTTAAGGGACATTGAATTTTGGATATGGGCTGCTAAAGTATTGCTAGCGTTTGATCAATTTTTGAGTAAACACTTTATTGTGTTTTCTAAAAATCTTGAATTTATTTGAGGTATCCTAAATGGTATTTAAAAAGAAATCAATTTCGCCCCACATTTAGTATTTTTTTTTTCTGTCTATCTACATCTGTCTTTATGCCCTAATTATATGTGATGTGGACTTTTGTCTTGAAGTGGTTTGATTTTCAGGTTGAAGAATCAAAGCTCTCTCATTCTCTCACGAATTTCTCCCTAGCAATTTTCCCCCAAATTTGCTGAAGATCATGTGCCATTTCTTCTCTTCATCTCTCATTATACAAACCCTAAATTCATCTCCAATGGCGTTTAACGCTTCCAGCCCCTTAAACCCCAAACACGCAACCTCTCTGACCGATGAAGCTTTGAATGTGACTTCACCCAAAGCTTCATTGCCTGAAATTTATGTGGCTGAGTCCTCAATTGCCACTGACATTGTTGTTGATGTGCCCCTTCCTGAACCAATGTCCACTATTCTTCTTGGTGACAAAGACAATGTCATTGATGTTGATAATCATGGGGACTTGACCATTTTTCCCCAAATTGGAAACCCCTCTGTCAGAAAGTCCAAGAGGTTGAGAGGAATTCCAATCAATTATGAGAACCTTACTGCTGTTGAAGTTGCCAAGGAAAAGAAGCTCAAAGTAACTCCAGGGAAATTTACAGAAGAAGTTCAGACTTTGACTGACAGTGATGATGGTTCCCAGTTTGTTGTGGCTCCACATGACCCTTCTCATCAAATTGGAAGCAGTCCTGGTGCAGCTTCACCCTTGGATGCTGTTGGTGGGGTTCCTAAAGAAGAAGACTACCCACTTCCCTCACCAAAGGTTGTGTTGTGAGGTTCCCGGGATGTGCTCCCGCGCCCCGCGCGCCCTTGGATAGGGGTGCGCGTACGTGCGGATGCGGGACACCACTACTCTCGTTCCACCCTCCCTTGTTTAGGGGAAAACGAAATCCAAAGTGCGAGAGGAGTGATGTCTATATTAGCACGTTTGAATGTGCCTCGGTTGCCCTGAGTGGATTTTCTATCCAAAATAGGAACTAATGGTTTCCTCATGTCAAGTTATCCCTTATTTCGGGGATAACAGGATATGGGAATGCATTACCCTTCCATTCCCATTCTCCCCTGTTTTCTTTAGGGGAAAATAGAGAAGTGCAAGAAAAGATATTGCGACGCCCCCACTTATGGATTTATTAAAATAGCCTTATGGCCCAATCAGATCGCTATGGGAGCTATGTGTTTCCTGCATCAAGTTATCCCTTGTTTAGGGGATACAGATATGGGAATACATCACCCTCCATTCTCGTATCTCCCTTTTTGGGAGAACAGAAAGTGCAAAGAGGGAATGTTGCGAGGCCCCACTGGATCTCGAAAGTTTTAGAGTCGCCACCTTTATTTTAAGGAAAAAATAAAGGAAAACCGTAAAAGAAAACCGTAGATTTTAAGCGGGTTCGAGGCTAAGTTACGAGTTGGGAAGGTGCTAGGCACCCAACTCGCCTTTCGATCTCAAAACGTTTTTGGTCAAGTATGCTCATTGTTATATTTATCTAGCAAATAAATAAGGTCTTATTTTGACAAGGGAAATTTAAACAGATACATTCGTGGCTACATTATTTACTGGACTCGCCTGCCTCCTTCCAATAATTACAAACATATTTAAGAATATTTGGCCATTATAACGGCTCTTTTACATAATATTTCCTAATCTAATCCGGGCAGCACAACGGCTTATATTGGCTACATTGCGCCGGATTTAAATAACAATTTTTGAAAATAAATAAAAAGACAGAAAATGTAAATAAATAAAAATAACAACGCTCTTAAAGGTTTTACCTTTTAGAGCGGTGGTGTGCTCGCTCTGTCCTCCTCGGGAGAGGGAGTCTTTTTGTTGTCTGTGTGTGTGTTGTTGTGTTGTTTTTTTTGAAGTGTGGGCTTATCAACTCGAGGCGAGTGACTTTTATTTGGGTAGGTTTTGGCCTTTTTGGTTGGGCGGAACCTAGACTTAATTTATTGACTTTTCAGCTCGTTACTCGGGCAGAGTAACGACTTACTTTGGGATTTTTGGACTGGGGATTTGAGGTGGATACCTAACAACTAGGCTAGGGATCACTTATAACCTATGGGTTTTGATTTTGGCAGAGTTTGGACGGGGTTTGGAGATTATAGGAGCTTCCACTCACCTATCTCGCACCTCTCGTACTAACTGTATCGAAAGATCGCAGAAGCAGAGCTTCGCTGCGATTTTTTTTATCGCGTAACTGAACAACTGGAATGAGAGGCCGGGGGTCTCTATTTATAGTAGAGACTGAGGACACGGCAGGGATTTCTTCGTTTGTTCTCCGTGCATTGGTGAGTTGTACCTTGCGCTTTAAGGCTTGTACTTATTTGATATGAGAGAGATGAACAGCAAAACCCATGGTGCGGCCAAGGCAATGCTTGGTGCGGCACCATGGGTGCTTTTGGCGGCACCATGCTCCTTTTGGAGTTTCAAAATTTGCCACTTTCCCCCAGCAGTTCACTGTTTCGCGCATTCTGCTTTTCCTTTCGCATTTTTGACTCCTGCAACTTGACATTTGTTAAGTTTTAACAGTTCTTGATATTTTATGTCAGTCATATACCAGGGGTACGAAATTGGGGTGTCTACAGAGCCCCTCAACGATGGAGTCTGCGGGTAACCTTACGGCTTACTGAGTAGACGAACATCGTTGATAAACAAGAGACTCTCCAATTTCGTTTAATTAAGAACGGGAGAATGCAATTGGTAGCAAGTTATAATGCACAGGAACATGCTATCCAAACTCTATAACCTAGACATTTTTAGTCGGTTATAAAAAGTTATCGCAGTTTTAAGCAGATGTGAATTTAATGTGCTCTGATGGTCGTACCTACTAATGTAGGCTGCCTACGTATTCCTTATTAAAGGAAATCAGACCAAGCGTAGTTCAGGCCAAACCCTAAACTACAACTAAAGTGAGGATGTCATGTTCTTCGGGTCAAGCCCGATCGAGAACACAACGGAAAAAGATTTTTGTGTTTTCGAAAAAGCCGTATTCTTCCGGTCCGAAACCGTTGTCAAATACGGTATGAAGATTTGAATGTTTTTCTGTTACCACCTTTCAACCGGTCAATACCTTGTAGTTGAAACGTGTTAAGAAGAATTTTCTAATTATGTACGGGCCTTGATCGTCTTGTTTCCGACATAACCCGAAAACTTTCAAATATCCAGAAAATTGTGCTTGACTAAAGATCCATCGCCAAGCACTGCGAATTGCTTTTCTGTTACTACAATTTCAACCGGTCAATACCTTGTAGTTGAAATGTGTTAAGAAGAATTTTCTAAGTATGTCTGGGCCTTGATCGCTGTCTTGTTTCCAGACATAACCCGAAAACTTTCAGATATCCAGAAAATTGTGCTCGACTAAAGATCCATCGCCTAGCACGGCGAATTGATCATTCTTCAAGTATTTTCGAAAATTGTGAAGTGGAAAACATTCTTTTTCCTTCCTCTTTTTTTCTTCTCCCTGTTTTTTTTGTTTTTTTCAAATATTCCTTTTTTTTGTGTTTTTGAAATATTCTTCTTTTTTTGTGTTTTTGAAATATTCTTCTTCTTCTTTTTTTCTTTTTTTTTTTGAAATCAAAACTCAATTTGAAAAAGAGTTTTTCTTTTATTATTTTGAAATCAAAACTCATTTTGGAAAAGAGTTTTTTTTTTAATTTTTTGAAAAAACAAAACAAAGTTTTTTTTTTGTTTTTTTTTACAAACTTTCCTAAAAAGGAAATTATTCTAAAGTCAGGGTAGGAATCGTACATGACTTAACTCTTCGGGAATTTATTCTTTTTTTTTATTGTGATGGTCGGACCTATAAAGATAGGCTGCCTACGTATCCTTTTTCAAGGAATCAGACCAAACGTAGTTCGGCCTGATGCCGGGAATTTTATTCTTGCTTGCTTTTTTTTCTTTTCTTTTGATTTTTTTTTCTTTTCCTCTTTTTTTTTCTTTTTCTTCTTTCTTTTCTTTTCTTTTCTTTTTTTCCTTTTTTTTTTGATCTGCTGGGAATGTCATTTCCTTTGTCCTTTGGTGAATGGTCGCAAATTTTGGTTAACAAGACTAACTTTGTTAACTTTCTGTTAGGCTCAGGGACCATTGTGAAAACTTTGAAACTCGAGGACCAGAGTGCTGCAGTTGCAAACTTTGGAGGGGGAAAAGGGAAAATTCCCTTTTCTCCCTTAAGTGGACGGGAATTTGAGAAAGAAGCCACTGCTTCTTCTTTCCTTTCTTTCTTCATTTCATTTCCTCTGCTCATCACCCGCCATAGCCACTGCCTCCTTCATTTCTTTTTTTTATTTTCTTCATTTTTGCTCATTTTCTCGATTTTCTTCCGCCAACTTCAGTGTTTTACTTAGCAGATGGCTTCTTCTTCACGATCCAGGAAGGGAAAAGCACCGATGCGCCCAGAATCTGGTGGTAGGAGGAGAGAACCTCCTAGCTTGATTCGGAACCAGCTCAATTATACGTATTCTACGGATGATTGGGGCAACCTTCAGCGAGATCGGGACATCCACGTGTCCAATCTTCCCTTAACCACTGTAAGATTTCTCTTTCCTAGCAATTTTCCTGGCTATTTTTCAGATCTGCTAAATTCCTGCACTGTTTGGGACTTTTGGAGCACTCTTGACTTTGTTAGTGATGTATATGCATGTCCTATTTATGCCTAAATGATGTAATTGAGTGATAATGTATATAATTTTTATGATTTATTTTTGCGATGCATGATTTGAAATAGTGGTCACTATTTGACCCTATTATGCATGATTTCTGTTCTAAATGCAAATGAGGCTATATGATGCATTTTTTACACTAAATCACATTTTTGCATGCGATAGAATCATGAAACGAAATATTTGGAGTATAAATTTAATTTTTCCGAAACGCTTTTCGGGCATATTTTCGGATAAAAACAGGACAAAACAGATATTTTTCGTGCCCTTAGATTCATTTTCCAAGCATGCAACTGCTGCAGGGGTATAGCAAATACCACAAAGATATTTATTTTGATGATCGGTGGGACTTTATCTTCTTTTTGTTGTACTCCTATGGCAGCTTATTGGACGAATGAAATGCAAAATATGAATGTATGAATTATTTTATTTGATACAGATGCAATGCAGAACATTTATAAGATGATGCATGAATTTTTCACATTTTATTATGCTCATGACGAATGCAGTTATAATATGTATGTTAAGATGCAAAATTAATTACATATATGAATTGTTTTTTTTTTTAATGAATGAATTTTTTTTTGTAGCCCAGCATGCCGTCGACGAAGGATCGGACTTTGTGTGCTGCGACGGCATCTACCACAATATCAATGTTGGGAAGTCATCTTGGGCGACGCTTTGTTGAGGTCGCGAAGTCACACTACACGTATTCTCGACTTTCCCGTTGGGCTTGGGAACGGTCACTATATTGGACCTGTGTCGGCCTGTATTCAACTACCTGATGAAGTTGACGCAATGCTTCATGATTTCTTCTTTGACTTGTAGTGACCATTCTGGCTTGATGCGGCGGAGTTTCTGTTTGACTGGGCGAGCATCCGGGTATGTGGGAATCCGGTGCTCGACTATAGTTGGATCTAGGCCGGGCATATCTTCATAGGACCAGGCAAAGATGTCTATGAATTCTTTGAGGAGATCAATAAGTGTCTTTCTTTCTGGACCTTGGAGGTAACTGCCGATTCTGATTTCTTTGATTTCATTGTCCAAATTTCAAAGTTGATAGTGTCTTCAAGATTTGTCGATGAATGGCTTCGCTCGGTACTCGATCGACTTTGCAAGCTCAAGTAGATAATTTTATTTTTGGGTCCATTTTATTAAATGACTCATTATCATAATTATCGTTATTTAATGCGTCTTTTAAATTAGGTGCAACTAAGGAATAAGCAAAGACATCCATATTATTATTAAAAGCACATCGCATGGGTTATTACATTGTTGAGGACCCGGGGTTTGAGATCCTCAATTATAGGTAGCGGATTGGTAGATGACCAATCCGTAAAGCTAGGGAAAGGATCGGGATAGTATATCCGGCGGCCTCAGTCTGCGGGTGTCGAGCGGACCTGTAGTGGTGTACCAATTCGCAGAGGCTTATTAGACATAGATTCGAATTCAAGAGGGAGCTTTTCATAATTAGTGTCTCCGCTCTATCATACCCGTAAAGTCGCCTCCTAGACCGTCATCATCTAGCAGGCCAAAGCATAATCATCTTGGTCTATAGACCAAGCATTTTCAATGGTGACAGCCTTATAATTGGTGTTACTGGGCCTGTGGTAACTTGTTCCATATCATCGAGAGAATACCGACATCATCAAAGACTTCCCAACCAGGCATCTTTTCCCATTTTGGTCTATCCAGGTTCAGAAACATAAGATAGGCTTCAATCTTCCCCTTTCGCACAAAATAACCATTTAAGGTTTTTCGATAGGTCGAGAGGGGATATTCATAAGGAAGTTTTTTCATTTCGCCTTTCTTTTCTTACGTCTCTGCTTCATGATGCTACTTCACTGAGTAGGCGTGTATCCTAGACCGAAAGAAGGGATACATTCCTTAAGTTCATCTTGGACTAAATTAACTAGCCCTTCGATTTCTCGCCGAGACCTAGACCAGCATATAATTCATTTTTCTAACATGTTTAAGAGGGACCATGTTTCCTAGGGAAGTAACTTTCTTACCAATGATGTCGGGGCCATATTCAATGGCGTTGACCACCGCTGGGATAACCTCAAAGCCACCGAGGAAAATACTAGTGTCTTCATGTTCTATCTCGAGGATTGGGACATCCTCGCTTCCTTATTCTCCACGATCTTGTCGGCCGAATAATTACTATGTGATCATCGTGGATGAATTTGATACGCCGGTGTAATGAAGAGGCTACCCCTTTACCCCATGAATCCAAGGGCGCCCCAACAACAGTCGAAAGTGGTCGGAATATCCAGAATTGGAACTCAACCGGCATGTTTAAGGGTCCAACAGCTAACACTAAAGTAACCACCCCCAAGACACATCGACCGGTGTTGTCGTATGCCTTAACCGTCATGCGAGGAAGGAGTGAGTTCTCGATATTTTTATCCCCGCCTTGGCTAGTGTGCCCAGACATACATACATTAGTGAAGACCCATTATCTATCAAAACTCTGGGAACTCGCTTTCTCCAAAATTCCCATTGATGTGAAGAGCATCAATGTGGTTAGTTCCTTCCCTTGGTGTCTAGATCGGTAAACATTATCATGTTTCCGAAATGGATGTTCCCGATCATCCGAGTGAGCTCGCTGGGGGAGGTTTCAATAGGAACGATCGCTTGGCTTAGTGACTTAGCCAGTATCACTGGGTCTTGGAAGCACACAAGAAGCCCCGATGGAAATGTTGGCCGAGTTTTCTTCATCCGAGTTAATAAAGAATCTTCCACCGCTTTAGCCCCAAAGATTCCGTTATTTGATCCTTTCCGCAGTGGTCACCTCTTTCGTGGTTTGGCCGGTAGGCTCGGCCGATCGGTAAGGTGGCTAACATCTCCACCAACCCAAGTGGCTTTTTCAATGTTACAGTGTTTTGGCTACCAAGGATGGTGTCCCAAGAGAGCATATTACGCCTAAGCTCTTTTATGGATAAGGGTGGAGGAATAAGAATGAGGATATATGGAAGTGGGTGTTTATTTATTTCAAACTTGGGCACGGAAGGGTTTTCATCAACCTCAATCATATTGATTTGAGGTAGAGGGTTATTGACTACATTTGGTCTGGGTGGAGGCTTTTCAATAACCTTGTCATCTATTAGGTCCTGGATAGCATTTTTGAGGGTGTAACATTTGTCGGTGAGGTGACCATTGAGCGATGATATTCACAAGACCGGGCATGGTTCCAAGTCCCGTGGGGTCAGGGGTCGTGGCTTATAATTTTCCAATGGCTTCAATACTCCTCGTGTCATTAGCCCCCCGTAGTATCACGCATCGGGAGCTCATCAAAATGCCTGCTTTCCCTGCTCGATTTCAAGTTTCTCGCCGGCCATTATTTGCTCCCATTGTATTGACACCCGACCCATAATACCATGGAACAGAGCTATAATTTTGGGTGGAAAATGGGGTTGAGGCATTCCCTACCATATTGACGGCTGGAGCTGATGCGGTTGTCTTTCCTTTGGAGTAACGGAAAGAACTAGAAGACGTATTGGTTTTTAGTTGGCCGGTCCGTATATCATCATCAATACGGGCTCCTATTTCCACTATTTCTTTGAAATTGGTATTGGGGAGGTACCGCATGTGTTCCAGGTAAATGGGTTGGAGGTTTTTGATGAACATCCCAAGATGACTCGCCGGACGGTCTGTCAAAGGTCTCAGGCTGCCTTTCTTTTCCACCGACCGCAAACTCAAGAAGTTTCTTTTTTCCCGCTGGGTGCACGATTCAAGGTCCCTCCTATTTTCGTGGATCGGTATTATCTTTGTATCTTTCGAGGAATGCTTCGCTATCCGTCCTGTGTATTCATGGTACCGCTATCGACAAAGATTAACCATTGCTTAGCGCCTCCTACCTGGTGAGGTGAAAATTGGAAGCCATAGCTTCAAAGCTAGCTCCCCGTGACTGCATGCCGGTGGAATAAGATCTTAGATGGGATATGGGGCATCCAGTCCCGTCAAACTTTTCTATGTCAGGCATTTTGAACTTTGAGGGAAGTATTGCTGATGGTTGCAATGTTAGGGCCCGAGTAGAAAATTCCCCTTTATTGAGGAGTTTAAGCATCATGGCCTTCATATTTTCCATGTCGGCCTCCATTTTGGTGGTTGGGGGAGTTGGTTTTTGGTATATACTGGCTGGATTTAGGAAAGCTGGGTTATTTTCTGGTTGAAGGTAGGGACTTTGAGCTGGTGGGTTTTGGGTAATATATGGATTCTGGGTTAATGGAATTTGGGCATTATAAGGATTCTGGGCTGGATATGGGTATTGGGTTGGATAAAGGTCTTGGGTTATTGGGTTTTGGACAATATAGGGATTTTGGCTTGGTGGGTTTTGGGTAGTATATGGATTCTGGATTGGTGGGTTTTGGGTAGTGTATGGGTTTTGGATTGGTGGGTTTTGGGTAGTGTATGGGTTCTGGATTGGTGGGTTATTGGTCGCCGACCTGTGATCATTAGAGGTAAATATGTGGTAACTTGGCCTGGCGGGTTAAAGCTTTTCGGGTCCATGTGTGGGCTATTTAGGAGTGGGTTTGTCATAGGAAAAGGGAGGTCATTTGGGTTCTGGGTGTTTGGGAGAATATATGGTGGATAAGGCGGGTAAGGATATATATATTTGGGTAATAGGGACTTGGTGGAGGATTGAGATTTGGGATAGTGGTAGTATTTGGTGGGTTGGTGTTTGGCTGAGGGATTGGGTTTGGAGGCACCTGAGATGTGGATGCTTCTTGGGGAATAGTAGGGGAAGAATTCACCTCACCACTGGATTTTAGACTCGCACTGCACTAGCCATCCGACTCATTATTCGGTGCACCCAAATTCGATCTAGCCATTGATGCATTGCGAGTCGAGCATATCCCGGAGCCCCCACCCATTCGCTCACTTTCTCGCCATACTATCTCGAATCTGAAATCGTCGCCCCGATCGATCTAAAATCGATACCCTCGATTCGATTGACTATCTTCCCGAATCAACCGGCCAATACTGTCTCTGTCTTTCCAAATTCGGGCCAGGTCTCTGAGGAAAATGGGGTTTGGTAGGTATCAGAAGGCTGGATGGAGGCTATCTGGGCTTGAAGTATAGCGTGTCTTTTTATTAATATTTTATTATTATTATTTTCATGTTCCCTACAATTGACCGGATAAGCACCTGCTTTATTTTGACAGCCTCGTGACTTTTCCTCGAACAAGTGGATTCTTTCTCCGCAGTATAGACCAACGTATTCCACCTCGCCTTTCGACTCCCCAGATCGGATCGTCCCAGCGAAGGGCCTATACTCTTTCCAGATCCACCATCCGAAATGGTCTAGGTCGAGCATCTGAGAATTATAAATCAGCTCCTGTTTATTATTTATTGTATATATATATATATATTTAGTGCGCATTTATTATATTTATATTTTTGTTTTTTGAACTTGCGCATTTTTTTTGACATATATATATATTTTTTGACAGGGGCTGACCCACAATTCAGAAATGCAAAAATCAGTCAGTCTGTGAAGTGTCCTGAAAAACTATATGCATTCTAACGTTGGCTTATGCAGGGGGTAGGCTGGCCATGGTGTAGGGTAACATTTCGGAATATATTTACATGCGTGCACGTGTGTGCGGTATCTAGAAAGCAGTAAAGCCTTTATTTATTTTACAAATATATGAACAGAAAAATAAAGCAAATATGGTCTGTCTTGCTGTTATATGTGGATTTTCTCGGCTTTTTATTTTTGAGCGCAAGCAAGCAAGCACACCATTTTAAGAAATAGAAAGAAAAGTGGGGAATCTATATATCCCTATTAATTACAAATTTGGTCCTATGCTCCTAAAATAAAATGACAAAGATGAATGATATGTACGAATATACGTAATAAAGTGAAAAAGAAAATGAACTGAAGAAATAATGAAAGAAAATAGAGCCAGAAGTAAAGCCCCAGCTCTTTTGTTGTGCTGCCCGGAATTTATTGTAATATATAATATATATATATTTTTTTTGTTTTTCGAAAAAATTTATATATATTTTTTTGATTTTTGATTTTTTTTATATTCTCGAACATGTCCGTAACAGGTATCGGAACGAGACTGCTGCCAGATGGAGGATCATATCCACAAATATAGCCACGGCCGTAATGGGAACACTTTATTGAAATGCGTAAATTAATATAACGAGCATACTGCAGTCAAAAACAAAGAAAAATAAAAAAAAAGTTTTATTTTATGAGTCTAGCCCTCCATTTTATTTAAAATAAAACAACTCCCCAGCAGTCGCCACCGTGAGGTTCCTGGATGTGCCCGCCGCGCCTGGGTGCGCAGACGCGGATGCGGACACCACCGCTTCCTCGCTCCACCCTCCCTTGTTTAGGGAAGACGAAATCCAAAGTGCGAGAGGAGTGTTGTCTATATTAGCACGTTGAATGTGCCTCTGTTGCCTTGAGTGGATTTTGTATCCAAAATGGGAACTAATGGTTTCTCATGTCAAGTTATCCCTTATTTCGGGATAACAGATATGGGAATGCATTACCCTTCCATTCCCATTCTCCCCTGTTTTCTTTAGGGAAAAATAGAGAAGTGCAAGAAAAGATATTGCGACGCCCCCACTTATGAATTTATTAAAATAGCCTTATGGCCCAATCAGATCGCTATGGGAGCTATGAGTTTCCCGCATCAAGTTATCCCTTGTTTAGGGGATACCATGATATGAGAATACATCACCTCCATTCCCGTGATCTCCCTTTTTAGGGGAGAACAGAAAGTGCAAAGAGGGAATGTTGCGAGGCCCCACCGGATCCGAAAGTTTTAGAGTCGCCACCTTTATTTTAAGGAAAAAATAAAGGAAAACCGTAAAAGAAAACCGAGATTTTAGAAAAGCGGGTTCGAGGCTAAGTTACGAGTTGGGAAGGTGCTAGGCACCCAACTCGCCCTTTCGGTCTCAAAACGTTTTTGGCTGAAGTATGCTCATTGTTATATTTATCTAGCAAATAAATAAGGTCTTATTTTGACAAGGGAAATTTAAACAGATACATTCGTGGCTACATTATTTACGGACTCGCACTGCCTCCTTCCAATAATTACAAACATATTTAAGAATATTTGGCCATTATAACGGCTCTTTTACATAATATTTCCTAATCTAATCCGGGCAGCACAACGGCTTATATTGGCTACATTGCGCCGGATTTAAATAACAATTTTTGAAAATAAATAAAAAGACAGAAAATGTAAATAAATAAAAATAACAACGCTCTTAAAGGTTTTACCTTTTAGAGCGGTGTGTGCTCGCCTCCTCCTGAGCGGGAGTCTTTTGTTGTCTCGTGTGTGTGTTGTTGTGTTGTTTTTTTTTTTGAAGTGTGGGCTTATCAACTTGGGCGTAGTGACTTTATTTGGGTAGGTTTTGGCCTTTTTGGTTGGGCGGAACCTAGACTTAATTTATTGACTTTTCACTGTTACTCGGAGTAACGGCTTACTTTGGGATTTTGGACTGGGATTTGAGGTGGATACCTAACAACTAGGCTAGGGATCACTTATAACCTATGGGTTTTGATTTTGGCAGAGTTTGGACGGGGTTTGGAGATTATAGGAGCTTCCACTCACCTATCTCGCACCTCTCGTACTAACTGTATCGAAAGATCGCAGAAGCAGAGCTTCGCTGCGATTTTTTTTTATCGCGTAACTGAACAACTGGAATGAGAGGCCGGGGGTCTCTATTTATAGTAGAGACTGAGGACACGGCAGGGATTTCTTCGTTTGTTCTCCGTGCATTGGTGAGTTGTACCTTGCGCTTTAAGGCTTGTACTTATTTGATCTGAGAGAGATGAACAACAAAACCCATGGTGCGGCCAAGGCAATGCTTGGTGCGGCACCATGGGTGCTTTTGGCGGCACCATGCTCCTTTTGGAGTTTCAAAATTTGCCACTTTCCCCCAGCTTCACTGCTTCATTCTCGCTTTCCTTTCGCATTTTTGACTCCTGCAACTTGACATTTGTTAAGTTTTAACAGTTCTTGATATTTTATGTCAGTTATATACCATGGGTACGAAATTGGGGTGTCTACATGTGTTCTAGTCTAACTCTCTCAGCCAAGCTCAAGATGAGGCATCTTCTTCTGTTCCCATTGAAGAAACTAACATTGAATTCTCTGATGAGCAGAGAACCTTGGCTGAATTCATGGCCAATTTGAAGAATGATACAAGGCATCCTTATCCTAGACATAGCCCTGCTCCTTCTACAAGTTCATCTGAGTTTGATGACAGCTCAGACAAGGATTTTGAGGAGAAATAAGCCTCTGAAGAAAGTGATGAAGCTTCTTCGAGAATTCGCAAAAGTAGGAATATATCTCTCTAACCAATTCAGTTGCTGGTGAAGCTGCATCCAGTGGTGCATCCACTGAACTGGACGTAGGTAGCCCATTTTCTTCCACCTTCCTTACTTCTATTGTCTCCCTAAATCACAATCTAGGTAGAAGAGTTGTTGAGGAAAGACTAATTCCTATGGAAGACCTAACTGCCCAAAATTTAGTTCAGTTTTTTAATGATAAAAACCTTTTGTCCACTCTCATATCTGCTGCCCCCTATGTTAAGAAGATAGTAGTGGAATTCTATGCCAATTTAGAGAATAGGATAACATTTGTTAGTGATCCTTTATTTAAGAAAAATTTTGTTAGGAACAAACTGGTAGAATTTTCCCCTTCTATGATCAATAAGCATTGTGGGACACCAAATGTGGCTGTGACTGGGTTCATATCTGATTTACACATGTATGTGAAAGAGTTGAGTGGTTGACAAATCAAAGATTGGCTAGGAAAGAAGTCCAAGGTCAATACTGCCAAATTGACCTCCTTTTATGCTGTTATGCATAAAATCTGTTGTGCAAACTGGGCACCCACTTCTAATGCCAACTCTGTGACTGAAGAACATGCCAAATTAATGTATCAAATAGGCTTAGGTCTGCCTTTTAATTTTGGTGACTTGGAGTTCAAAAATGTTATCTCCTTCGCTAAATCAAAAGGTGACAAGAGAGCCTTTCCCTTTCCCTCCCTCATTTACAGTCTATTGATAGCCCAAGGAGTTGAACCAATGGAAAATGAAAGACTCACCCCTATCCCATGCCCTTTTTCCATTTCTTCAAAACTATTGAAGGGTGATAGGATTAGTAACCTTCATTTTATCTATCCATTTACCCCATACTCTGAATCTGCTCCTCCTTAAGAAGTGTAACCAGAAATTCCAGCATCTGCCACTGTTGTGACCAATGTAGCTGGCAATGTAGTTGCATCACAAGCTACATCAGGCCCCTCAGAGCTTTCTGATCTGTCATCTGGAAAAACTGCTCCTATGGCTCTTTCTTTCATCAACAATCAGCTTGCCCAAGTCAGATCTCAGATTGTATTCACCCTGGAATCACAACTCACAGTTTGTTTTGGTTGTTTAATGATTCTCAAACAATTGTCATTCCTTGTTTAAACTGCTTTTTGATATTGTGTTGTGTTTTAATGAACAAGTTGCTGTTTGTTTTTCTAAATTCTAGTTGTTACATGGTATTCTGAATTTGTTTGGTGATTGATATTCTTTTTATTATGCACAAATTCAGGGGGGGAGATATGTGATTTTCTAACCAATGCAGGTTAGTTAAGGATAGTCTTGATTGATTAGTGTTGAACTACACTTGTCATTTGATTTGACCAGAAAGGTTCATCAAATGAGGAGATTGTAAGGGTAAAATAGGAACCTCTCCTATTTTATTTAATTATTTTAATATTCTCTTTCTTGGTCCTAAAGTTATGGTAAGGTATTACCATATTTAAAACACTTCCAAAAGCTCTCAAGAGTCCATAATTAAGTTGGACAAAATCTTTGAATTAAATTAGGAAAGGAATTTAGAAACCTAACATTTTATTTCCTAACATTTTATGTTTCCTTGAAGTTGTTGGATTCTTGTATGTGTAGGTCTCTACCTCAAGTATAAATACAAGGACTTTGTGTAGACAAAGAGGTTGATACACACAGAGATACAAAGATATACACACAGAGAGAAAAAACTGAGAGCTGTCTGAATTTTGGATGCAGCTTCGGATGCAATAACATCACGAGCTGCATTGGTTGTTTTTGCACTTTGCTTTCCTAGTTGTTAGGAAGTTTATTTTTTAGTCTCACGTTTTCTATACTTTGTTTTTGTGAGTTTTCCTCTCCAGATTTGTTGTCTTGTGAGATGTTTGGTATTTTGGTAATTTTACAATTTGTATTGTTAAATTCATAATTTTTTTTAGTGAAATATTTTTGATCATAAGACTGGATGTACAAGCATAGCTTGTAGATTGTTTGATAAACTTTTGTATTTATTATTGCTTTAATAGTTTAAAGTCTTCCGCTGTTTACTTATTTGATAATCTGGTCAATGCACCTTCACATACAGTATCGCAAGCTGCATTGACAGTTTCTTTGAAATCCTAACTATCGCACTCTTAGTCTTCCTCGTTTGGTTTGCATTACGGGTGAACTTGGTCCGGTCCGGTCCACTTTTTTGGAAAAACTGAGAGAACCAGGACTAGACCAATAGTCCGGTTCTTAAAAAATATAGAACCAGGACCAACCCAATATGTCTGAGAACCAATACATTGGTCCGGTCCAGAACCAATTGAAGACGTACGAGAACCAGGACCGGACCAATACGATGCGTATCTTTGATCAAGAGGATAACTCGATTTTCTAAAAAACAATGATCAATAATCAAATCATGTTCTTCCTTCATACAATATTTTGTTGGGTTCGTTGTTTTTGTGAAAATAAACTAAAGGTAAAAATCATTACTTGCAAATTAATAAAGTGGAATGAAAAAGAAAGTTGTAAGGAAATTTATTGCAAGTCATCTTTCTCTCTGATCCCCTTATGGTTAATTTAATTAATTTACATGTAACAATCTTTCAAACTAATAATGTTTGGAATCACAAAAAGAGGCAGAAAATTAATTAATAGGGAAGAACAATGTTTTCCCTCCTATTTTCTCTTTAGTCAAATAAGGAAACTTGATTGAATATTGAATCAAATTATTATATATTTTCTTTAGGTTGTAAGTTGTATCCCTTTTATTATCTTCTTATATATATATTAATTATACTATATTAGTATATTATATATAATAAAAATAAATAAATACACATTGGTCCGGTTCGGTCCGGTTCTGCGTTTTTGGTTTCTGGAACCGTGGACCGACCCAATTATCCGGTTCTGTAAAAATTCAGATTCAGGACCAATCCAAAGTATTGGTCCGATCCATTTTTGACTGGTTCGGTCCGGTTCCGAAAAATTTATACTCACCCCTAGTTTGCATCAGCCGATACAAGATTCCTCTCTTCCCATCTCAACAACATGCCTCCATCTATATCCATCAACATATAATGCTCTGAATAACACCTTAGCAAACCCCTTATCACCGAGTTAACATAAGAACTCGAAGGAAACTGTTGCCATTGTCAACCTAGACCTCCACTTTCCAAAACGTTCGTGTCATTCCACTATTTCCTTTCCCTCATAAGCAATAATCATGAAAATATCTCTAGCTAAACAGTGTTGAGCTGTTGCTCAAGATCTTCCAAGAAACGAAGGAAAAACGGGGTTGTGTTTGTGTTGGATTCTTGCGCTTTTTTTTTTTTTTGGTTAAGTGCTATATATATATATATATATTTTAATTTTTTAATTTTTATTTTTTCCTCCTAAAGGGGCATGTGAAGGGATTGAGATCTTATACTTTGTGAAGCCCCATATCTACCATTGTCTCACCCCCTTAGGAACATGCTATATTTTTCTTGATCATTGTAGTTCGTTTGAATAAAAAGTGTGGGGAATTAGTAAATCCAAATGCAAATTTTTGGATTTGTGATACACCAACTTGACCTCTTATACAGAAAATTCCGATGCACAATTTTGGATTTTTGATACACAATTTGGATTCAGTAAATCCCGATATAAAATTGGATTTGAGATGCAAACATTGGATTACCCAAACAGAAAATCCAGAAAATCCTGAGGCACAATTTTGGATTTGCGAGGCACAATTTGAAATTAGTAAATCTCGTTCGCAAATTGTAGACATAGCAGCATGCCAATTGATTGCGTTGAACAATCTTTTTCCAGCAAAACTTGGGTCTGACCTACTCGTCCTTGTTCACTTCAACCCCTCTCTCGGTTTCTCAGCCTCTTTTATCCAGTCCATTTATAGAGCGATGGTGGTTGGAACCATGAAGAACGCGAGGCACGAGTTTTGAAGTGATCAAGCTTCATCCCCAGCTGTGTAAAGGGCTCATGTACCATCATGAGCTTCATCCCCAACTCAATGTGTTTGTAAAGCTAATTCACCAACTGTAACATTATAACTTTGTTCAATTTCGTACTATTAACTTCAGGAATTCTTTTCATCTGTACCAAGAACACAAAAATCCCACACCACTAATCATTGAGAGCAGTAGAAGTGGACAAACGGACCAGAGAGGGGTTCCTTGCGATGCTTTGAATAAGACTAATCCATGGAAGCAATGCATCAAATATGAATCATGATGCATCGTTTGGTCTGACACCGATGCATAATTTTAGATTTACAATACAAAATTTGGAATTAGTAAATTTCGGTGCAAAAATTGAAATTTCGATGCATCGACTTAGAATTGTGATGCAGTGCATCACTAATCCAATTTCATTAAGTGCGTACTCATCTTTTCGCCCCAAAAATTTCTTTTACATGTTAAATGAAAATATATGACTTTAGGGATTGGAAATTCTCGAAAATGGATCGGTCCGGTTATCACCCTTATAATTTTATTTTTTTAATGTTTTCTCTGTCTCAGTATAAAATATAAATGTTTCATTTTATTTATACTTACAGTCAAAAATAAAAGGGACGGAGGGAGTAACTAATGATCATTTCCTCTGTCCAATTCCAAGAAAATGGTCACATTTCACAAATCAAGCTTTAAAATTGTAGCTTTACATTTTCGTATCTTAAAAATATTACACTTTCCATTTCAAAATAATTGTTCTTTTTTAAAACTTTACTTTTTTAAAAAATATTTTTTTTAATTTAGCCTTATCTTTTTTACTTATTTTAATTATGACACATATTATATTAATATTTATAATATAATCAATTACGATATTATTTTAAAAATAATGTATCTAATCAAAGAGAATAATTATATAATTACGGATAAGGGTGGCAAAATAAGTATTATAAATAACAGTCTAATACCCATTTATCTATAATACCCATTTTACCACCCCTAATTACGTAGGGTACTCCAGTCTTATTTCACAACCAAAGTTATTTTGCATGTGGCAGTGTGGTTTAGTGCTCGTTTGTTGCAGCTTATTTTAAGTGACTTTTGGCTTTTGGCTTTTGAAAAGTCATATTTAAAGTGTTTGTTTCAGCTTATAAACCAAAAGCCAATAAGTAAGGTACAATATCCTTTATGCATTGAAAAGCCAAAAAGCTAAAATTTTAAGCTTTTTTGGTTTTTTTTAATCATGAAGACAACTATTCATTAATAAATATTTGATTGTCTTCATTTCATTCTTTTATGAAATATACATAAAAATATGAATACTAATTTTCAAGTTTTTTTTTTAACAAATAATTATAACGACTCATAAGCAGTTTTTCAACAGCTATAACAAACAGTTTATCATGCAATCAGCCAAAAGTCATTCAACTACCAGCTTAAGTTATCAGCCATAAGTCATAAGCCATCGACCACAGCAAACGAGCCCTTAGTGGTTGGTGACTTGGTGATGTATCCCTTCCAAGAAGAACTTTGTCGGTTGTGATTCTATGGAACTAATTATTTTTCTGATAGACCCCTTGTATTTATAAGGGTGGACCGGACTACTCTTGGGAACCGGTAGGCTGGCTGTTTGAATGGTTGAAATTCCCACCGGTCCACATTCAAAGTTTCTACTGCTTTAGTCTCTAATATTTCTTCCGTTCTAGATAAATGTTCATATTTTTTATTTTAAGATATCATAACTAAAGTTTTTAATGACTTTTGATGTACAAATTTTTACCTTTTTTCCCTATATATTCTTCATTTAATATTATCATTATTGTTCATCTTAGAGAAAATGTGTGTGTAATGAGTACACAATTAATAAAAGAAAGAGTATTTAATAAGTATTATTGTCATAACATATTTTACAATTCATCATTAATTACATTTGTTAACCGTTGTGTTTTTTCAACTAGGAGCATTTATAAAACACCGAGGAGGAAGTACTTTTTTAAGGTGAAATTTAAGTTGATCCTTAGCGTGCCTCCAACACATTAATGATATAGTCTTCTTTTCACTCTAAAAAATATTTTTTCCCATTACAAAAAATACAGAGGGCCTAATCTGTTACAAATTTATGAAAGGGGATCGGCTCGCAATTTCTCCTTTTTTGGGTGAAAAGTAAGCCGGTCCGTTTTCCAACATTTTGCAACCGTTACAATACCCAATACTATATGTAACCACTAAATGACAATTTTTAAGGCGAAAGAACAACTATACCTAATAAAATTTGATTAAGCACGCGTTGCATCACAATTCCTAGTTGTTGCATCACAATTCTAATTTCTGTAACTGGAATCCAATTTGTGCCTCACGAATCCAATTTATGCATCCGAATTTTCTACATCGCAAATTCGATGCTTGCATCGCAAAATCCAATTTGTGCATCGGGATTTACTTTTTATTCTAATGCCAAATTGATGCATCACAATTTCAAATAAATGCATCGCGAACCAAATCAATGCATCACAAATTCAAATTGAGAAAATGCTCTCTAATTTTGAATTTCACGAGCTAAAGTTCTAGTTGCTCGTTATATGGACTCCCTTTTTTTCCACCTAAAAACTAGTTTTTTCTCTCTTCTTTTTACTTCGAAAAAGGATGTCAAATCATTCACACGGTTAGATAGACTATAATAGAATAGAGGGTAACTTTCTTTTAGAGCATGGAATACCTCAATGCAATATACCGGTACACTGTGGTTAGATAGACAATAAATGGTCAAAAGGAACTTTATCCTTCCAATCTTGAGTTCTTTTTTGAATATATATTTTTTAATGAAACGGTTATGTTAAAAATATAATTATTTGTTGAATTTGTATTTCATCGAACTCATAATCTTTACCTTATAAGTTTTTGCAAAATTTGTTAATCTTAATTTTTTAAATTGTATCATAAAGTCCTATAGACACCTTGCATCGCACGAGTGAGTTAATAGTTACCATTACTAGAGAAAAAAGTCTTTTTTCGGAAATGGAATGGATGTAGGATTGTCTTAACAATAAATGAAGTTGATTCAAAAGTCAAGAAAAAACTCAGTTTTTCTTTCAGATTCGCTTCCTGTGTTACCAATGCATGTGCGTAGGAAGTGGGCATGAATGAGAAGGTAGGATTTGACCCAAGGTGAAGATCCTATGTGCGGAATCACTTATTCAGTGCATCGTAAAACATCAATTTATGCATCATAATACATCAATTTATGAATCGCGATGTATCTAGTTAATGAAATAAAGAATTCGAACATGTGCACTATTAATCAATTATGTGTGATTTTATAAGTAGTCTATGAAATTAGTCCATTCTCCCTTTGAAAATTTACCCAACACTAATAATAAGAGATACCCATCTAGCACTTAAAAGATCCATTTATGATCGATTAGGACATATGTCATAACATGTAACACTTTCATAGTCACTTTCCACACTTACAAAATTGATGTTGCTTTAATGTGATGATGATGCGTCGCAACTCTAAGATGATGCATCATGATTGAAATAAATTGAATTGCTATTACATACGGATGCATCACAATTGAAATGTAATATATCAAGATTTAAAATTGATACATCGGAATTAAAAAGTGATGCATAGTGTTTCGATTTTGGAAAATCAACTGAATCAAAAGATGAATCAATTACGTTCACAAAAACAGAATCACCAAATAAACTTCTTTGTTCAATCCGCAACTTAACACATTTTGATTTTGAAAAATGTGTGCAGATATTATGTTAATTGATAAAAAATTGACAACATCATGTTTATGCAATTATCATCATTCCTTAGACAACAATTCACGTGAGATCCTATGGAAATTTTTAAAAGTTAAATTGTGAGATTCAACTTTGGAATATTTACCTTTTAGAATTGCATCACATCAACTATGCCAAAATTTTGAGAAACATTAGAAACAATCGTATCTTTTATGAATTTTAGCAATAATATGATTGAATTTTTTATTGCAGCAAGGGAGTGATTTTTAGGCAGAGTTTGCATGGAATGTTCCAAATGGATGATAATGTTTACAAAGAAACCGAATGGTAATGAAACAGGGATTTACATGAAAGATTTTAGGAATGAAATGATTAACTGGTGTGTGTCTCGTTGACGTTAAATCGGGACAGTTTAGTCAAAAGTTTATAAGAGTTTCTTTTTGAGATAAGTTTTTTGTAAGATCATCTTACGAATCTTAAGACAGAACCTCACTTTTTCACAACTCAACCCACCAACATATGATAAATCGGATAAAAAAGATCCACCTTACAAAAAATATCAGTAACACCGTCTTTTTGCCTTCTTTCCGATACCCGCCAGGAAATTTGCCCTCTTTGAATTCACCAACTGGTTGATTCCTAAGACTTGGTCGTAGGCCTGTCAATGGATCGGATATAGGTAAATCTGAATCCGATCCGAAACCTATATCACCGATCCGACCCGATAATCCGATGGATCAAATGTATGTCAATCCATATTAGAATCCGTTGCCCATTAACATATCCGATTAAATATCCGATCCGATCCGAAATATAAATATATGAATAAAAACTAATTAGAATATGAAAGGAAGGAAGATCAAAAAACAATATGCATATATAATTGTGTATATTATGTATATGCATAATAAGAAATATGTTATTTTCGGATCGGATCAGATCATTAACAGATCGGATATAGCTAAATCCATATCCGATCTGTTAATAAATAAATTATCGATTCATATTCGGGTTATTGGACCATTATACAAATCTATATCCAAAATTTCGGATCAAATTCAAACCAAAATCTGATTTATTGACAGACCTACTTGGTTGTCGTGTTGAGCTAGTGGGGCCGGCCCATGCTAACATAACACAAAGAATCGCTTTCTCTTCATTTGGTTTTGGATGGATCAAATTGGGCCTTAGCCTAGGCCAAGCAGCGTGGCTTTAAATTGGCCAGAGGCAGCTGACTAGGGTACACTCTGACGCAACTTTGGAACTTAGCAAGAGTGCTTTGGCATGAAAGATTGTGAATCCAAGTTCAAAGATTTGACTGGAGGCATGCATTAATGCATCCACTTGCCACATACAGGATTTTTCAGAATTTAGCTTATAGATGAGATTCGGTGTTTGCTTTGCATGATTAGAACATTTACTCTAATTATTGTTGGTCTTAGGATTGAATCTCGTTGGAGGTCTTGGGGGAGGGGGGGGGGTGTTTGGTTAGATTTAGGAAATTAAAAAAAATTAGCTCATAGTTTGAAATATCAAGCAAACACTCATTCAAGATTTTTTTATTAATTGTGTTAAATAAAAATATAATATTAATATACTCCATTTTTTTTACCATTGTCTCAAATAGAAATTTTATTTAGAAAGTACAAACTTTTTGTTAATGTATTTTTACTTCTATATATTTTCTATAATTAGTACTAAATTCAATGATACATTAAAAAAAGTTCATTTAAATTTAGAAACTAAAATTTGCAACAAACCAAAATAATAGTGGAACCATTTTTGGGGACAAAAAGATTTTACTCCCTCATTTCCTAAATAATTGTCATATTTGATCTGATATATAAGTTAGAGAAATAATTTACTGTATTATAAATATTAATGTAATGTATGGTTTCCTCTAATGCTTTTGTGCATGTGACCATAATTAAAGTAGATAGAAAAAATAATGATAAATTGGTAAGAGTGTATTTCTAAAATTGAAAGATTTAAAAGAGGAAAATTAGTTTGAAACTGTAAAAAAGGAAATGTAGATAATTAATTAGGAACGAGATAGTCTTATTTTTCATTGAACATGGAGGATATTATTCCTAGTAAAAACAAGTGTTTCTATTATATTTAACTAGTTATTTAGCCCGTGTTTCGCATTGATACAATGTTAGATATATATATTTTTGTAATAATAATATAACTTTTGGATATTATAATTAGATTGTTAAACTCTTCCATAGTTATAATTATTTTCTTCTTCTATTGTTACTAACATTAAACATTTTTTTACCTAAATACTTTTAAAAATAACATAAGTTTCTAAATAACGTGAGATACATATTTTATATTCGTAATAATAGTAAAAATCTTTAATTTAAAGAATTCTAAAACTAACAACTAACTTGATAATAATAGTAGAATTTTTTTGTTAAAAACTTTTCAAATTATTATTCATTTTTAAACAATGTAGAATACTTATTTTCTATTTGTATTTGTAATGAAAGTTTAAATCTTTTATCAAAAGATTTTTAAAACCAACATCACTTTCTAACCATGTGGTATACATACTTTCTAAGTTTCTATTAGTAATAATAGTAGTCTTTTATCTAAAGACTTTTTAACCAACATCTTTTTCTAAACAATGTGAGATATATCTTTTCTATTGATAATAACATAAAAATGTATTTATCTAATAATTTTTATAACAAATACTCATTTCTAAATAATGTGAGATACATCTCTTTATAACCAATGTGAAATACATCATCTAAAAACTTTTTAAACCAATATCACTTTTCTAACTAATGTGAAATAATTATCTTCTATCGATAATAATGATAGACTTTTAAAACCAACATCACTCTCTAACCAATGTGGGATACATCTCATCTTTTGATAATAGTAGTAGAAGTCTTTTATCTTAAAAAAATTATAACCAATATCTTTTTTTAAACAATGTATGATACATCTCTTCTCTTATATTAATGATAAAAGTAGAAGTCTTTTATCTAAAAACTTTTAAAACCAACATCATTTTTTTGGAACAGGGGCGGCACTCTGCTAGATTTTATTTATAAGAGAAAATAACAAACTTGAGGGGGACAACCAGCCTTGCCCTTATAAATGGGAGGACGGAGGAGCCTAACCTCGAAAAAAAGAGATACAAAAATAACACAACTAAGAGGTACGTACATAAGGAGTGCCCGACTTATCCAAAATAATGAGACCACGAATAAAGGGAGGGAGATAAGCTAAGCTAGAAAAATAGGAGTTGCAATTAGTTTCATCTCCTAAATTAGCTAAATTGTCCGCAACCGAGTTGGCTTCTCTAAAACATGAGAAAAATTAAAATCCATCCCCAAACAAGTAGATGAAATACTACGCAGCAGATAAATGCTCTCCCAAGGCGGCTTTGAAGTACCCCGAATACATTCCAAAGAAGCTCGGTGAGTCAATTTCTGCCCGATGAAGACCATTATTAAACCTTGAATAAGAGCTTTACACTCAGCTATAAAGCTAAAATTAAAATCAACATCACTTTCTAACTAATGTGAGATATACATCTTCTATTGGTAATAATGGTAGAAGTTTTATATCTAAACACTTGAAAACCAACATTACTCTCTAACAAATGCATGATACATCTTTTCTATTGGTAATAATATTATTTTTAAAACCAACATTAATTTTTAATCAATGTGAGATACATCTCTTCTATTGATAATAATAGTAGAATACTTTGTAACCAATGTGAGATACATGCATCTATTCTATTTGTAATAAAAAAAAGTCTTCAATCTAAAAACTTTTTAAACCAACATTTCTTTTTAAATAATATGATATACATATCTTTTATTGGTAATAAGAGTAGAGGTCTTTAATATAAGACCTTTTAAACTAACATCTATTTCTAAACAATGTAAGATACATATCTTCTATGCTGATAAAAGTAGAAATCTTTTATCAAAATACTTTTAAAACTAAGATCAATTTATAATCAATGTAAGATACATCTTTTATATTGGTAATATTAGTAGAGATGTATTTCATATTGGTTATAAATTGATTTTGGCTTTAAAAGTCATTAAATTAAAAATCTAACATTTTATTACCAATAGAAGAGTTGCATCCCACATTGGTTTAAAAATAATGTTGGTTGTAATATATATATATATTACAACCAACATTATTTTTAAACCATATATAACATTATATATAACTTTTACTATTAACAATATAAGAAATTAATATCTTATTATATTAATTATTTGGCCAAAATACTTTTTACCCCCCAAAGTTTCCACCAAATCCCAGTTTGACACTCATACTAAGGTTTGTCCAATTTTAGCATTCAAGGTTGCCATTTGTCCCATTTAACTCCCTCACGTCTGTTGCCGTTTGAATGAAGACGTTAAATCTCACGTGGACGTGCACATGTGAGTTATTTTCATATTTTTTTTTCATTTGGATTAACTAAGGTTGATATCTCGACAAGGAAACCCAATTAAGGTCTGTATCTCATAGTTCAGAAACAAAAAAGGAAAAAAAACATAAGTTATTTGATGTCACCTAAATTGGGACGATAGTGAGAACAAAACAAAAAATAGGGTTAGGGTTTATTCGTTAAACACGGATTGGGATTAAGGTTTGATAGACGAGTGTTGAGAGTGATTGAAGGCATCAATGAAGAGACCTATCAAGGGTTAATCGAAATCTCAAAAATTATAGAAGATGAAGATCCTTATGCATTTGATTGTAAGTTTTCTCTTTCATTTCTTCTTTTTGTGTGCGTGTGTTTTGTCATTTGAGCTACTGCATGCTATATTGCTATGAAAAAAAATTAAACTTTTTGTTCATTTTTTAATATAGGACTTTACAAGGATGAGTGACTGATTTGTTGTTATTTGTATATGAATAAAGTATATGCATGTTCCCAAGAGTTTAATTGTTGTTTAGTGATAAATTTGTTGTTATTTGTATGAAAACAAATATTTGTTGAAATGATTGTTGCAACTTTGATTAAAGTGAAAATGGCCCCCCATTGTGGGATAATGGGCACAATGTGTTGGGTTTATGTAAAAATGGTCCCCCCATTGTCCCTTTTTTGACCTTATACAATGTTTGCATGTAAAGTGTTTGAGACATTGTCATTTAATGCTTTTTTTTCCATGTTTCCCTCATTTGTTTGCGTGCTTTGCAAAATTTAGCTGAAGACTGATTTGCTGCTAGAATTCATCATAGGGGTGAGTTTGTTTACCATCCTAAAACTGTCTATTTAGGAAGGAGGTGATGTAGAAACAGTGACAAGAATATATAAGGATAGAGTGTCAATAACAGTGTTGGATAAGTTTTACAAGACATTAGGGTATAAGGACTATTGTAGCTACTATTATCTCTTACCTAGTAGTGAAATGGATATATTGGATTAATGTTAATGTCAACCGAAAATGCACTAATGGAAATGATATAAGGCATTGATCCTAACAATTTGATAGTTGATGTATATTGTAAGCATAGTGAGGACTATCAGGGTGTTAGAAAAGACAATGAGAATGTTGATGTTTTAGATCTTGATTATGAGGAGGAAGACATGGAGGATGACAATAACTCAGTATATAGTGACAGTGTATATGAGGATACTAGGGTAGAAGTTGATAATAAAGAGTGTAGCTTTAATGAGAGTAAGGATGAAGATGAGGGCGCAACAGATAATGAAAAAGTAACACGAGAAATTGGAAAGTCTAAGGTAGCACAAGACAAAAGAAAGGGAAAAAAACTGGAAAGGGAAAGGTAGCACAAGACAAAGGAAAGGGAAACGTGACAAAGGATGACTTTGATTTTCTGGATGGCCTTGATGACTTTGATGTTGACCCAAAACCAGAATTTCATCATGATAATTCTAATGAGTTTGAAAGCCTTGATGGTTCAGATTTTGAGGAAGAGGACCCTAGACAAGTAATGGGTAGGAAAAATTGAAGCAACATAGTGCATTGGCTAGCTGGGAAAACACCTGCACACCGGAGTAAGCCTATCTTAGATTTGCTTGAGTGGATTAGGATGTACATGATGTCAAGGTTACAGAAATGTAGGGAAAAAATGAGGGACCATCTAGTACGGGTGAGCAAATAAATTTTAAAACCGGACCGAACCAATAGAACCGACCAAACCACTAAAAATTGGACCAAGGTTCCGGTTCTGAGTTTTAGTAAAACAGGATAATTGGTTCGGTCCCGGTTTTGATACTAATAAATTGGTTCTAGAACCGGACCGAACCAATAGATTTAATATATATACATATATATATATATATATACATATATATATATATATATATATATATATATATATATATATATATATATATATATATATATATATATATATATATTATTACTAAATTAATACTAATCTAACTCTAAATATAAATAGTAAATTTCTATTTCTTTTCTTCTCGGCCGTTAAGATTATTATGTGTTTTAATATTGAGTCTAACCTTATGGAAAATACCATGTCAAAGTAAGTTACTTTTTTACATTATTATTTTTTATTTTAGTATAAATAAGAAACTTCATTAATTTGATGAACAAGTTTGTTACATTTTTACTTTTTATTTAAGTATAAATAAATAAAGAACTCCATTAATTTCATGAGAAAGATAAGATAAGCTCAATAAGACACAAAAGATTACTAATTTGTTTGTATTAAATAATTAAGAATCGAAGTATTGGTCCGGTTCTGGTTCTCATGAATTTTGGATTGGTTCCGGACCGGACCAAAGTTTGGGTTGGTTCTGGTTCTGAATTTTGTAAGAACCGAAATATTGGTTTGGTTCTGGGTCTTTATTTTTTAAGGAAAAACTGGACCGAACCGACCATGATCACCCCTACCATCCAGGGTTATTATGTCCAAGGATAATTGAGAAGTTGGACAAGAACAAAGGGGAATCACATGAGTTCATTTGTTTATGGGCTGGGATAAGAAAGTACCATGTGAGAGTGATATATGGGGATCAATATGATGTGGATCTGAATAGTAAAGTATACTCTTGTAGAAAGTGGCGGGTGTGAGGTATCCCTTGTCCACGTGTAATTTTTGCTTTAAATCACAACCAAATTGATCTTGAGCATTATGTGGCCAACACTGGTATAAGAAGGAGACCTATATGAAGTCTTATGAGCACGTGGTGTATCCAATGAGGGGCTTTGACATGTGGCCCAAAACCAATCTACAAATGCACCCTCCAAAACCAATTAGACAAATGCCTGGCAGACCCAAAAGAAGAAGAATAAGGCCATTGGATGAGAGCAAAGGCAAGCCCAACAAACTTAGGAGGTATCAGGACACTGTGAGGTGTAAAATATGTGGTGAAGAGTATCACAATGCTAGAACTTGTCTCTAGAAACCAGCACCAGAGGTTGGAATAACCAATGAGGTTGAAACTGTAAGTGGATTATCATAATTTAATCAACTTTCCAATTCATTTATTCAGTACAAATTCAATTTACTTTACTTCATTCATTTGCAGGTTAGGAAGGCTTCACGTGCAAGGAATTCTTTGAATGGTAAACCAAAGAGAACAAGAAGATCTTTTGTAAGTCTTTTGAATACAAATTGATTAATTGTATTATGTTTAAGTTTTGCTAACTGCCTTGGAATTAATTGTTATCTCATAGGTTAAAAAGAAATGACACTTGTTATAGAACAATGTCTTGCCCTAAGAGGAAATAGCCATCAATGCAAGTCATAAGAAAAATCCAGTGCACCGGGCAATGAGAACCCTAGACAATCCTTTCTCCTAAGAAGTTTTCCATGATATATACCTCTTTTGTATACCTTTTTGTGAAGTGCATTTATAGTTTTGTTACTCTGACAATGCAATGCTTTTATGAAGTTTATACAATTTTAAAGAAGTTTATACAACTAGGATTGTCATGAGTTGGTCTCCTTCTCTAACAATGCTTTTATGAAGTTCTGACTATCATGAGTTTATACATAATGCTTAGGATAAAGTTGATCAAAAATAGGTTCAAACAAAACAAATGTAACAACATTCAGTAGTGCCAAAACATAGCAAAACAGAACATTGTTGGGTACTACCGAATGCTCAAACCATCATGTGCAAAATAACAGAGCAAAATAGAGCATATTGTCATTGGATAAATATTCTTTACAAACAAAACATACATTGTCATTGGCATAGACATTTCCCCACTAATAAAATGCAAAAAAAGAGGAAGCTTCATGAACCATAATACCTACAGAGTAAACCATACATTCTTCATTAACCATAACCCAAAGAATTGAGGTCAAGTTCCTTCAAACAACAAGCCACAACAGCAACACCAGAATAACAACAACAATTAATTTTTTTGCTTTCTATTGTTGTAGACATCCCAAATTTGTACCCCTAATTTATAATGTCCTAAAAATATAATTTATAAATTAAATAGACTAACAAACATTAAATTTCAAGGGAGCAAAAAACGTCAAAGAAAAATAAAAAAGGTAAGAAGATGAACCGATGACAGAGGGGGGGGGGAAGAGTAACAATTTTTCAAAGGAAATCAAGTCATGGCGGGGCACGAGCAAATCTGGGCGTCATGCCCAAATCTGTCAAATGGGCGGCCTGTTTGTTCTTGCTCCAGCTGTTGCTTCGACTTTGTTTATTCAATCACCAGCGTTGCCAGAAGCCCATCACCTTCGGCGCCTATAAAAGAGAGGCCAGCTGTAGACACCCCAATTTCGTACCCCTGATATGTAACTCTGACATGTGATATCAAGAACTTTTTAAACTTAACAAAATGTCAAGTTACAGGGCTGAAAATGTAAAAGGAAAAGTAGGATGCATGAATAGTGAATTGCAGGGGGGGAAAGTGTCAAAAATTAAAGCTGAAATAGGAGCATGGCGCCGCACCTCGTGGACTTGGCGCCGCGCCCAAAGTGTTGTTTGGCCGCGCCAAGGTCTTCAACAGTGCCCGCTTCGTTAACGCATTGTACAAAATGTCAAACGCGCGGTACAAGCCGATGAAGCACGAATCCAACTATAAATAGAGGTGCCCGGCTACGCTTTGAGAGACATAATTTTCGACCAAGGCTTGAAGCCCAGGAAAACTCTGCGTAAATTTTACGCAGCTTTCGATCCCCCCCTTATAAAGCCTCAAAACCCTGCCAAACCTCCTCCAAACACAAATCCAACCGATTAAAGTGATCCCTAGCCCTTTAGTTAGGTATCCACCTTGTTTCCCCGGCCCAAAAACCATAAAGTAAGCTGTTACTCTGCCCGAGTAAATAGGCTGAAACCACCCTAAATAAGTCGTTATTCTGCCCAACCAAATAGGCCAAAACCACCAAAACTAAGTTGTCATTCTGCCCGAGTGAGTAAGCCAAAACTACCATAAATAAGCTGTCACTCTGCCCGAATCACATCAGCAACAACAATAAAAGTCTCCCTGTCCCGAGAAGGACAGAGCGAGCACACCCCGCTCTAAAAGGTAATAGCCTTTAAGGGCGTTTTTATTTATTTATTTGTTTGTTTGTTTATTTATTATTTATAAAGTTGTTATTTAAATCCGGTCCAATGTAGTCAATATAAGCCGTTGTGCTGCCCGGATTAGATTAGGAAATATCATGTAAAAGAGCCGTTATAATGGCCAAATATTTTTAAATACATTTGTAATTATCGTAAGGAAATGGCTGCAAGTCCGTAAATAATGTAGCCACATATGTATTTGTTTTATTTTCCTGTCTTTTAATGCTTTATTTATTTGCTAAATAAATATAACAATAAGCATACTTTAGCCAAAAACTATTTTGAGACCGAAAGGGCGAGTTGGGTGCCTAGTACCTTCCCAACTCGTAACTTAGCCTCCGAACCTGTTTTCTATCTCTGGTTTTCTTTTTTTCTGGTTTTGCTTTATTTTTTCCTTAAAATAAAGATGGCGACTCTAAAACTTTTGGATCCAGTGAGGCCTCCCAACACTCCTTCTTTGCACTTTTCTGTCTTCCCCTGAAAAAGGGAAAAAGGGAAAATGGGAATGGAAGGGTGATGTATTCCCATATCCTGATATCCCCTAGACAAGGGATAACTTGATGCGGGAAACCCAAAGCTCCCATAGTGATCCGAAACGGGCCATAAGGCTATTTTTAATAAAATCCATAGTGGGGCGTCGCAATATCCTTTTTGCACTTTTTCCGCTTTCCCTAAAAAGGAAAATGGGAATGAAAGGGTAATGCATTCCCATATCCTGGTATCCCCTAAAAAAGGGATAACTTGATGCGGGAAACCACAAGTTCCCATATTGGATTAAAAATCCATTAAAGGCAACCGAGGCGCATTCCAACGCGTTATCATAGACAGCATTCCTCTCGCACTTTTGATTTCGTCTTCCCCTAAACAAGGGAGGGTGGAATGAGAGCAGTGGTGTCCCTGCATCCGCACGTACGCGCACCCCTAACCAAGGGCGCGCGGGCGCAGTCCTGGGAGCCTACACAGCCTCTTCACAAATCTTCACACCAAGCTCTTTCAAGCTTCCTCTCTTCCTCCCTTGCCCTATGTGCAAGCGAGCCAAGGCCCCTACCCCTAAAGCCTCCTCCCTTGCCCGAGAAAGCGAGCATCCTCCTGGCCCGAGCAAGCCTTCCTTTCCCTGTAAGCCTTCATCCGAACCTAAGTCCTCACCTCAGTGAGCCGATCTAAAAAGCCAAATATTGTTGTTATACTACCCGAAGGACATTAACGAGAACAACAACAATAACAACAACAAAAACAAAAACTATCGTTACCCTGCCGAAACTCCAACAAAACATCTTCCACCGCATTTGCCTATTATGGGCAAAGCGCAACATACCGCCTACTACAAAAGCAACAACAACAACAACAATAACAAAGAACAAAGACTTCCTTTCTTGGAAGGACAAGGGAAGCGCACCTAAAAACTTCAAACACCTAGTGGGCTAAAGCCTAGGCGTGTATACCGGGTTCAGATACTCATGCTCCAAGAGGTAGGTACATGCCTGTGAGAACCCCATTTCGAACTCTTCCCCGTTAATGAAAACGGTGGTTTCAAAACATTTTAGCGCGTGGTATACACCCGGTCTCGTTGTGGACCCTAATATATATATATATATATATATATATATAGTCATCACCTCTATTTTAAGGTTAAATAGAGAAAAACCCAGTTATTCTAGAAAATATATATAGGTTCAGAGGCTAGGTTACGAGTTGAGGTTCATAATTATATATTTACAACAAGCATAATTACTTTATTTACATAGCATGCATATATTAATAGGGCAAGACAAATAAATTTGTACTTACCTCTTGTAGCGTGAATGTCTGACCAGGTATATACGCCTATGTTATATAACCCACTAGGCGCTCGAAGATTCTGATTTGTCCTTCCTTTGTCCTTTTCAAGAAAGGAAGTCTTTTATATATATACATATCCTGAAATCTGATATGTATATGTCTGAAGTCTGAGTACGATATGATATGTAATTATGGGTATGATATGGATATGTGATCGACTTGCCAGGGGGGGGGGCAAAGTCTGGATCTTTTGAGGGAGCGCTGCGGGGTGCAATTTCTTCTTCTTCTTCAGCTTCTTCGGGAGAGGAGGCTTCAGGAAGACGTATGAATGTATGAAGGGAGTATCGGTGGTTGATGGATGGTGTTTTGATCGTTGTTCAATAGGTGAGAAATGAGATAGCCCAAGGCCTCTATTTAAAGGAGTAAACGGTCGATTAAATGACATCGTATACTCAAAATTCATGCATGGCGTGCCATGTATAAGCCTGGGACGAAGACAGTAAAAGACGCACGAGGCGGCTAGAGGAAACATCAACGTTTAAGCTGCCTGGAAGAGTAAAGGGGTATGGAGCGGCAACAAGGCAAGGGGAGCGGCTCCCCAAGGCTTGGAGCGACTCCATGCATCATTTAACGACCAAATCAAAGTTTCATTCAGGCCCTTTATGTTATATTATCATATATTATCATTTAACGTCGGTTAAGTCCAGTTAACTGAAACACTAACGGAAATCAATATTTATAAGTGCTATAAATTTTATAGAATATATATTATTATTATTATAGGATATTATATCATAGGTGTACGAAATTGGGATATCTACAACTACTGCAAAAGCAACAACAACAACGATAAAGAAAAAAGACTTCTATTCTCGAAAGGACAGGGGAAGCGCACCTAAAAACTTCAAACGCCTAGTGGGCTAAAGCCTAGGCGTGTATACCGGGTTCAGATACTCATACTCTAAGAGGTAGGTACCCACTTACTAATCTGTTCCCGTTATTATTAAATGTAGAAAATATATATTATGCATGCTTCATAAATATTAGACGTAAATAATGTTATAATTAGTTAAATTCTAATATAAATAAAATGTACAATATTATATTATGCATGTTTGTAAATATTAGTTAAATAATGTTTTAATTAATTAAATGTTAGTATATATTATTAATGTAGTAAATAATAAATAGTAAATTATAGATATAATAATTTTGTATTTTTGTAATTTATATTTGTATATAAAATTATAATTATTTCATGTTTAAATTATAAAATGCAGCTAGATTATAATATATTAGAAAATAAGATCATTAACAAAATAGTCGTTACTATGCCTAAATAATATTTTAAACAAAACAATGAACATTTCTTATATATACATACATATATAAAATACTTTTTCTAGACTAAACATATTTTAAAAAAACATGTTATTTTATTAAAACCCCAAAGATGAGACTAAAAGGGTGAGTTGGGTGCCTAACCTCTTCCCAACTCGTAACTTAGCCACTGAACCTACATTTTCTGGTAACATTTGGTTTTTCTTTATTTATCCTTAAAATAGAGGTAGCGACTCTGTACACATACATTTTTTAGAGTCCACAACGAGACCAAGTGTATTCAACGCACTTTAATGTTTTGAAACACGTCGTTTTTCACGTGACGGCGGGTGTCTCGAAACGGGGTTCTCACAATTGTGCCTGATTTCCAGTTGTTTTATCTCTTTTTGGCCGTGATTGATAGCTTGTAGTAGACCTGGAATCACTACAGTAGATCTAGGGCACATTGGTGGATCATACTGAGCAAAGTAACGACATCCTCCATTCTAGATAAAAAAAAAAAAAAGGGAATGTGTAATTTAACAAGGGTGAATACAAATCAGTGTTTAGATGATTACACATCAAAAATATACATTTGAAAAAAAAACACACTTACAAAAGCATAGTTTGGGCAGCCATGGAACTTGCACCCATGATTTTTTCCAGTCCATAATGTCGTCAATAGACTATTATCACCATAGTACCACAAAACATCTTCCATGGCTGCTGCTTTGCTTTGTGGAAACAAGAAGCAAACTTGAAGAGACGGGAAAAATACCTATTTTGTCGAAACTGATGTTGATATCAACCTTAGTTGTGTTTCCTTGTATGAGATATCAACCTTAGTTAAGCCAGATGGAAAAATACGAAAATAACCAGTACGTGCACGACCACGTGCGATTTAACATCTTTATTCAAACGGCAACAGACGGGAGGGGGTTAAATGGGATAAATGGAAACCTTGAGTGCTAAAATGGGACAAACCTTAGTGTGGGTGGCAAATTGGGATTTGATGGAAACTTTGGGGTAAAAAGTACTTTGGCCTAATTATTAATACCTGTTATAAATAGGCAATGGTTGATAAACAAAGAGTCGCACATGAATGATAGAGAATAATAACATTATTATAGTTATAATAATAATAATAATAATAATAATAATAATAATAATAATAATAATAATAATAATAATAATAATAGCAATAGTAATAGTAATAATAAAAATAATCTATAATACAATAGAGGTCAGTTTATACGTGTGCAATTGACTTGGGATAAGTAACAGTTAAGATTTATTGTTTTATTTTAATCTTATGGTCGTAATTTCTTCCTCATGTCGCATGTGTGAACGACAGTTGGCGGTAATCACTGGCCATGATTTAATCTAATCTTAACCGTTTTTATCTAAACATATTCTTATTTACGTTTTATAATTGTAACTGTAATCCAATTGTAATTATAACTGTAATCCAATTGTAAACCTATTCTTATTCAAGTTAATCCAATTGTAAACCTATTCCTATTCACGTTTTATAATTGTAAATGTAATCCAAATTGTATCTAAATATATTCCTATTCATGTTAATCCAATTTTATCTAAACCTATTCCTATTCACGTTAATCCAATTGTAATTGTAACTGTAATCCAAATTGTATTGTAAATGTAAAGTCTTATTTTGTGGGGCCAGAGAGAAAAAAATGCAGTCATAAGTGATAATTTATTTAACCGTTATTGTTTTACAGTTTTACCGTTATTGTTTTACAGTTAATTCATTTCCACATTATACGCTTCATTTAATATTTGTTTCTTTTTACTTTTTAACTGTTATCATAATTAACTTAGACAAATTGTAAGTAAATATTAATTAATTTCTACATTATCTGCTTCATTTATTGATAAATTCTCAAACTGGCGCCGTGCCATCGGCACGGGCAAGAATACTAGTATCACACAATTCTTATCATCATTATCATAGATGAAAAAAAATTAAATTTTGGTCCAAATGAAAGTTCTTAACATAACTGCGTTAGTAGACACCTTAAATTTTGGACTTCATGGTATTAATTTTTTTTGAGACTTTTAAAATCATTATTCATTTTCTAACAATGTGAGATACTCATTTTCTATTCGTATTGGTAATAAAAGCTTAAAACTTTTATCTAAATACTTTTAAAACAAACATTTCTTTCTAACCATGTGGTATACATACTTTCTATTGGTAATAATGATATTTTTAAAACAAACACTAATTTCTAACAAATGTGTAAACACATCCTTCTATAGTCATAATAATAGTCTTTTATATAAAAACTTTTGAAATTAACATCTTTTCTAAACAATGTGGAATACATTTCTTCTATTGGTTATAATATAATATAATAATAATAATAGTAGTCTTTTATTTAAAGAGTTTTGAAACCAACATATCTTTCTAAACAATGTGTGATACATCTCTTCTATTAATAATAACATAAAAATTCTTTTATTTAAAAACTTTCATAACCAATATCTATTTCTAACTAATGTGTAATACATATCTTTATAACCAATGCGAGATACATTATCTAAAAACATGCTTAACCAATATCACTTTCCTAACCAATGTGAAATACATCTTTTCTATTGGTAATAAGTCTTTTATAAAAAGACTTTTGATACATATATCACTCTAACCAATATGGAATACATCTCATCATTTGGTAATAATAGTAGAAGTTTTTTTTGTTGGAAAAATTGTGTTTAAAGAATGAAATTGTGCATTTTATGGCACAAATTTCTTCACATGTCATTTGTGTAATGACAAAGGTAATTGTGAAATCGTGTTCTATTCCGTGAGAACTTCGAAATCATATATTTATTTGTCCAATTTGGTGTTTTGATGAATAAGTTATGATTAATTAATGTGTGGTTGTTGGAAGTGGGTTTATCCCACATTGGAAGATTAACAAAAACTTGAGTGGTTTATATACAAGTGTTTTATGTTGTAAGGGTAAGCTTGTATAGAATAGAGACTCTCTCTTGCGCACGCCTGCGCAGGGGGGGTGCAAATCATGGTTCAGTTTAGCCTTCGGGATACCGTACTCATGTGCGAGCGCGTCCCTCGAGACCAAATTTACCTGTTTAAACCAACCCACGTTTTGTTAATTATTCATTTGTTTTTGTAACTCCAACATTTATAACAGACTTTATGGGATGTTATTACCAGCTTTAATGTGAGATGTTATTTGCCTATTGATGGTGGATTTATTTCATCATCAATGTGGTTATTAAATCAGTCTCTTGTCTACTCCTATAAAAGGAGATGACATCCACAATTGAAAAACACAGTTTAGGACAATCTTCATTTCTCTTCTGCAATCTGCAATTTTTTGAGCGAATTTCATTGGCCTCCTCTTTCTTATTGGTGATAAACTCAGGCACAAATTTGGTTCGCCGGAATCCTTAGTGTTGAAGGTTTCTCCGGTGTCTCCATTGTATCCTGGGAGACAAACGTCCATTAGAGCTTCCAAGCACGGGAAGGACGAATCTGCTTTTTAAGCGACACAGGTCTCGGACCTGAAGTCTACATACAGACCTGAAGTCTTCCTCCACACCTGAAGTCCACCTGCAGACCTGAAGTCCAGTCCACTAGTAGACTTGAAGTCTACCTGCAGTCTTACAATACAAAGCAGTAACCTTTCCAATTGTTTTCAATTCTGTAATTGTTATAATTATTGTTTTTCCCCGTACCTTTTTCTAACAATCTTAAAACAGATCAGTACTGTTATCTTGGATAATAGTAGTCCTTTCAAAAAGGAAAACCCAATTTTCTACAAAAATACAAAATTGTGTATTCTAACTTTGTTCATATTTCAAAATATGACAACTGAATTGAATACCCAAGCTACTGGAAAGGAGCTTAATGTGACCATGAACCCAACGACCTCTAATGCTACTGTGGCTCAGAATGTGGCTATTCGAACTATGTCGGTGCATCATAGCGAGAAACCAGAGAAGTTCAGTGGCTTGAATTTCAAGCGTTGGCAGCAGAAGATGCTGTTCTACTTGACCACTCTGAACCTAGCGAGGTGTCTGAAAGAAGATCCTCCAACGGTGGGTGAGAAGCAGAATGATGTCTAAGTTGCTACTGCTGTGGATGCATGGAATCATTCTGATTTCCTTTGCAGAAACTACGTACTAAATGGGTTGACAGACTCATTGTACAAAGTTTACCGTTATAAGACAACGACAAAGGAGTTGTGGACATCGTTGGACCACAAGTATACATCCGAGGATGCTGGAGCCAAGAAATTTATTGTTGGACGTTTCCTGGATTATAAGATTGTGGATTCCAAGACTATCTATAGTCAAGTGCAAGAACTGCAAGTGATTTTTCACGAAATTCATGCTGAGGGGATGGTTGTGAGTGAAACCTTCCAAGTGGATGTAATTATTGAGAAATTGCCTCTAGGTTGGAAAGATTTCAAGAGCTATCTGAAACACAAGTGAAATTAGATGAATGTGGAACAGCTGGTTGTTAGACTTCGTATTGAAGAGGACAACAGGGGTTCTAACAAGAAGACATTCGTTCCTATGGCTGCTAAAGCCAATATGGTAGAGCATGGCCAAAGCTCAAAAGGCAAAGGCAAGGCTGCTGGTGGGAAGAGGGTCAGTTTGGGACCCAAGGGAGGAATCTCTAAGAAGAGATTTTCTGGAAAATGCTACAACTGTGGTGGCACGGGTCACAAGGCTACAGCTTGCAGAAAGCCAAGTAGAGACCATGAGGCAAACATGGTGGATGAAATCTCTCAAGATGTGTCAGAACTGAACCTTGCTGTGGTTGTCACTAAAGTGAACTTGGTGGGTTCAAACCCCAATCAATGGTGGATCGACACTGGTGCCAGCATGTATGTGTGCTCCAACAGAGAAATGTTTAGTACCTTTGAAGCTGCTGAGAATGGCGAGAAGGTTTTCATGGGAAACTCTGCCACTTCTGAAGTCAAAGGTCAAGGCAAAGTGGTGCTGAAGATGACGTGTGACGACCCGACCCGGATCTCAATACGAGATCCCAAGGTCGTGCCATCAGGACAAACTAAGAGACAGACAAGCACCTGCTAAGCATAATGGTGCGAGTCAAAAGATGAGCCAACAAGCTCAAGACAGGAAGGTAAAGCCATAACGGCAATACATGAAAATAAAAAAAAAAACCTAAACCTGCGGAAGCAAAACCATAATGGAACCCGAGCTATCAAGCTCCTAAATGAAAACAACCAAAGAGATAGTAAATCTCTCAGCCCAAAAATTCGACGCGCGTGACACAACATTAGACACGCACAACAAACCATCGGCAACCAAGGCCGGCAACTATCAAAATCCCAACCTGATAAACAACACTCAACGGCTATAACATGCCGGAGGAACAATTCAACTATAGCAATATAATTAATGCTAAACCACCAACCAAATCACGCGACTAAAACTGTTAGAGGATCCACAACAATAAACCACAACTAGAATAAACGAGCCACACATGCTCGAAACGACAAGAGAAATAAATTCTAAGGATACAAAGGCTCGGCAATACAACCGGCTCCCAGATACACAACCATAATATAATACTACAATCTACCCAAGTAAAGTCTACATAACTTTACATTCGAGTCTCACAAATAAATAACAACATAATATTAAATAACTCCAAGCTTATGGCTTGGTAGACCACCTGCTAGAAGTCGTTATCCAAGCAACTAACGGGATCACTGCACACACTAGGGAAAACAATCACACGGAGTGAGTCATAATGACCCAGTAAGTTTCTAAATGCAACATGTGGCATATTATGACATGGCATGGCATAAATGCACAATCATATAAAATCGTGGTATCATGCTAGTATACCATCATGAAACATGTACTTAATTTTAAAAGCACATAAGCTCACATAAATCAAGTAGCATTTTATCTTTCATATAAATGCTCATAAATAATCATGTGTAACAGTAATCGTAAATCGAACCGTTACAATCAAATCCGGGTTCAAAACCCAACCAACTTACCATGAGATCCAATCTCAAACCATGATCCGGGCTAAATTCCCAATCAATCATACCACGGGTTCCGCCCCCAATAATCACAACTCATCAATTTCCTTTAATGAGTACTCGTTACATTCATCCAGTCTCCGGATGAGAAATGAGAGCTCGATGTCTAGCTAGATGGCATAACTCGAGATCACATCCCACTATTGGCCAAATAGTGAGGAGAAAAAGGACCCAATGCAACGATTCATAGCGATTGTTCCCAAAGACTATGAATCGTCCCATTGCCGACACAACAACCAAACCCGCCAGCTGGACTTTAAACCAAACGATCAAGTATATATTTACTTGCATAAACCAATGAGACCAAGTTCATAATTATCGGACTCATTAAACCATGTAGGACATAATGCTCTACAACAATCTCATAAACCATGCACATAATTGCATATAAACAAGTAGGGCATAATGCTCCACAAAATTCCATAATCCATGCACATATTTGCATATAACCACGTAGGACATAATGCTCTACGAAATCTTGTAAACCATGCATATAATTGCATAAAATCAAGTAGGACATAATTCTCTAGCAAACATCATGAACAATGCATATATTTGCATATAACCATTGTGTCCAACTAACTTACAAGTTTAGTTTAGAAACTACATATTGAGGTACTTATTGTTCCTCAAGTCATCAACCCAGTCAAGTATAGCTTACAAGCTTAATAAAATATAATGTGAGGTCTTCCCTAATCCTCAACTCAACTCAAACCCAAGACTACTACGCTAGTCTCAAAATATCCACAATTCAAGACTTATTATTTTAGTCTTTATTTTAAGTACACCGGACTCAATTATAGTCCTAATCGTCACACATGATCGATAACACCAACCCCATACTCAAAACATTCATGACTACTCCAGTAGTCACTTTCTCACAAATGTTTTCATATACACGCAACAAAAATCCTTGAGAAGAGGATTCTATCTTAATCTTCTCTTAAATATTCTCGTGACCTTATATGGGTCTCCATTGTCCCATGCTCTAACAAGCATGCTTAAAATATATTTCTAGTTCATCTCCATAACATAAGTGTCGCCATAGGACACAACCAAAACCCTGCGCACAAATATAACCAAAACAAACCCAAACATTGTAGGGTTTTAACCCAAGGCTCTTTATCATTTTATTAGCCTTATAACGACTCCGTTGAGTCTTACTAACACATTTCATCCTTTATGTGTTTTATAACTCCACATCGAAATATTTCATTAAAGTTCATAACCAAATCCCAATAGTCGTTCGGGCTTAATTCCCAAGACTAAAAATCCATAAAGTTTATCGTAATTATAATTTCATTTAAAGTTTGGAGACTAAGCATTTCACAACATTAATCAAACGAAATCCAATTGTCGTAGGATTTCAACCCAAGCTCGTTTAGCACATTATCGAACTTATAATGACTCCGTTGAGTCCAATTTACACTTTCCAAAATTTAGGGCATAGAAGCCATGGTCCTCAATAACCTCTATATTCGCAACTAACATCAATAGCCATCCTCCCAAGTTCGTTTAACTCACATAAACCCAACAAAACATTTATCAATGTGACATAGAACAAATTTACCAATTTGTGCATAATTTCCTTTAAGTCACCTTACCAATCCCACTCTCCAAAACATCGTTAAATCGCACAACCCGGATTAATATACTACACTATACATGTGTAACATTTTAATCAAGCTTTCAACTATGTTTATTAAGCCAATTCATGATTTGGGCAAAATCCCCTTCCAAGTATCTTGACCAATCAAGTTCAACACACATAAACAATTCACATTACAAGGTTTAATAGACCATTTAGCATATGAATTTCATACTAATCAAGGTCTCACATAGGTTCATCCAACTATATCAACACATTGAAAACCTAGGGTTCATGGCATCTCTAGCAACCCTAGAAATTGCTTCCATTGACCTCACATAGCAAGAATGATTGTTTCCCTAGGGTCAATGGAGCCAAAAGAAAGAGGAAGAGAGGTAGAAACTTACCTTGATTCAGCCCCTACAAGTCACAATCCCGAAATTCCAATTGGTGGGTGTTGTTCCCTTCAATCCCCTCTTCAAAACTATGATGTAGCTTGAGAAATGAAGGTCCCAAGCTATGGCCTCCAAGATTGGGCACTCAAGAACCCTAGAAATTGCCTCTCCCAAGCTCTCTCACGTTTTTGTGGAGTGTAGGCAGAAAATGGGAGGAAGAAGTCGTTCTCTTGGCTGAATAAATGAGAGAGAGTGTGTGAGTTTTGATTTTTATATGGGGGATTAATTCTCTTAATCAACTCACTAATCCACCTCTAAATCCTCTAATAATGTTTAGGACAAGTCTTAGGTTAGTTAGGAAGGTTTAGGATTAGTTTAGGATGGGTTTGGGTGGGTAGAAATTGGTCAACAATTCAAATTTTCACAAAAACCCGTAACAGGGCTGCCAGGGACCCTTGCGGTCGCATCATGGAAGCATGATGCGAGCGCATCACACTATTCATCACTAAAAACCCCTTTGTTGATTCCTTGCTCGGTTTCGGTCGTTCCCGCATGCATCCTCGAGCCTTAAAACTTCGAAATGGCTCACAATTGAACCCTTAAAGTCCTCAAACATTAAACTAATCCATCCAAGTGTCAAACCAATTTTAAAGTAGGTCTAGACTTCCATAAACAACACCCGAAACAACCCGGGGCAAAACCGGCGCAAGACGTAACAACTTACTATCGAAACGTCGAATGAAACCACAAACCGACGGGTAATAACCCATGATTGTAAACACCTATTAGGGCTAAAAAATAGGCCTGAATGCCTCTCAGATGATGCTCAACAGATAAGGGAAATAGGCTCCCGAAAGACGAGACGTTCGTCCGGCTCAATCTCAAACTACGCGATAAGGAGAATTGTTATTCTCGAGGCGTCAAAACTTCACGAGACTTATGGAATACATCCAATTAGAAGTCTAACACATCTAAACATGTTATTTAATCATCATGTAAAGATCTGGGACCAAATCGAGGTCAGTAACACAAAACCCGCATAAACTCTCAATCGCGTCGCATTTCGACTATCGTCGGGTTACGACTTTTAACTTTAACAAGTCAACCACTATATGACATCTCCTAAAAGTGTTTTAGTCTTAATGTGGTCTCTCATACACATTTAGACTCTCTCACAACCAAACGAGAAATCAACCAAAGAAGAAATGCGAGCATTGCACGCAATTCAAGCTAACCGGGAATCGGGATCTTACATGACGTCCGGGAAAGAACTGACTCTCAACAATGTACTTTATGTACCAGATATCCGGAAGAACTTAGTCTCCGGAACTCTGCTGGTGAAGCATGGCTTCCGTATTGTATTTGAGTCAGATGTTGTAACTCTGTCTAAGAGTAGAATGTTTGTTGGAAAAGGTTATGTAATTGATGGGCTGTTTAAGCTCAGTGTAATGGTTGTTAAACCAGCAAGCAATAATAATAAGAATAAGTCTTCTGTTTATTTGCTTGAGTCTTCCTATGTGTGGCATGGTAGACTAGGACTTGTTAATTATGGAACCTTGCGTAGGTTAATTAACATAAATTACATACCCAAATTCCAAATCAATTCCAAACACAAGTGTGAAACTTGTATAGATGCAAAGTTAATGAGGACATCATTTCATACTATTGAAAGAAATAGTGAACCACTTAGATTAATTCACACTGATGTGTGTGATTTTAAATCAACACAGTCACGTGGAGGAAATAAGTATTTCATTACTTTTGTTGATGATAACACTAGGTTTTGCTATGTGCCTCTTCTCAAAAGTAAAGATGAAGCCATAGAGAAGTTTATTCTTTATAAAACTGAGGTTGAGAACCAACTCAACAGGAAGGTTAAGATGCTAAGAAGTGATCGTGGAGGTGAATATGAGTCACCATTTACTGAATACTATGCTGAGCATGGTATCATCCATGAGACAACAACACCTTATGCACCTCAACAGAATGGCATTGCTGAACGCAAAAATCGAACTCTTAAAGAGATGATGAATGTCATGTTGTTAAGTTCTAGATTACCACAGAACAAGTGGGGAGAAGATGTGCTGTCAGCTAATTACCTTTTAAATAAGGTACCCCGCAAGAAGCTAGACAAAAGCCCTTACGAGTTGTGGCATGGAAGAATTCCATCGTACAAATACTTGCGAGTGTGGGGGTGTCTTGCAAAGGTTGTTGTTCCTTTACCTAAAAAGGTGAAAGTAGGACCAAAAACTGTTGATTGCGTATTAATTGGTTATGCACATAACAGCAGTGCTTATCGGTTTCTTGTGCATGATTCTAAAATTGTGGACATACACAAAAATACGATAATTGAATCAAGAAATGCATCGTTCTTTGAGAATGTATTTCCATGCAGACTGAGCAGTGTGTCTAGCTCATTTGTACAAATACATGATTCAATAGAAGAAGAGCATGAGGAGAATGAGATAAAAGAGGTAGAACTTAGACGCAACAAAAGAGCTAGGGTAGAAAAATCATTTGGTCCGGATTTTCTAACCTACACGCTGGAAAGTGAACCTCAAAGCTATAAAGAAGATGTGAGCTCTTCTGAAGGACCTCTCTGGAAAGAGGCTATCAAGAGTGAAATTGATTCCATCCTTCAAAATCACACTTGGGAATTAGTGGATCTTCCTCTGGGAAGTAAACCACAAGTTTGTAAGTGGATTTTCAAAAGGAAGATGAAAGCAGATGGATCAATTGATAAGTATAAGGCCAGACTTGTAATAAAAGGTTACAGGCAACGTGAAGGTCTTGATTACTTTGATACGTATTCTCCATACGAGAATAACATCAATAAGGATAGTACTTGCAATTGCCGCATTGCGGAATCTTGAAGTATATCAAATGGATGTAAAGACTGCTTTTCTAAATGGTGATTTAGAAGAAGAGATTTACATGGAACAACCAGAATGGTTTTCTTCTCCAGGGCAAGAAAACAAAGTGTGTAAGTTGGTTAAGTCTTTGTATGACTTAAAACAAGCACCAAAACAATGGCATGAGAAATTTGATAATGCCATATTGGGTTGTGGATTTAAGATCAATGGGTGTGATAAATGTGTTTATGTAAAGGACACTGAAAATGGCTATGTCATTTTATGTTTTTACGTAGACGACATGCTTATCATTGGAAGCAATGTTAATATGATTAAATCTACAAAAGACATGTTAAACTCTAAATTTGACATGAAAGATATAGGGTTAGCTGATGTAATCCTTGGTGTTAAAATTTCTAGAATTTCAAGTGGACTTATTTTAAGTCAGTCACACTACGTGGATAAAATTCTTGAGAAGTTTTGCAAAGATGACATTGCAATAGCTAGAACTCCTATTGACACGAGTCTATATCTATCAAAGAATAGAGGTGAGACTATTTCTCACGTAGAATACTCAAGAATCATAGGAAGTCTGATGTACTTAATGAATTGTACAAGGCCAGACATTGCCTATGTAGTGAGTAAACTAAGTAGATACACGAGTAATCCTGGGACTGATCACTGGAAAGCGATAGTCAGAGTACTAAGGTACTTGAGATATACTCGTGATTATGGACTGCACTCTACAAGACATCCAGCAGTGATCGAAGGATACTGTGATGCAAATTAGATCTCAGATATTAAAGACTCAAGGTCTACTAGTGGATTTGTATTCACTATGGCAGGTGCAGCCATATCATGGAAATCTTCTAAGCGGATTGTCATAGCTAGATCCACGATGGAGTCTGAGTTTATAGCTCTAGACAAAAGTGGTGAAGAGGCTGAATGGCTACGTCAATTCTTAGAAGATATTCCTAGATGGATAAAACATGTGCCTGCAATCTGCATACATTGCGATAGTCAGTCAGCAATTGGCAGGGCACAGAGTAATATGTATAATGGTAAGTCTAGACATATACGTCGTAGACATAATACCATTAGACAACTACTCTCAACTGGAACTATCTTTATTGACTATGTGAAGTCAAAGGATAATTTAGCGGATCCGTTAACCAAAGGGTTAAATAGAGAGTTAGTTGATAAGTCTTCCAAAGGAATGAGACTTAAGCCTCTAGATATGAGTTGATATAATGGAAACCCAACCTTGTTGACTGGAGATCCCAAGATCTTGGTTCAAAAGGACAACCTAATTGTAAAAAGACTCTTAGCTTCACTATGGGGGTCATCCCTTGTAACAGTGATGCTCATGTGTAAAAGGATAAGCATATGGCTTTTAATGATTCCTAAGTAAGAATCGCTATGTGAGAGAGAAGTGGGGCCGCTTCGAAGAGAATTGTGTGAGGCTCAATTCTTAGACCCTCTCACAGAACCAGGCGTATGTTCAAGGCCATGAATGAACATAGCTATGAGAACTAAATTGTGTTAGGAAGATTCCTGTGAAAAGTATATGATCGTTTACACTAACGGCAGAACAGTTCAAAGACATCATGTCTACTGATCAGCTAGTAAAGTAAATATGCTTTTTCGAGGGAAGGTTCAAAGGATAACACCTACCTATCCTATGCAGGTTTCGACTGCTGGACTTTATCACCATATTCATCAATTTCCTTCTTGTGGGGGATTGTTGGAAAAATTGTGTTTAAAGAATGAAATTGTGCATTTTATGGCACGGATTTCTTCACATGTCATTTGTGTAATGACAAAGGTAATTATGGAATCGTGTTTCTCCGGTGTCTCCGTTGTATCATGGGAGACAGACGTCCATTAGAGCTTCCAAGCACAGACGGGAAGGGACGAATCTATTTTAAGGAAATTGTGTGCGACATAGGTCTCGGACCTGAAGTTTATCTGCAGACCTGAAGTCTTCCTGCACACCTGAAGTCCACCAGTAGACTTGAAGTCTACCTGCAGTCTTCCAATACAAAGCAGTAACCTTTCCAATTGTTTTCAATTCTATAATTGTTATAATTATTGTTTTTCCCTGTACCTTTTTCTAACATTTTTTTTAATCTAAAAACAATCTAAAACCAACATCTCTTTCTATATAATGAGATACATTTTTTCTCTTTCTTCTCTTCTATTGATGATGAAAAGTCTTTTTATCTAAAGACTTTTAAAATCAATATCACTTTTTAACCAATGTAGGATGTATCTCTTTTATTGGTAATAATTATAATTTAAAACCAACATCAATTTATAACAATTGTGTGATATATATCTTCTATTGCTAATAATAGTAAAAACCTTTTATCTAATCTAAAATTATTTTAAATCAACATCATTTTCTAACCAATGTGAGATATATACATCTTCTATTGATAATAATAGTAGAAGTCTTTTATCAAAATACTTTGAAAACTAACATCATTTTCTAACTAATGTATGATACATTACTTTTATTGGTAATTAATAATAATATTTTTAAAGCTAACATCAATTTCTAACTAATGTGAGATACTCTTCTATTGATAATAATAGTATAATATTTTGTAACCAATGTGAGATACATCTCTTGTAAGAGTGAAAGTCTTTAGTTTAAAAACTTTAAAATCTATTTTTTTTCTTTTTTAAACAATGTGTTATAGATATATTTTATTGGTAATAATATAAAATAATTTAAAATGAACATCATTTTCTAACAAATGTGAGACATACAGCTTATATATATATAAAGGCAGAAGTGAATATCACTGCTATTTTAGGTAATTTCCCTGCCTAAAACACCTTTCCAAAAATAGAACATCATTAAACAAAACTCATTTAATGCAACATTAAATTAGAGATTAAATATATAAACAAATTGACTTGGAATACATCAACATTAACTATTGTTTATAACATGTATTTCCTTTGTAATTGATCAATCTTTTACCAATGTCTAAATTCTGAAACTCTTTGAATTCTATCCCTTTGGATTTCCAGCCTCATGTATAAATATTCTCAGATTTTCTTCAATACATCAACTTTGCAAATTTGAAAAGATAAATCAGCTTTACCAAAAAAATATGGCTTCTGTACCATCACTGTTACATGAAATCCATAGATGAAGATCAGATTGGATTTGATTCTAATGGTTCCAGTCGCAAAGAAATGATTTGTTCCACCTGACAATCATTTGAACTTGCCACCAACTATGGAATTAATCATTGTTGATGCCGAGGTAACAAAATTAATTTCTATAGATACTGATTATACATTTTATTTAGTCTTCAGCGTTTAAATAAATTGTAGTTCAATTGTTGTATTTGAAAAGTTATTATAACTATCTTTACCTTTTGCAGGGTGACCGGATATAAGCTTCAATTAAGAAAATGTTGATTATAAAAATTAATAAAAAATTCAGGAAGGTGGATTATACTACATATCAGATGTTTATGTCCTTGATAACCACAAAAATTACAAAATTACAACAAGCAATTACTGGATACAGTTTATGGCAGCAATTGATGTTATTAATGTTGGTGACAAAAACTTTACAAGAAACATATTCAAAATTAGGAGTTTTGATGAAATACTTTCAATTTTCAATGTTCGAGACGCTGGATTAGTAGGTGCATCAGATCACTCCTACATCACTATGTTAAATTTCTTGTTTTGAAGATATTTATGATAAATCATATTTACTATTGCACATGTCGTAGATATTGAAAATATGTACTTTTAAGGTTATGGATCTAAACATTAGATATACAAAATCCATGTATATATTAAAAAAAACAAATAATTTTAAATATTATATATATTTTTAAAACATTGGACACAATGATCCTTATCTCCACCCAAAAATCATCACTGCAAAAATTAACCATGAGTTATCTAAAACCCAGATCTAAATTTCTTTAAAAATGAAGTCTAAAACTAAAAAAATATATATTCAAAGTATACATATCTAATGTAGTTTACTAAAAAAAAATTAAACAATTTCAAATTCACACATAGATCTGTATTTTAAACGTGTAAATACATCTAAAAATTATAAATATGTACTTTTAAGTTTAGATCTAAGCATTAGATATTGAACATCCATGTCTATATTTGAAAAAAAAAAAAAAAGAGTCATTTTCATTATTATATTTGTATTTAAAATTTACATATCTGATAAGTAAATATGGAGAAATGACAAATTTGTATTTTACGTGCACAAGTCAACACTGAGATAGTTAGGATGTTTAGGTTGTTGTGTCAATAGAACAGAGAAAACAATGAATGAGTGTTACTACAAGTGGTCCCAAGAAAGCATAGGTAAGAACCATCCAAGTATAAACCACCGAATGTTAGGCCTAATAGCTAGAATAAAATGCAAGAACATATTTTAAGTTTCACTTATTCTTAATGTCTGCCTCTCTTCCTCCAAGTATTGGAGTATCAGCAGTAAGAATAATACCCTTGAAACCATTTCTTTCGGCTCTTTATACCATCATAACCGTAAGGTCATGTCTTCTGTAAACCTATTAACATATGAATAACATATCACAAATACAGCTCTCGATGTTGAGAACGGTAAAACAAAATGGAAATGACAATAAAAGAATTGGTAAAAAAGAAATACATATATCTTAATGAAACGGAAAGCTTTGCAATTGGAAGCAACATCCAGTTGCAAAACAGGTTGTTAGAGGAACAACAAGAACTAAAGGAACAAGAAAGAGGGGAATGAAGACGCTGTGATCAAGATACAACTCGCCATCATCGGCCACGAAGGCCTAGGCTTCGAGCACCTCGGCTCACCCTTTCTCGACCATGTCCACCGGAGAGTTCATTGTTTGAACATCAAAATATATATCCTTAACGGAGCTCAAAACACCAGTCCACCAAGGCCAACGACTTCGGCGACACCAAGCACGAACGAAGTCTTTACATAACCACCCGCCACCAAACCCAAACCCAGGTTTGCTTTCACTCACCGACAACACAGCTCACGGGAGACGAGCTCTCTCCAAGAACACGTTGTATATCTCTCACACTAACCTACGAATGTGGTAAAGAGAGGAAGAGAGAATGTGGGGTACCTCTGTCATTATTCTGCAAAAAAAAAAAAAAAAAAAACTGCAAGAGAATGAGGAGTATGTGCAGCTGCTATCATCACCTCTATCTCCCTTAGGACACAATGAATAAAAATGGCTAGTATAAATATATAGGGAAAATGAACGTATCTCTCAAGGGCAAAACAAAGAACTCACAAGAAAGCTCCACCCAGTTCTACGCAATTTGCCAGATGGGTCGCCAAGGAGTGGGCATGACATTCAGTTGGGCTCACAAACAAGTTAGAAATAAAAAAGAAATGAGATAAGATGTGTCTCTCTATATATATGAAAATGTGTATGCTAGGATTTTTCTTTTTGGGCCAAATTTTGTTTAGCCTTTTTAGTTACTTATAGTTTGAGTATACCTTATAAGTTTATTGTATTGTTAAATTACCAATGAGTAATAATTCTTTGGATGTTATTTATTGACAACTTTGGGCCAATGTTGTTTTCATAATTAGATGCATTTACATGGGGTTTTTTTTTAATTGAGTAGTCGTGGAAAAATTCTGATGCAGAAAATGTTGCCTCCCAAAATTTTCATTTTGGAGGTTTTGTTCCGAGCGTTTTATTTTTGACTTCAATTCCTCCTTTATCGAATAAAAAATGGTAAGATATCTGACTATTTAGTAAAGTAAGTTTTATTGTTCTATATTTTTTTATGTTTGTATTTTTATAACCAACATTTATTACATCTACTACGCCGGTACAGAATATCGATAACAATCATATCTATCGATTTTCATCATTCCCAAGCACATGTCTGTCGCTAATTGTTGACTTAATGAATGCCAAAGATGGTTCAATTCCATCTGATCTCTCATTTCCGAATAGGAAAATTCGTTTAGATAAATCCCCGCCACTTGCTCAATGTAAAGTTGTAAATTGCATTTTTTTTTGTTACAATTTGATTTTTTTAATGATAAGCAACATCCTCTAATTAAGGGTGACCGTACAAAGTGGAACTCATATTTGAATTTGAAATTGAAATTTTAATTATTAACGTTAATAATTTTATATCTTAGATTCATATAGCTTTTAAAATTTATTTATAGATTTATGTTCAGTATCATAAATATATACAACTGCGCAAATTTTCCACAATAGTTATTCAGCTGTATATTCTTTTAATTTTATTTTTCCTTAGTACTCTGCTTAAGTGTAATTTAGTTGAAAAAGTGTCATACCGTGCGTTTAACGCACGGGTGCAAACACTAGTTAGTAGTAATGATAAAAGTCTTTTATCTAAAGACTTTGAAAACCAACATCACTTTCTAACTATTGTTTGATACATCTCTTTATTAACTAATAATAGTATTTCTAACCAATGTGAGATGCATCTCTTCTATTGATAATAATAGTAGAATATTTTGTATTCAATATAAGATACATCTCTTGTAAGAGTGAAAGTCTTTAGTTTAAAGACTTTAAAATCAAACTTTTCTTTTTAAAAATGTGAGATACATATTTTTTATTGGTAGTAAGAGTAAAAGAATTTTATATAAGAGTTTTAAAACTAACATATTTTTAAAACAATGTAAGATGCATATCTTCTATGGTGATAAGTAGAAACCTTTTATCAAAAGAATTTTAAAACCAACATCAATTTATAATCAATATGAAATACATCTCTACTAATATTACCATTAAAATAGATGTTTCTTACATTGGTTATAAATTGATGTTAGTTTTAAAATTTATTAGAATAAAAATCACACAGTTTTTACCAATAGAAGAATTATATCTCTCTCACATTTTATTATTAATAAAAGAGTTTTATACCACATTGGTTAGAAGTAATGTTAATTGTAAAAGTTTTTAAATATAAGACTCCTACTATTGACAATAGAATATGTTATATATACTAATATTAATACCCTTATTATATTGATTATTGATTATTAATATGTATTATATATTATTAGCCTATGATGCATGGATACGTTAGCCAGCTATTCGATACGTTTCAGATACGGATACACTTAGTTGCTTAGGATATGCCTAGGGGACGAATTGACAATTTTTCGAAGTTTGGATACGCGACCCGGATACATATACCCGGATCCGAATACGTATCATAAAAAACACAGTTGTTTTGTCTTGAAAAAAGGGGATAAATTGGTTTCTTAACCTAAATTGTCAATACTTTCAAGTTTCGACAGAGAGTGAGAGAGAGAGAGAGAGACGTAAACCCCAACAATGACATACCTCGCGTCTGCCATCTTGCGTCGAGCCCTAACCACCGCTACCGTTGCTTGACTGCTTCAGACCACTCGACCAGTCAAGGTAAGTGTTCGATATACGAACCCTACTCTTCTTCTCTTCGAAGCGACGAAGACTTCTAGCTTCTACCCTTCTTCTCCTATTCAGTCTTCTCTGTCGACTGTCATCATTAATTGAGTGATTGTTTAGTGTTTACTATGTGTAATGTGATGTATGTAATATATATCATTTATATATAATAAATTAATAATATTATATATCTATTTAACTATTGTTTTGTGTTTACTATGTGTAATGCAGAATATTTATATTTTGGTGTAATGCCCTGAGCTTGAGAGCCCGGTCCGTTACATTTAGCCCACACACTGGCCCACTGAGCACGCAACACCTTGAGTCATCAGGCCCACCATAAGCCGACCTAAAAGTCCCATGGATGATGTTGGTGCCCAGTAGTAGTGTAGAGCTACCTTATAAATCATACACAAGTCTCACATCTACTCGATGTGGGATTGGGGTATTACAATCTCCCCTATTTCAATCCTTGATGTCCTCGTCAAGGCCAAATCATACCCCGGGCGATGCGGGATTCAAAAGGTGGCTCGTACGGGGATCAAGAGGTGGCTCCCACCTTATGTGGTGTAGCACTTTGGCTCGTACATCACTTTGTTCCCACATTTCCGACGGGACCGCTCAGATACCATTTGTAACACCCCGAGCCCGAGAGCCCGGTCTGCTACTTGTAGCCCACACACTGGCCCACTGAGCACGCAACACCTTGAGTCATCAGTCCCATCATAAGCCGACCCAAAAGTCCATGGATGATGTTGGTGCCCAGTAGTAGCACATGACTACCTTATAAATCATACACAAGCCCCACATCTACCCGATGTGGGATTGGGGTATTACATTTGGTGTGTTGAATATTTATATTTTTGGTTCGTATAGTTTGAATATAGGTTGAACATTTACATTTTTGAATGTTTTACAATGAAAATTTATCAAAAGGTGGTGAGGTGAAACAACCATATTTCGCCTCACCAACTTTAAATATTGATCACGCCACAATGATGAGGTGATTAAGCTGGCGATCCATGTAAAATAACTTGATCACGCCACAATGATGGGGTGACTAAGCTGGCCATCCACGTAATGGACTAGAGCTGATGTGTCAATGATAGTAGTCCACGTGGTGAACTAGGATACGAGATGTATCTAAGAAATAGGATATATGGGCTTTGTTCTCTCTTAACTTCGCGACTTATGTATCTGAATGTGATCTTTGATAACCTGAAATGGAAGATACCGTTAGAGAGCTGGAGGTTGTCCCAACTAAAGCCCTCCGGTGTGAGAGTCAGTAACATGGTATATAAGTGTGCTGGAGCTAGGTGTTCCCTTAGGCTTCCAGTGACTATGCTTGACATGTTTTGTATGCTTGAATGCTTTAGATAGAACATACCTTTACAAAATCACCTTATGCTCCTTTAATAGCCTTGGTTTTGAGTCTCATGATTAGAATGTGGGTCCCAAGACATGGGGGCATGTTGCTGGTCGGCTCGCTGGTAACTCCTTACTGGTTGGTAGGCTCGTATGTAGCTCTACATAGTACATGGTTGAGTATTCTTCAAGTTATATCCATTCTTTAGATACATGGCTTTGTTGCTTGGTCGACTTACTGTCAGCCCCTTACTGGTTGACATTTGCTTGCATGGACGACACGTGGCTTCGAATCAGAAGCTGACACTTGGCCTTTGGGTGATGTTTATTAGTTGGAGTTAGTCGGAATGCTCGTCTGCCGAACAGGGAGCCTGATGGTCGGTCGTGCTCGACTCTCGAAGTGATCCTCGGTCATCCAGAAGATTCTTGATTGATGAGTAGGTAGTGGTCGGCTTTGGTCGACCTTTTCGTTAGATGACCTGTCGGGTGGTGGGCCCCTTTTACGTTGAGCTGGAAGCCACGTGTTTGCTCCACGTAGGAGGACTCAGGTTGGGTCCCTTTAAATATATATATATTATTTCTGTTGCATCACTAACCCAATGATAGGAATTAGATGTTGAGAAAATTAAAAGTAATTAACCTATCATGTTAAATACTATCGAACTCAAGTTACTGCTCTACTTCTACGTAAGTACGTATGTTATCCTAATTTTTAAACTAATTTCCTTATTCGTATTAGCAATTTTATGAGATACCTATGAAATATAGAGCTTAAGATTCCAAATAGAAGCCCTTTTAAAAAAATTGCCGGTCCAAAAATAAGTATCATCTTCTTATAAAGTTACTAAGCATCCGTTTGTTTAACGCAAAATGAATTTCAGACAATATTTTTTTTATTGATGTTTGGTAACCTTTGAAAAATATAGTCAACATAATTTTTTTTCCCGAATCAACGGAAAATGTAGCATTCTTTTTCAGGAAAATGAATACAGGTTCATTTTCTACAAGTTTTTTTTTCCAAATGTTCGAGCACCCCTCCCCCACTCCACAATTACACATATTTACACACACAATATTAGGCTCAACAAATACATTTTTTAAAATATTAAATTCAGTTTTTTATTGTATACGTGCACACTATTTTTTGACTAAGAATTTTAATAAATACTCATTGCATCCTAACATTAGTGTTCACTATATTATTTTAGGACGTCCCAAACATGATCCATTTTTTAAAAATGTTTTTTCATATCAATTATCAATTTATTATTCGTATTTGTGAGATGGAAAACAAATGAATTTTATCAATTTGACATCAATAATGATAAAATTGAGAGGTTATTAAAGAAAAGTTACTTAAAGTTTAACACTTTTTTAAACATCAATGTATATTCAATAGGCATTAATATTATAATATATTTTATATATATTGATGAATTGTTTTCCGTAATATTTTCCATATGTTTGTCAAACACTCGAAAATATTTTCGTGCATATTTTCAAAAGAGTTATCAAACATATAAAAATGAAGTCTTTTCATTTACATAAGATATTTTCCAAAAACCATTTTTCAGAAATCATTTTTTGTGAAATTAACTGAGCCTAAATTCATGTTTGTTATCTATCATGATCCAATGTATACTTGCTATGGTACATTGTAGATACTAAAGACATACATATACATGTGGTTATACATGTTATATAAATACATAAAATAGACTCTATGTTCCAGACAAAAAAATTTGTTATACTTTTTTAGGATGTTTTTTACTTAAAAAGTACATTTTCAAAAATTATGTTTACAATTATCAGAACAATTTAACTTTATCCTTCACATTTGATATTAACATATATATTATTTCCAAGCTAATTATATATTATTATTGTAATCTAATTATGAATATTAACTCTAGCTAAATAGCTAAAATTATAATAAACAATTATTTTAATTACTAAAGATATAGCCTAAGCGGGTCGAGAAATAAGACATAATATCCGATTTTTAATATATTTATTATAACCTAATTATTAAACATAATTTTTTAATTATACTAATACTAAATATCACCTAATAATTTAAAAGTAATAATTACATTAATTAAATTAAAGAAATAAGGAAATTTAATAATAGTCAAAATATTACATAGCATATTGAAGGTCCGTTGACAATTAAATTTACAAAAATAATTTAATAATTTTATTGATAATTATTATTATAGGGCCAAATTTACTAAATTTTTCGGCCAAATTTTTTTAGCCAAGCTTAGCGCCTAGAATTTTAGAACACTGATATTAAATGTGGAGGATAAAGTTGAAAAGTTATGTAGATGACAAGCATAATTTTTAGAAATTGAATTCCTAAAGTGAAACATTTTAAAATAGAATGATGAACTATCTACTACTCTCTCCGTTCTGGGCAAAGAATTTATCATACTATTTTGGGATGTTTCATATGAACATTCTACTTTAAAAACTATGATTATAATTTTTCATCTTTACCATCCACTTGTATTGTAAGTATAATATTAATGGTTACGTTTAAGTATTTTTATAATTATAACTAATTCATATACTAATTATATATCTGATAATAATTAAACTTTTCAAGGTGGAGTATTTGGGTGGAAATGAAGTATTTATCAATACTGACATTTATGTGGTTGATTATTTTACATGCTTACCCTTCTTCAGACAGGGGCTCTCCTTCCCTAGGTGGTTTTCCTCTCACTTTTCCTATCCTTCTACTTGGCCTGATTCATAGTTGATTATTAATTTATTTTTCTTTTCACTCAAAATGTATGTTATGCTTCTTAACCGAATTAAACATAAAAAAATATAAAGTTAAAAATAAAAAATATAAAGTTAAAAACATAAATAATAATGCTCATTTTTCAAAACATTAATAAAAAAATAGATATTTTTTTTAAGACGAAAGGAGTAGCAACGTGATATATCCGGCCCAAAATCGAGCACAAATAAAACACGAACGGTCACCACTTGTTAGTCATGAGCTCGACTAACATAGAGCCTACCCACCTAGCGAGAAGAGCTAAAATCGGATAAATCTCGTTCAAGCTTGGCCGAGCATAGGTTTTACTTGCCCAACCAAAGCTGATTTTTGCATCATCACAACGGTTGTTCGAAGTTCAAAATAATGAAATTGAAGGGTCTCCCTACATAAGTTCATTTCGTGACAAGTATGTTCACTTTTTCTATCCTTGCATGGTCTCATTACTTTTGCTCTCAATATTTTCTATTCAGTAGTTGCAAACTTATAATTTTGTTTTACTACAAAACAAACAATCTATATTCAAGCCTAGAGCCTCTCTTTTCTGTCTTCGTTTTATTGGTTGAAATTCTTCTAAAACTTAAATTTCTAATATTTGTGTAACTTAGAGCATGAACAACAAAGCTTTTCACTTGGGAAGCTTAAACTCTATTTTTTTTATTACAAAAATGTCATTAAGCTCACTTCCCAATAAAAATACTCTTCCAATAATACACAAACTCCAACACTTTTACATACCTCATCATCTTTATCTCTAATAATTTAATATTTTTATAGAAAAATGGTTAGAAATTTGAAAAATTCATAGAATTTTTTTCTGATATCCAAATGAAACAAATCAAGTCTCTATTTGTAGGTAAAAATATTTACTTTAATACAGGAAAAAATGATAAAAAATATATATTTTATGGCTAAAAATTAACAGAAAAAAAAAGAAATAGAGGAAAAGAAAATGATGATGTAACATGTTGAAAAGAGAAAAAGTCAAGAAGGGGCAGGAGGGGTGAAGCCGTGCGTGCAGGTGTTGTCGGGTGAAAACTCAGTCGTTTTAGGCCTTTTTTTAGTTAAATTGTGTCGTTTTTTTGTTGAATATTTTTGTTAAGCAACGGGAGCTAAGCATTTTTTAGGAATCCCTTGAGCATCATCTTTAGCTCCATTGTTTATGGTCTTAGGAATTAGGATGATTCAATAGTGGGTAAAAAATAATTTTATAAAATAAGAGACCTACTTTACATCACTCAAAACAGTACTCCAAATAAGAAATTAAATAAAAATAAATAAATAATAATTAAAAAAAAAACAGAAAACACTTGTGGAAATCACTGGCTGGCAGCGCAGGTGTCTTCGGAGAGGGAAGAAGAGTCAGACACAGATTCGAGTGTCTCATGATTCGGGGACACCTCGACTCCTCTCAACTCCTCAATCATTTTCACAACGTATCCCATGCTAGGCCGTTGGTCTGGCGCAGCCGATGTACAAGCCATCGCCACCTGCAACAACCCAACCATCTCCTCCTCTATATCCTTGTACCTCATCAGCTCCAAATCAAACACCTCCGCCGTCCACTCTTCCCTGACCACTGATTGGACCCACCTCGGTAAGTCCACGACCCCACCATATCCATAACTCCCGGGCCCACCATTCTCCACAACCGACGGACACTTCCCTGTTAGCAGTTCTAAGAGTAATACCCCAAATGAATACACGTCGGATTTCTGGGTGATTTTCCGGCCATCCACCGCTGATTCTGGAGCACGGTAGCCGTTGGATCTCGGGGCGTTGGTGGGTGGCGCGAAGGCTGAGAGGCCGAAATCGGAGACGCGTGCAATTCCGGTTTTGTCCAGGAGGATGTTTGTAGATTTGATGTTACCGTGGGTGAGTCTAAGAGATCTGCATGAGTTGTGAATAAAGGACAGCCCACGGGCCGCTCCGGCTGCAATCTTGAGCCGTGTGGTCCAGTCTAACGGGTTTCTTCCAGGTCCTCTGTTTCCTGTTTGGAACAAAACAAAACAAAACCCATTAATGTTTTCATTCAATTACATAACCCTCCTATATCAAGTCATGTCGAGACAAAATAAATTTTTGATTATACTACTAGAAAACAGTGATTAAGGGGCAGTCTATTCTCCAATTAAGGTTTTTATTTCCTTAAGTCATTTTTAGCTCTAATCTAAGCTTGACCCAAAGCCCAATGTACGGGTGAGATGACAAGGACACTCGAGCAATAACCTATAAAAAAAAGTAAAAAAAAATCTAATCTCATGGAAAATACTGTCTAAATATGTTACATTCTTAGATTTTTTTTAAAAATTTTAGTATATAAATAAGAAACTACATTAATTTCATGAAATTTTTTTACATTTTTACATTTTATTTTGGTATAAATAAAAACTCCATTAATTTCATGAGGAAGATAAAAGACGCATGATTAGACCCAGAAGATTACTAATTTATTTATATTAAATAATTAATAAACGAAGTATTGGTCCGAATCTGCAATGGACCAAAGTATCGTTATCATATATATTGGTTTGCTTATGATTTGAATTTTTTTAAAAATAGAAGTAGGTCTATTTTTTCAACAAAACTAGACAAAACCGGATAAGTTCAAGGTGATTCTAAAATGCATAAATTGAGCTAGACATAAATCAGTATCTAAAGGTGATTCTTCCCTTGGACAGCGGTAAGGTCAGTAACTTTACCTTGGGCGGGAATAAGTGTCCAATTTAGAACATCACTAATATCAATGTAAATGTGAAAAAAGTTGATGTTACTTAAGATTTATGCAAGTTTTGAAAGAAAAAAACTCTTCAATGCAACCATGGATGAATGGTGTAATCATGACTTGTCAACCGAATTTCAGCACATTGTGTATAACAATTTCAATCTCACATTCTAATCGAGGGTGTGAAAACATCATAATTCATAAACAACAATTCTTTTCAAAAACACTTTCTATAGATTATTCTCTTTTCTTTAAGTTTTTATATATTTTTTGGTCAAATTTCATTTTAATTGAATGTCAATAAAAAGATAAAAAAGAAAAGTGGCATATAATTGAATACGTTATTTGCGCACCGCTACGCATAATAAATTTACGGTTGGGTTGGGGGAGGTGTTGCAGCCTTGCAGGTACTGTCCACACTGTACTTAAAAACAGTTAATAGGGGTATGTGGCATGGTGAAAGCTACCTTACAAATATGAATGACAATCAAACCTGCCTAATTTCACTATCTGCTCCTCAATTATCAGATTCAGAACCATAGCTATTTCTCGCATTCCAATTTAATGATTTAATGAAAACATGAAAAGGGTGGGTATGTGCAAGTTTAAAATAAATAAATGAATGAATGAAGAAGCATGATATGAGTGTGTAGTTTTGAGCATCTTTATAATGATTAAAGGAATACAATTACCAACTCCTTTTTTGTACTTTTCTATAAAAAGAAGCAAAGCATGTTCTTTCCTTGTTTTTATCCTACTTTTACCCCTCAATCAATCTCAAATCAAACAATGCTCCTATTATCTCATCTTTATAACATAAAGTTAGTAATTACACTTTGTTTAATCAATTCAGACGCTCTTTAACTGTTTAGATTATGCTTCTAAGCATTGTGATTATTGAGGTGTTATGGTTCAGTGGTAAGCATGAAATTTTTTACTGTCCTTATTTTTTGTCAAATCAAATATTGTTCGAATATTTTGATGTTTCATTTGATTTCCCTTTTGTAAAGTAAAAATTGATTACCACCTTCTGAGTTCCTAAATAAGTATCTACTCTTCATTAATCATCTCTTTTCCAAAATTCTCTCAGCAAATTCTTGATAATAATTTTATGAAGAATGAGTTCTTACTATATGAGAATAGTATTTAAAAAAAAAAGTAACTGAGGGAGTACTAATTAGTTGACTGAATTTTAAATAAAAAGAAATAGTTAAATTGAGTATGCATACCGTGAAGAAGCCAGAACAAATTGCCGTTAGGCATGTACTCATAGACCAGCAATTTCTCATCCCTCGCAAAATAATAAGCCTTCAAAGTAACAACGTTAGGGTGCCGTAACCTCCCTAACACCTCCATTTGCTGTTCAAACTCACGCTTACCTCCTACCGTCGCCTCCTTCAACCTCTTAACCGCCACAACATTCCCGTCATCCAAAACCGCCTTGTAGGCCGTCCCAAACCCACCCTTACCTAACATTTCCGCCGACGCCCGAAGCAAATCCTCCAGCTCAAACCTCTTTGCTCCTTCAAAAAACACCATTCTGCCCCTCTCGAATCCCGTTTGAGCCGCTGGGTAAGGGCTTGACGAGTAGACGATTTTCTCGCATTCTAGAATTTGGGACGATCCTTTCCCGGCTTTCGAGTTGGCCGAGTGTTTCCAGAAGTAGCAGTATAGCAGTAGCGAGACCACCGCGAGGACCAGTACATCGCCTATTATAATCGCCACGATGGCGACTCGACTTATTTTGCCACCGCCACCGTGGCGATGATTTGTGGGCTTGTTCGGCACTGTGGCGTTCGCTGGTATTGAGCTTGGTGTAGAGGTTACGGTCGTTGGGTTGGTCAACGGCGAGGCGATAGCTCCGGAAGATCCGGGTCGAGTCGGGTCAATGTTGGATTTCGTACAGTTTGAGAGCGGGTACCCGCACAGGACGGGGTTGTTAGAGAATGCGGACTGGGGGAAACCCGAAAGGGAGCTTGGTATATCGCCGGCGAGTCTGTTTCCGGAGACGTTGAAGTCTTGTAGATTCGGGAGGTCAAGCACCGAAATGGAGCCCGAGAAGTTATTCTCTTCGAGACGTAAAGTCAACAAATGCGTCAAATGGTTGACTGTTGGAGGAATCTCTCCGGAGAGATTGTTGTACGACAGATCAAGCCGATACAAGCGGAACAACAACGGTAATGAGGCAGGGAACTCGCCGGAGATGTCATTATAGGAAAGAAACAACAATTTGAGGGCGGTGAGATTGGAAAGATCGGGGATGGGTCCGGTGAGGCGGTTACGCTTGAGACTGAGAACGCGGAGCTGAGTTAGAGATGTAAGGGATTCGAAACGGCCGCGTAAGTCAAGGCCTTCGAGGACGAGTCGAGAGACTCGGTTTTGGAGACAGGATACGCCGTACCAAGTGCAGGGATTAGTGGTGGAGTTCCAGTTAGTGAGTTTGGAGGAGGTGTCGGAAGCTGCTTTGAAAGCTAAGAGAGGTTCGGAGTCCGGGTTGGGGGAAGTAGCGTAGAGGAGAGAGAAATGGAGGAGTAGGAGTGAGAAAATAAGACAGAGCTTTGCCATTGCTATTTGCAAATGCAAATGCAGAGAGAGAGAGAGTGGAGAGTGGAGAGTGGAGAGCGGAGGGTTTGAAGAGTGACTAAGAGCATCCCATTGTTTTAGTTGGAACTTCATATTGCTTTGGTTAGTGTGCAAAATAGACATTAGGATTATTAGTTGGGTCAATTAGGAGGGAGAAATGAAGAGATAACTTCTTAATTAAGAAGTACTCGGTTTGTCCCTAAACTATCGTTCTTTTTTTTTTTTTCGTTCGTTTCAAAATAATTGTTCATTTTGAAACTTATTTTTTTAGAACATCATTTTTATCATTTTATCCTTACTTTTTCATCTTATTTTAATTATGAGTCACCTATACATGAGCTTTAAAGGAAACTACACATTAAACCAATATTAATAATTCAATCAAATAGGTCTTCTTAAACGATGCGCCGGGTCAACCAGGACAATAAATTAGGAACGGAGGGAGTAGTTTTTTCTTACAAAATAAACTGGGCGGCTGTGGTCAGGGGGTGTGTTGGGGGAAGGGGTTTTTATTTTATATGTGATTGTGTTAAATTTAATATTTTTTATATTAAAAATTGTGTAAAAAAAATTATATAATGGGAAAATTTATTCTTAAATGGATAAAAAGATAAAAATATATAGATAGTAATAGGACCCAATTAAAAAAATGTATAAAAAGTTGATGTTAAATTAAACATCGAGGATGCTCTAAGTGAGGGAAGGAACTCACCAAGGCAGGGACAGGGAGTCAGGGAGTGGTCCCCCGAGGCATAGCCGAGTGGTAAAAGGAGGGGGACATAAGATGCTGGAGGCATGTAGCGTGGGTTCGATACTTGGTGGAAGCACTTTGCTTTCTTCCCCGAGTTGGACCTTGTATGTGTTATCGGCTACTGTTCTCAAACCCCTCAGTATTATTTCGGGCACATCTGCGATTTTCTGGTAGTAGCAATGAGGGCCAGGACTACTAGGATTCAACCGGTTAAAAAAAAAAAAAAAAAAAAAAAAAAAGGGAGTCAGGGAGTGTGTGAGTAAAGAGGGGAGGGTAAGAAGTGTAATAGTTTAGAAAGTGGAGGGGATGAAGGGAGTTTATGGGGGTATAGTAAATGTGAGTAACACTATGGGATTGGTGAGATGGAAGGTCAGGGTGGGGATAAATCAGTAAATCAGACCGAAGGCTGAAAAGTATTTAATCGGATTTTGCGTGTACAGTGTAGGACAGTCATGTGAAATGACAGGTTAAAAATCCATGTTTTTACTTGGCCTAAGGGTTTTATACGTTAGGCTAGTAATTTTGAAATTAATTACTAGGAGTAAAATTTTTACTTCGGAATTCGGAGTAATGGCCAAAGGGTTTAATACGTTTGCCATGACATTCCAAAATTGTGACATGAATAGTTTTCTTCACAAGTTTGTATTCATATTGAGAGGATGAAGTTGGAATTCACTTTGGCTTTTTCACTCATAAATGGGGTTTTTGGAAGGCAGGTAATCATGACTCATGTGTCTGGCAACTTGCTATTTTTAATGGTTGTTTCATCTTGTGGGTTTGGCCCAAATTGTTTCCTACTCTCTCTCACTTGAGCAATTACCAATAGTATATGTGATTCAATATGGATTTGATCTTGGAGTTCTGGATGAACTATTGCAACATATCCCACAATTATTTTTATAGCTATTCGGAATGGGAGAAAAATATGATGTTTTGGTAGTGTTTAAGAGCCGGTCAAAGTCTCAAAGATTCATTGTTGCACATAATACATAGGCTAGACCTCGCTTATATACTTACTTCATTTAGGTAAAAAGTCGATTATTTTATTTTGAAATATTTCTTAAAATATTTATTTTATAAATTAAAACATCAAAATATCATTTTATTACTAATAAATTATAAAAAGTGTTATTTTTTTAAAAAAATTGACTTTTAAATAAAAACTTTTTATCTGGAACAGATGAAATATATAGATAAAAAGAATGATGCTAAAGAGCGATGACAAAAATGATAAATTAAGTGTTTTTTTATTTAAAAAAACAAAAAAAGAATGTACGTTGAATTTTATTTGAAAAATATTATCTTTGACAAAAAAAATTAAAGGACAATCTATGGGGAAAATAATTTATTCGAAAATTCAATGCAAACCCATGGTGAGGCTAGTTATTGTAGATAGAAGCCATACAAAGGCTTGATTTGTCGTAGACTTGTAGTATATTTTGTACGAATTGCAATACGCATGCTGCGCTTTAATTAATTAGTTCACGACGAGTCAACTTTATAGTTTAGTTATTTACATAGAAAAGGTTTGGTTAACCTAAACAGTAAACATTGATCATTACAACCTTAATCAACCCAGTCCAAGCTTCGAAGTTCCCGTTGTTAAAGGACAAGTCAATGGTTATTGGCTACCTGTAATAAATTACTCCCTCTCCCCAAAAGTGTCATGGATCAGGATCACGGCCACGCAGCCACGGGTATCGTCTAAGTGTTCGTTTGTTGCAGTTTATTTTGAGTGATTTTTGATTTTCGGTTTTTGAAAAATCATATTTAGAGTGTTTGTTTTAATTTATAAGCCTTAGTATCGTCTAATTAAATTTACTTAAACCTTTACATCATTAAAATTTTATTTTAATAAGTAATGACATGAATATTTTAAATCATGATCAATTTAACTATCCAACGACACTAACATTAAAACTCATAATATTATTTGTCAATTATTATCCTATTTGATTTGATAATTTGATTAAAAAAATAATTGATTTGATTATTTGTATTAAAAAACAATTGACTTAAGAATGAACCTAACTTTCACTCAAACTAAGTACCAAAATTGAACTAACTAATATTATTTGAGCTAAAAAAAATGAATTAAAAATTAATAATATAAACAACTAAGGAAAGTAATTAAAATTACACTAAAGTGGTTTGGTAACAACATATAAAGATTAAAAATACAGGAGTACGATAATTCTAGTATAGTCGGTATTTAATTTTAATCATCTTTTTACTTTTCTTTAACTTAAGTCTTGGAAGTCGTATGCATTATATTATTCACTACGGGCTCTAGCATCTTATAGAAAATCTAACTACGACTCATAACTACGGGCTCTCGCATCTTATAATATAAAATAAAACAGCTGCATGTCAAAACAAACACTCAATGACTACCTATGCACAATTTCCGCTCGGTCTCACGTCACGCAAACAATTATAGTGATTTTCAGAATTAATAGAACGAACTCTTGCATCTTATCCTATAATTCTAATAATCATCTAACAGTTGGCTAAACCATTAAAAGTATTAAGAATTCACAATAATAACCAAGCACATGGGTAATACCATAAAAAGATATCCTCTCTATTTTTAAATCATATCATGAGTGAGAACACGAATTTTGTTGAGTACTACGGGCTCTCGCATCATATAGTAACCCTAATCTCATCGACCTCGTGAATGACTAAGGTGACTTGATCGTGTGTCAAACCAAATTCTCACAATGACTATCGGTATGTGTCACAATAACACAAATTATTAAATTGATTGGCCCGAAATGTAAACGTGGCTCTCGTGGATCCTAAATATTTCTAAAATTATTTAATTAATAAATCAATTAAAAGCAATAAACCCACAAATCATAACCAAGCTTGAATGTATACTAAATAAAAAGAGAGATTAAATTAAAACACTATATTTGACATAGAAAATAATCGCATTCAATAAATCATTTAAGTATAAAATCAATTCCACAATTACAAGATAACAACCCTAGAAGTTATAACAACTATCATAAAATAGATATTAAAATAATTAAATCGAAGAATGCACAAATCCGGGGTTGATATCAATTGCAAATGTTTTATTGGCCCTTGATTTGTTGCTCTAAACCTTTAATGTTGATCAATTTTTTGAGGCATGACGGAAAATGGGGGGTTGCTGTGGGGTGGCAAATCGTGCTATCGTGTCATGTTCGTGTCTCATTGTCGTGTTTTCATGTTATCTATCTTATTTGATCATAAAAATAATAATAAATATTAGTTTGAATATTTTAACAATTTAGTATCTTTCGTATCGTGTTTCGTACCGTATCGTGTCGTGCCATTTGTTTATGTAATCATATTTTATAATCGTGTCGTACAGGTTCGTGCTATCGTCTTGTGTAAGCCATTGTCACCCTAATTGTTGTCCCTAGAAGGGGCTCACAGCTCGTATGGGAGTAATTTTGGAATTTGGGGTTGTTGGGGGATTAAATGAGGAAGGATGTTTTCGTGGGGGAGCAGCCAAGGGCAAAATGGGAAGAGCAAGGGAGATTTGGGGCTAAAATGGAATAAACAATAAGCTTGGCCACGACTGAGAGAGAGGAGCAACCTAGGTGAAGGGCGTGGTTCAACCATAAAAAGGCGGGTGAGACCGAGAGGTGAAGCAAAAAGGGGCCAGGCGGTGGATTGGATCTTGGGCCAGGCAGGATCTGGGTGGAATGGAGACGCGGGTCGCTGGCTTTGGAGGACAGGCGGGTGACATGGAGACACCTTGGGCCGACAACGCAAAAGCGAACGAAATTGAAGGCTGGCGTCGGCCTCTCTGGAGGTATGAGGGTTGGCTGGTGAGTGGCGACGTCCTAGTGCTACCAGCCTTCTCAGTTTGGTCCTCCGTTAGCCATGTTAACCCGCGTTAACCTCTATTGCCTTGGAACGCTTAACGGACTTTGACCGAATGATTCAAAGCTCAACTTTAAAGCTCGAAATTGCCTCGAATATCATGCTAAACATCATGAAAGCTCTATTAAACCTTGGAAACCTATATTAAAGCGCAAATACACAAATAATAATATTTTCAAGATATAATTAACTTTAAAATAACACAAAATAAAAGGAAATTGCATGGAAAATTTGTGGAAATATTGGGCTTATCAACATTGCCGGTACATGAAATTTTAGGCTCAGTTTGTTTTACTGAAAATAACTTCTGGAAAATGAAAATATTTCATTTCAGGTGTTTGGTAAATCTTTTCAAAATGAGTAAAATTTTGGTCCACCGACGATGGAAAAACAACTTTACACAAGCGGCCTTGAGTAATTGACACATGTGTGAGTGCCCGTTTTAACCGGTTTTCTCTTGAAAAGTGGGTAAGTAACAAAACCTTTCAAGCGTGTGGAATACGTCGACCTCAATTGTGGACTCAAAATATGTATAACATAGTCGACATCTTTATTTTAAGGATAAACAAAGAAAAAAAACCAGTTGTAAAAGGGTTCGAAGGCTAAGTTACGAGTTGGGAATGGGTGAGGCTGCTGTACTTTAGAGTTGCAAATATATTTTATAAATATTTCGTCATAATAACGGCTTATTTTAGTGCTATTTGTTATAGAATTTTGGGCAGCATAACTGCTTATTTCGTGATATATTACTATTTTAAATAACATTTTTTTTAGATAAAAGAAATAAAACTTTTAAAGTACCTACCTTTTAAGCGTAAGATTTTATCTGCACTCAAACTTCCTTACGGTAGGCTTTAGGGTGTGCTCCTCTGTCATTCGAGGAGATGGAGTTTTTTGCTTTGCTTTGCGGGATTTTGGGCGGCGTGGTACTCTTTTTGTTGTTTTTCACCGAGATGCATGCAACCAATTGCTTGCTTTGCGTGCTTGCCGAGTTTGAAATCGGGCGTAGCAACTTGCTTCTACGGGGTTGACGTCTGGATTCGAATAGGGCAACTTCTCCTTTTGGTTCTTTTGAACCGGTGAAATAGGGCGAAAACCTAGATGGGTAGATAGGGTTCACTTTGGCCGGAGAGTTTTAGTGTTTAGGGAAAGATTTGGCGACCTAGCGAGCTTCGGGTTAAAGGTGAAATAACCTCGTTCTCTCCTCAGCGAGAGAGTTTTCACAAACCGTGAAGCTGTGTGTAACTATGTTTTTTCACCGCCGAGCCTTTATTTATAGGTCGAGGTTGAGTTCCTGTGGTTAAGGTTAAGCGGATATTTTCTTATGTGCTTCAATGGCTTATACTGCAGATGCTTGGAAAGAGTTGCACTAAAGGGTAATTGCTACGTTGAACAGGGGCCGTGGGCAAGCTGGCTTGGGGCGCTTGACAAGAGGTATAGGCCACACAATCTGCTTTTCCTTTTCTATTTTTGGCACTTTGGCTCCCTGCAATTCACTGTTTGCTCATTCTTCTTTTCTTTTGCATTTTAAACCCAGTAACTTGACATCCGTTAGTCCTTTTAACAGGTCTTGATATTTTATGGCATATCATAAAAGAGGTATGAACTTGGGGTGTCTACAGAGCCCCTCAACGATAGAGTTTACTGGTAAACCGAAATTTACAAAAAGTTTAACATCATTGATAAGAAATAGATTCCCTAATTTCGTAGAAATTATAATGGGGAAGAATGTAGTATGCAGCAGTTTATAATGCAACATTTTATGATGCC
>CM028377.1:181630498-181679456 GCA_013146195.2 Codonopsis lanceolata
CAATGCCATGCACTAAGAGCTTGATCAATTTGCTAGGAATGATGTTTGGTACCTTGTTCCTAGACCCACTTCTGTGAATGTTATTGGAACAAAATGGGTTTTCAAAAACAAATCAAATGAAATGGGAGAGATAATAAGAAATAAAACTAGACTTGTGGCTCAAGGGTACACACAGGTTGAGGGGGTGGATTTTGATGAAACCTTTGCTCCGATTGCCCGCATTGAGTCCATACGTCTACTTCTTGCCATTGCATGTTTTCTTGATATTACTCTTCAACAAATGGATTTCAGAGTGCTTTCTTAAATGGTATTTTTGAAGAAGAAGTTTTTTGGAACAACCAAAAGGCTTTGATGATCCCCATAAACCCAATCATGTTTTTAAATTAAAAAGGGCCTTGTATGGACTCAAACAAGCTCTACAGAGCTGGTATGAGAGACTTACTGAACCATCTTTTTGAAAAGTGAGTTTAAAAGGGGAGAGGTGGACAAAACTCTTTTTATTCAAAAACAAGATAAACACATTCTGATTGCACAGATTTATGTTGATGATATTGTGTTTGAGTCCACCTCCAAGTCCTTGGAAAAAGAATTTGTGAATTGTATGACTTCCACCTTTGAGATGAGCATGGTAGGTGAATTGACTTTTTTCTTAGGGATTCAGATAAAACAGTTGCATGAAGGGATGTTCATAGCTTAAGCCAAAGATGAAAAATCTGAAAGTGTTGACCATACATTGTATAGGAGCATGATAGGAAGTCTGCTGCATTTGACTGCCACCCATCCAGACATCATGCATAGTGTGTGTTTGTGTGCTAGATATCAAGCAAACCATAAAGTCTCTCATTTGAAAGCTGTCAAAAAAATAATTAGATACGTTGGTGAGACTTGTGCTATGGGTTTGTGGTACACAAAACACACTAATACCAATCTTGTTGGTTTTAGTGATCTTGATTGAAATTTGGTAGTGTTGATGACATGAGGAGTACTTCTGGTGGTTGTTTTTATTTGGGAAACAACTTGATCTCTTGGTTTAGCAAAAAGCAAAACTGTGTTGCCCTCTCCACAGCCGAATCTGAATACATTGCTGCTGGTAATGGGTGTACACAACTTTTATAGATGAGCCAAATGATCAAGGATTATGGCTTACACAACAATGTGTTAACCATGTATTGTGACAACACCAGTGCTATAAGTATTGCAAAAAATCCTGTTCAACACTCTAGAACTAAGCACATTGATATAAGACACTATTTTATTAGAGACTTGGTTGAACAAGGTATTATTTACATCGAACATGTAGGAACAGAAAATCAATTGGCTGATATTTTCACTAAGGCTCCGTTTGTTTCACGGAAAATGACTTCCGGAAAACGTTTTCCTTATTTTTCGGTGTTTGGTAACCTTAGGAAAATGCAGTCAACGTAAAAGGTTTTCCGAGTCAACGGAAAATGAAGGCTTCTTTTCCGGAAAATGACTTATGGATTCATTTTCCGTAAGTCATTTTCCAAATGTTCGGGTACCCTCCGCCCTCTTTCACAATTGCACATATTTACTTACACACACAATATTTCACTCAACAAATAAATTATTAAAAATTATAAATGAAGTTTGTGCATACTATTTATAAATTATAATTTTAATAAATGCTTATTACGTTCTAAAATTAATGTCACTTATATTATTTAGGAACATCCTAACCATTGTCAATTTTTATATTTTAAAACGTTTTTTTTTTCATATCAACTATCAAAAAATTTATTTGTAATTGTGAGATTGAAAAAAGATAGACATTGACTTGACACCACTAATGATTAATTGAGAGTTACTGAAGAAAAATTACTTAAAGTTCAACACTATTTTATATTCAATATGTGCATTAATATTGGAATATATATATTGTATTTCTTCCTATATAGTTTTCCGTAACATTTTTTAGAGACATCCTAAACATTGTTTATTTTCTATTTTAAAACGTTTTTTTCTTATCAATTATCAAAAAAATTATTTGTAATTGTGATATTAAAAAAAGATGGACCTTATTAAAAAAAGATGGTCCTTATTGATTTTATAGGGACATCCTAAACATTGTTTAGTTTCTATTTTTATTTTTGTATTTATTCATATATTGTTTTCTGTTACATTTTCCGTATGTTTCCCAAACACCCGTAAATGTTTTCTGACATATTTTCAAAAGATTTACCAAACACCTGAAAATGAAATCTTTTTATTTTTTGGAAATCATTTTCCAGAAATCATTTTCTGGAAATGATTTTCCGTGAAACAAATGGAGCCTAAAAGTCTAGATTTTGAGAGATTTATAAATCTTAGGAAATCTCTCGGTATGTGTGCCATGTGACCCTTCACTCTAAAAAAAATTAAGGGATCTTGCATTGAGTATTTAGGGGGGCACACTTGTTTCATCTCTTATGTCTTGTACCCTTGTTTGCTGTCCTGGATTTGCATCCAAAATCTGTTGTGATTTCATTGTTCTGTTTCTCCTCAATCTCTCCCAAAATTTTTGCTGTTGAAAAATTCTTAAGCCCACAAAGGAAAGAGCTACCTTTTGAAATATAGGATGTTGCAATTTATCTTGGTACTATGGAACTTAGGTTCTCATGGGTTGATCTTCATAAAATTGAATTCCCTTAAAAGGAAAAAAAATGTGAAAGCTACCTAACGGAAAAGAGTTACTTATGAACAAGGTTGTGACACGTTTCTTTTGGGACTATGAATCCTTGGATTTCATGGGTTGATCAAAAAGCAAAGTGGCTTCCCTTGGTAAATAGTGTGAAAGGCTCCTAGTGGCATGTTGTGAATATGCTTGAAATAAAGTAGAGCTATTCTCTTAGGGAAATAAAGTACCTATGGAATTTGTGTGAGATGAGTGGTGATAAAGTGAACAAGAGATGAGAAAGTGTACATAAAATCACAACTTTAGCGAATGCATCTCTCAATGCAGCTACATTAAGAACTACATTCAGATGATCTAGACATCTATCACATGTGTGTGACTACATTGGCTTTCACTTGCCTGTTCTGTTCTTGGCATATGGTAGGCATAATTTTTAGGACATAATCCGTTTTGATCATATCAGCCTATTGACTTTTTTGTCCTATCTCTATAAAAGTGCAAACTAATTACCAAAGTATTCCATCTTGATATTTATGTGGTTGTCCAATCTGTGCAGTGTTTTATGTGTTTTTTATCAAGGTTATATTTGCTATTGAAAGTCTGTGTTAATGCAATTATGGTTAATCTCTTGGTGTGTTTGTTCAAGATCCTTGGTAATTTTTGAAATTCAAAGATTCAAAAATGAGATTGGGTGTTATCTCACACACTTAACTCTCCACCTGTTTCTCTTGACAAAATCAGATTTTCTATCTCTCTTGAATGTGATTTGGTCAAAACTTGATTAATCTTTAAAAATCAAAATCTGGTTATAAGTGTCACAAACGACCCCTCCTATTCCCTAAATATATGACGGCTAATGCATTTAGTGGATGTCTTAGTTGTTCTTCAGGTGGCCGGCATATCATCAATCTTCACAACATCTCTGTTCACTTGCTTCCCAATCTGTGTTGCCGAAACCTGCCATACTCTCTCAAATCTCTTTTCATCCTCCCTTTTCTGATTTCTCCTAATCTCTATTCATGGCTTCCTCTTCTTCAATTGACTCCATGAAACTAAACCCCTCTGCGAATGTAGCTTCCATTGCTACATCTCAAGAAGCTACATCACCCTCACTGTCGTCTCCTACAAACCCTGAGTCAGCTATTGTCATAGCCCAACCACTTCCCAAGCACCTAACCATCATACTTCCTGGGGAAAGAGGGAATGCGATTGATGTCGACAATCCTATTGATTTGTCTGGGTTGCCCCAAATCGGGAACCCTAGTTCTCGGAGGTTAAAGCGATTGCGAGGAATCCCTTGCAATTACGACAATCCTAGTGCTGTGGAGGCTGCAAAAGCCAATAAATGCAAAGTATCACCTGGAATATTTGAAGAGGCAGTGCCCGTTGTAAGTGACTCAGACGATGAAGACTTTGTAGCTGTACAAGAGTCTGTTCTGGCCAGTCAAGCCCCTTCTCCTCAAATTGACTCAACGACCTCCATTCCTGCTCCGGTTGATGAAGATTACCCGATTCCCTCTCCAAGGGTTGTCTTCCAATCTGACTCCTCGTCACTTGCCAAGGGTTCTTCTGATGATTTTTCTGCTTCTCCTACAGTCAATGACGTTGACTTAAGCTTTTCTGACGAACAGAGAACCTTAGCAGATTTCTTGGTTCACATGAAAAATGCTCCTCCTCAAGCTTCATCTCAAGCCCCTGCATTTTCACCTCCTTCTCATGCAACAACCCCAAGTTCATCAGAGTTTGACGATAGCTCTGACAAAGATTTTGTCCGGAAAGAAGACACTCCTGAAGAGAGATCAGAAAGTGCAGAACCACCCATCCGTTTTACCAGAAGACGGGCTGCCATGAGTAATGTAGCTACCAATGTAGCTACATCCAAAGCTACATTGCCCCCTGTTTCTTCTGCTGCTACTTTGGGTAAACCCTTCTCTGCATAGTTTCTTTCTAAAGCTGCTTCCTTAAGATATAATACTTCTAGGAAGATAGTTGAGGAATGATTGATCCCCACTGATGAATTACTTGAGCAAAATTTGGTCTAGCTCTTTACTGATAGGGGTCTCTTAGGCACCTTGTCCTCTGCCTCTCCTTATTTAAGGACCATTATTTTTGAATTTTATGTTAATTTGGAAAAGAGGATCTCTTCTGCTTCTGACCCTAGGTTTGAGAAAGTATTTGTTAGGGGTAAATGGTTTAACTTTTCTCCCTCTCTCATCAATCAGTTATATGAAACTCCAGTCATTGGGTCTGTTACCATGTTGTCTGATTTGAACATTTGTGCACAAGAACTTACTGGTGGACTAGTGAGTAAATGGCCAGGGAAGGGGTCTAATATTAGTACTTCCAAACTGTCATCCCTATATGTTGTCATGCACAAGATTTGCTGTGCAAATTGGGCCCCCACTACCAATTCAAATTCTCTGACCGAAGAACATGCTAAAATTTTGTATCAAATTGGGTTTGGTAGTCCCTTTGATTTTGAAGACTTTTCTTTTAGGAAGATCATCTCCCTGGCAGAATCAGAGGGAGATAAAAGGTCCCTCATATTCCCTTCCCTCATTTATAAAGTGCTGGTTTCCCAAGGATTTTCCCCTGCAGCTGGTATTAGACTCACTCCCATTCTAGAGGCTCTCCATATTTCTGTCAAACTTCTTAAAGGAGACAGGGTTATCAATTTACCCTTAGTTTATCCTTATCCACCTGTCTCATATGAACCTTCTGCCTCTGTTCCTGATACTTCCACCTCTCAGCCAGCTGTTCCTGTTAGACCCAATGTAGCTTCCATTCTAGCTGCATCCCCTGCTCCATCTCTGCATGTTTCAGCTGGACCATGTGCTCCAATTTCAGTGTCCTTTATTTCTGCTCAACTTGATATGGTCAACTCCCAGATTGCCCTCTTTTCTTCTCAGCTAGCATTTCTTCAAAACACAGTTGCTCAGTACACATCTTGGTTTACTTTGTATTCTGGGCAAATAGGGGGTGAGGCTCCAAGTGTTGTTGCGAAGAAGCGGTGGCACTGCAGCTCCACCATGCACAATTCTTGAACCGGTTCTATTCCTGCTCAGCCCAAGAAGAAGCGGTGATCCAAGAGAATGATGTGTGATCTTTGGTTTCTGTTGTAATCTAATATATTCTGAACTTTACTACTTCTTGGTCTGTAATAAGTTTTGATTTGTGGATTTCTATTCCTGTTCATCTGCCTTGAGACATTGCATGGTTGGAAATCTGATCTTCAATTCCTCTTTATCTTTCTTCTAGTTGATATATTATGGAGGAGTTTTTCTATCACTTGCAGTTTTGAAGGATCTTGGTTGTGTCCTTTTCATGGCAACACTTGTCATGTTATTTGACCAGAAAGGTTCAACAAAGGGGGTGATTGTAAGGGTAAAATAGACATCACCTATTTTAGTTTTTGTTTCTCCTTTCTTGGTAAGTTATGTTTGGACAAATTTGGTAAATTTGGAAAAAAAAATCTTTAATTAGATTGTGGGTTTCTTGGTCCTAAAGTTTAGGAACTATTTTGGAAACTAAATCTAGTCAAAGATCCTATACTAACCGTGTCTCTAAGAGCCATTGTCCATAAGGTAATGAAATCTAAAAGTTATGGTAAGTGTATTTCTTTCCAAAGTCTAATCCTTGTTCTTCTTGGAGTTGGATTCTTTATTGTAAGGTTCATCCACCTTATAAATAAGGGACATGGCCACGGCTGAAAAAGAGGGCGGACACATAAAGAGAATTCAGAAAACTAAGAGCAGAAAGATCAGATCCTGAAGCTGGTTCAGTTCCGAAATTTGTGCAGATTCTGATTGTAGCTTCCAATGTTATAGTATTAGGAACTACATTGAGAGCTGATGATGTTTTGTCTTCCTGTAAGATTTTAGGAGGTTGTTTGTTTCTTTCCACGTTTGCTATACTTGTTTTTCTGTTGGATTTTTGCTCTCCAAGACTTGTTGTCTTGTGAGAGTGTTTTGTTTAGTGATTTTACATAGTTTTTGTAAAACAATTCATTCTTTTTAGTGAAATCTTTTTGGCCATGAGGCTAGATCTACAAACATAGGCTTGTAGATTATTTGGTAAACACTTGTGTTCTGTTTCCTGCTTTATTAATAAGTTTTCCGCTGTTTTGTTTTATTTTGACCATTGTAACTTCCATTGTAGCTACATCGGAAGCTACAATATTGGAAACTGCGCTGGCAACTCTTGAAAATCCTAACTATTTTATTCTTCAGGTACAATAAAATAATTATTTATAAACGAAAGGAGTAATAGATACGCACACACAACATGTATTTGTGTGGCGAGAGACGACGAGAGTACGTGTGATGAATTTTTGGTTTACATTAGCATTGATAGTTGATAAAGGAAGATGAAGAAAGTTGTTTTTTGGGCTAACAACAATCTTTTGAAAAGCTTTTGGGGCATGGTTAACAAAGAATCAAACCAAAATCAAATCAAAATCATCACTTCCAGTTATTGAAAAATAAAAAATTAAAAGCTTATCTAATTAGATTTAGTTTGATTTGTATTAAATTATGATACAAATCAAACCAAATTCAAACACTACTTTTTTATTTTTATTCTTTTTTTTTTGACATTTTTACAATTCAAAATTTTTTATTGAAAAAAAATAGATATTTTTATCAATAAATAGAGACTTAATTTGCTTTATTTAAACACCATAGTAATTTTTAAAATAAAAATGATAAATTACGTAAAAAAAAAAGGTTGAAGTTTGTGTCACTTCTTGAAGAAATTTTTGATTTTGAATCGATTGTTGTCTTGGGTGAAATTTCGTAACAGGAGTCATCTAATTAATGATCCACACAAGTGGGAAGACCGAATAGTTATCATTGATCAAGAAGTCAAGTCTTCCCACTGCTGGTCAGTGGCCAGTGGCCAATTCAAGAAGGTAGATAATTTTTATTTTATTTTATAAAACTAAAGATAAGGTCCCTAGCTATTGAAGTCTCCAAGTCAACTACCGTTTATCCAAATTAGATTTGCATGAAGGAAAAATGCCACAAAGGTAACATAAGAATGAGATCAGGTTGAGAAACTTTGAGAGATCGATGGCTCTTGCCTCCATCTTGGCTGTGGCTTTTCCACTTCTCTCTCTTCTTCACTGTGCTGCTGCTCAACAAAACAGCTCCAGCTGGCCTATTTGCAGTGACTTTCAATGCAAAGATCTCGGTTCTTTCGGGTTCCCTTTCTACGACGGCACAGACCCACGATGTGGTCTTTGTAGGTTGGATTGCAATGAGCAAGTTCCACGAATTCAGTTCCGCGAGGAAGGTGGATGGTACAACTTAACACGAAGAGATCGGAATGATACTTTCACAATTATTGACGATGTTTTTCGACATCAAGTACAGACAAATAGTTGCGAGGCTCTCAACAATTTCACTTTTCTCATATCTCCGCCTATTACCTATTCTATCATCCCTTCTTTCAACTTATTCAAATGCAACAACAGTCCTGAAGCCACGAGTAAGACTGATAAACACTTTAATCTCTCGCTTTACCATTGCTACAGACACTGCAAAGACCACAATCTGTACTACAGATATCCAGTACATTATGCAGATAATTCAGATCTCCTCACAATTCCTAACGAGTGCTCTGTTATTCAGTTACCACAGACACCACAAGCCATGCTTCCTAATGGAACGAATTCATCTGACTTGTTTCGAATCTTAGCTCTTAACATCACTCTTAATTTGGTTATATCAGAGGATTGTCTCGATTGTCACTACAACGGAGGCCAGTGTCGAAACCATAACCAAAGCCAAGAATTCTATTGTGTACGCCCTGCCAAAGGTACAGGCATAATTAAGTAGACATACATACTGCCCTCTTACAACTACTATCACGAACTTCGATTCCGATATTTTGCAGCACTGAATCTTTTTCGAATTTTCCTTCCATGCTAGCTATCTATAAATCTTGACCATGTTTGACAAAGTTAGAGCATCACTGCAATACTCTCTCAAGTCTAGACTGACTTTGTTGCTCATTAATTGCAGGAAAAAAGAATAATAAAGTTATTATTGCCTCAGGTAATGTGCTACCTCAATCATGTTTACAAATCGAGACCACAAATACGAGCTGTGTTTTCTTACTGTAAAATTAGCCTAAATTTTACTCCCTTTATTGATGCAGTGGCTATAATTCTTGGAATTCTAGTTTTTGTAATTACAATATTCCTCTGCTTCATAAGGAAATTCACATTAGGTGGCAAGTACATGCTTTTATGGTGGAAGAAAACAGAGAAGGATCACAATATTGAAAACTTTCTGAACAGTTATGGGTCCCTTGCTCCGAAAAGGTACTCGTATTCAGATGTTAAGAAGATGACAAACTCTTTCAAAGCAAAACTAGGTCAAGGGGGTTATGGTCATGTGTACAAAGGAAGGTTATGCAATGGCAATCTTGTGGCAGTGAAGATTTTGAATGAATCCAAAGGTAATGGTGAAGATTTCATTAATGAGGTGGCAAGTATTAGTAGGACTTCCCATGTTAACATTGTTAATCTTCTAGGATTTTGTATCGAGGGTCATAAAAGAGCTCTTGTATATGAGTTCATGCCTAATGGATCTCTCGAAAAATTCATATATGATGGAAGTTCCTTGAAAGATCGCCAATTAGGGTGGGAAAAACTGTACCAAATTGCAGTAGGCATAGCTCGAGGTTTAGAGTACTTACATTGCCGTTGTAACACTCGAATTTTACATTTTGACATCAAGCCTCATAATATTCTTCTAGATGAAGACTTTTGTCCAAAGGTTGCTGATTTTGGCCTTGCAAAGTTGTTTCCTGGAAAAGAGAGCATAATTTCAACGGCCACTACAAGAGGGACTATTGGTTACATTGCTCCTGAAGTATTTTGTAGAAACTTTGGAGGAGTCTCACACAAGTCGGATGTCTATAGCTACGGAATGATGGTTTCAGAAATGGTTGGAGGGAGAAAAAATATTGATGTAGGAGTTGTTTATACGAGTGAAATATTCTTTCCACACTGGATATACAAACAACTTGAATCAAGCAACAAACTTGGATTGCATGGCATTGTGAATGAGGAGGAAAATGAGATTGCAAGGAAGATGGTCATAGTGAGCTTATGGTGCATACAAACAGATCCAGTAACCCGTCCATCAATGACTAGGGTGCTGGAAATGTTAGAAGGGAGCTTAGAGTCACTGCAAATACCTCCCAAGCCATATTTGTCTTCTCCTTCGAGATCACTTGCTGGTTCCGAGACCATAGACATTATCTAATATGGCCATGTAATGCGTAGTAATTTTCTGTATCGATTTTATGCAATGATGAAGACAATATGATTTCAAGAGCTTTAAAATTCTATAGCTGCAAAGTTTATGAAGAAATCTAAAAGTGTAATAGTAGCTAGGATTCCAAAGAAATGGTCAATGTAGCTTGTGATGCAGCTGCATCTAAAAGTGCATTGACCAGATAATAGAACAAGTAAACATCAGAAGTCTTTAATCTAATAAAACAATAATAAAAATAGAAGTTTATCATACCCTTGTAGATCCAGTTTTATGGCCTAAAAAGTTTATAAGTCTGACAAACCAAAACGTGAAATCAACATAATACCAAAAACCTCTCACAAGACAATAAGTCTGGAGAGGAAAACCCACAAAAGCAAAGTGTATAAAATGTGGGATTAAAAAAATAAGTTTCTTAAGAACTTAAAAAAACAAACAGCAAATCCATCAATGCAACTTGTGATGTAGCTGCATCCAACCCAACATCCAAATTTCCAGCAGCGAAGCTCTCAGATTCTCTCTTTACGAAATCTATGTGTTTTTTCTTCTCTTGTCTGCACGAGATCTTTATATATATATATATATATATATATATATATATGTGTGTGTGTGTGTGTGTGTGTGTGTGTGTGTAGCCCACACACTGGTCCACTGACCACGCAACACATTGGGTCATCAGGCCCACTACAAGCCGACCAAAAAGTCTATGGATGATGTTGGTGCCCAGTAGTAGCGCATGACTACCTTATAAATCACACACAAGTTTCACATCTACCCGATATGAGATTGAGGTATTACAATCTCCCCCACTTAAATCCTTGACGTCCTCTTCATGGTCAAATTGTACCCCGGGCGATGCAGGATTCAAAAGGTGGCTCGTACGGGATCAAGAGGTGACTCCCACCTTCTGCGGTGTAGCACTTTGGCTTACACAACACTTTGTTCCTACATTTCTGGTCGGGACCTGCTCCGATACCATTTGTAACCCCCCGAGCCCGAAAGCCCGGTTCGCTACGTATAGCCCACACATTCGTCCACTCAGCATGCAGCACCTTGGTTCATCAGATCCATCACAAGCCGACCCAAAAGTCCATGGATAATGTTGGTGCCCAGTAGTAGCGCATGCATGGTTATCTTATAAATCACACACAAGTCTCACATCTACCCGATGTGGGATTGGGATATTACAATATGTGTGCTTGAGCTGGAGTCCTATATGTAAGACCCCGAACCTTTCCGTGTTTGACTTTCTTGTGATGCGTGCCGAACTTCCATAACATCGCTAGTTTGTCTTGAGTGAGTTTATCGTGTTATACGTCCTGGGGGATAGTTTCCCTTAATCTATTTATTCGTTTGATGCTAAATGTATTGCATTCGTTCGTATCACGATGCGTGAAACTGAATCTTCCATACGTCGCGTCTTTTAGAGTTTTGATGTTCATGAATCGTAATGTGATCTTCTAGAAGTGTTCTAGTTCATCCCTTAACCTGTAACGTGGTTATTCCAAATTCTCGTCCTTCGTTACCTTTGTTTCAGACTTGGTTCGGGTGTGTTTCATTGGTATTTAGGGAGGATAGATCAATCCCTTTGATGTCTTGCTAATTTTAGGGTCATTATAGGCCTTATTTTTGAACATTTCAAACATGTAGACCATGCCCTCGCAAGGTGTTTAGAGCATGCCCTCGCAAGATACAAAGAGAGTGCCAGAGTTTGGGGTTGGGGACCTTGCGGTCACAAGGTGAGAGGGGCATGCGGCCGTATGCCCTCTGTTATAGTCACTTCGAAATTTTTGATGTTTTTGCTTCTTGCCTCTTGCACCCTTGGCCCAAGCTCGACCCAATTCTGTCCTAGACACTTATGTTGACTCAAATTAAACCTATTCCTAGCTTTAGATGAGTTTTAATCAAGGTGTGAGTGCCCCGGGAAATTCACCCGGATCGTGCGCTCCCTTTTTTAAGGGAACACGCGGCTCGGGGAAGATATCACTCTTTTCATCTCATCTTCCATTGTTTAGGGGAAAACGAAATTAAAAATGCAAAAAGAGTGTTGTCAAAAAGCTCGTTGAATACGCCTCGATCACTGAGCGTGCTTTAGTCCACTATGAGTGCTTTGGAATTTTCCGTATCTCATCCTCCCTTGTTTAGGGGAAAAAAACACAGAAAATGTATCACCTTTTTCATTCTCATCTTCCCTTATTTAGGGGAAAACGGAAAAGTGCAAAAAAAAGATATTGCGAAGGCGCGTGGGAACACGCCCTGCCTCATTGTGGACTTATGTACATTCTGGATCACTATGAGTGCTTTGAGTTTTCCATATCTCATCCTCCCTTGTTTAGAGGAAAACGAGATACAGAAAGTGCATCACCCTTTCATTCTCATCTTCCCTTGTTTAGGGGAAAACGGAAAAGTGCAAAAAAAAAAAAAAAAAGATGTTGCGGGCCTCACTGTAATCCAAAATATTGTAACATAGTCGTCATCTTTGTTTTAAGGAGAAATAAAGAAAAACAAAAAATAGCCAGTTTGTAAAAAGGGGTTCGGAAGCTAAGTTACGAGGTGGGAAAGTGTTAGGCACACAACTCGTTCTTTCGGTTTCAAAAATAGTTTGTGGCTAAAAATATACTTTTATTATATTTATTTAGCAAATGAAATAAAACATTTAAACAAATATATCTGTATCTACATTATTACAGACTTGCAGCCGCTTCCTTCCAGGAATTACAAATATATTTATAAATATTTGGCCATAATAATGTCTCTTTTTAGTGTTATTTTCTATAAAAATCCGGGCAGCATAATTGCTTATATTTTTACATCGGGTTGGGTGAAAATAACACTTTTTTATAAAACCTCTTAAAGACTTCCCTTTAAGAGCGTACGTTGTGTTTGCTCTGTCCTTCCGGGAGAGGGAGTCTTTTGTTGTTGTGGAGATTCGGGCAGAGTAACTGCTTCCGAAAGTTGCTTTCTGGCATCGGGAAACGGGCAGAACAACTACTTGCTTTTTGCTGTTGTTTGCTTGCTATTGGCGAAAATCGGGTAGAGCAACCGCTGCTTTCATGGATTTGGCGTCTCGATTCGGCGAGCAACCGCTTTTTAGGATTTTTGGATCGGGGAAATAGGGTGGAATCCTAGCTGGAAGGCTAAGGTTCACTTTGACCGGCTGGTTTTGTGTTTGGGGGAGATTTGCTGGAGCTTTGAGACTTTTTGGAGGAATATCTCTCAGATCGATCACTCTCTACATAAAGAGTAAGCGGTGTGTGAAGTGTGTCAAATTTTCTCAATCCTCAATTCTGAAGCCGAGCACCTTTATTTGTAGGCTGGAGGAAGGACTCCTTCCTCATTAAGTTTTCTTCTTCTGTGCTTCATCGGCTTGTACCGCACGTTTGAGAGATTGTACCGGAGGTAAAAAGCTACAGTGCATTGAGCACTATTGGGCGCCACCCATGGAGGGGGTAGGCGCCGCGCAAGAAGGGCTTGTGGGTGGCGTCAGGAGCTTTTTCTTTTAACCTTTTTGCACTTTGGCCCCTGCAATTTACTGTTCATCCATCATTTCATTTCTTTTGCACTTTTTGCATTCTAAACCCTGTAACTTGACATTCGTTAGTCCTTTTAACAGTTCTTGATATTTTATGTCATGTTACATACCAGGGGTACGAAGTTGGGGTGTTTACAGAGCCACTCAACGATGGAGTTTACGGGTAATCCGAAGCTTACTGAGTAAACGGACATCATTGATAAGAAATAGACTCCCAAATTTCGTGGAGATTATAATGGGGAAATATGCAAATGCGGCAGTTTATAGATGCAACAGTTTATAATGCAATAGCTCCAATCTCACATACCCTAGACATATTTAGTCGGTTATAGCAGGTTATTGTAGTTTTTAAGCAGATATTCAAATTAAATGCTCTAATGGTCGGAGCTATCGAAATATGTTGCCTACGTATCCCTTAATAAAGGGAATCTTACCAAACGTAGTTCGGCTCGATGCAAACAAACAAGTTGCGATGCAGAAAGATTGTTGCAATATTCATTACAACCTAATGAAAATAACGCACAGCAAGATGCAATATTCATTGCATTACTACAAACAAACCACGAGCAACAAACCTAGATGCAATATTCATTGCATCACCACGAGTCAATGCAATATTCATTGCATTACCACAAACCTAGATGCAATATTCATTGCATCGCAACAAACCCAAATGCAATATTCATTTCATCACCGCGAGTCAATGCAATATTCATTGCATTACCACAAACCTAGATGCAATATTCATTGCATCGCAACAAACCTAGATGCAATATTTATTGCATCACTGCGAGTCAATGCAATATTCATTGCATTACCACAAACCTAGATGCAATATTCATTGCATCGCAACAAACCCAAATGCAATATTCATTTCATCATCAGTCAATGCAATATTCATTGCATTAACACAAACCTAGATGCAATATTCATTGCATCGCAACAAACCTAGATGCAATATTTATTGCATCATCATGAGTCAATGCAATATTCATTGCATTACACATTGAAACCTAGATGCAATATTCATTGCATCGCAACAAACCCAAATGCAATATTCATTTCATCACCGCGAGTCAATGCAATATTCATTGCATTACCACAAACCTAGATGCAATATTCATTGCATCGCAACAAACCTAGATGTAATATTTATTGCATCACTGCGAGTCAATGGAATATTCATTGCATTACCACAAACTTAGATGCAATATTCATTGCATCGCAACAAACACAGATGCAATATTCATTGCATCGCAACAAACGCAGATGCAATATTCATTGCATTGCAAAGACCCAGATGCAATATTCATTGCATCACCACAAACGCAGATGCAGTATTCATTGCATTACAAGACTGGATGCAATATTCATTGCATGGCCGCAAACGTACATGCAATATTCATTGCATTGCAAGGACTGGATGCAATATTCATTGCATCACCACGAAGCTAACGCGAAGGTTGGATGCAATATTCATTGCATCACCACGAACCCAGATGCAATATTCATTGCATCACTAGGAAGCTAACGTGAAGGTTGGATGCAATATTCATTACATCACCACGAACCCAGATGCAATATTCATTGCATCGCCAGGAAGCTAACGCGAAGGTTGGATGTAATATTCATTGCATCACCACGAACCCAGATGCTATATCTATTGCATCGCAACGCTACATGCGATATCCATCGTATTATCAGGAAGACGGATGCAACATCCATTGCATCGCAACGCTAGATGTGATATCCTTCGCATTATCAGGAAGACGGATGCAATATCCATTACATCGCAATGCTAGATGTGATATCGATCGCATTATCAGAAAGACAGATGCAATATCCATTGCATCGTAACGCTAGATGCGATATCCATCGCACTATCAGAAAGACGGATGCAATACTCATTGCATCACAATGCTAGATGCGATACACATCGCATTATCACAGAAATAGATGCAATATCCATGCATCGCAACGCTGAATGCAATATCCATCGCATTATCACGAAACTTACACGAAACCTGATGCAATATTCATTGCATTTGATGTTTCTTTTGCTTTGCTTATGTTGCTGCTTTTTTGCTATGCTTATGCTACTGCTTTTGCTTATGTTGCTTCTTTTGCTACTATTATGCTACTGCAGGTGTCTTGCTGGGGATTTGAATGATATAATTTCTGCTTTCCCTCCCTTTTTTTTTACGGCAATTTTGCTGGGGATACGAGTTTTTCTTTGACTTTGGATGGATGGCGCATTTTGCCCAGCATAGGCAAAATGATGCAACTTTAAAACGAGTTTTCCCCAGCATAGGGAAAGCGATGCTTCTTTTAAAATGAGCTTTCCCCAACCTAGGGAAAGCGATGATGCTTTTCTTTGTTGTTGTTTTTTTAAAATGCTTATCCCAGCATAGGAGGAGCGATGATTATGAAGCGTTGTGGCAGAATGCTGTCGATGATCGGCTTGTGTAGTTTTTGATGATGCTGCTGAGGATCTTTGCGAGGTGGTCCTTGGCGAGATGCTAGCAGAACATTTATACTTTTTTCAAAGGTCGATGCGGCAGAAGACCTAATAAGATGCGGTAAAAGGATGCAAACAAAAGATGCAAGCATGCGAATGAAACTTTCTTTTTCTTAAAAAATGACTTTTGAATGTGCATGTGTGTCTATCAGTTTCTTAAACATGTTAAGACAAGATAATCCAAGGTGATGGAAATGTAATATAAGAGCTTAAGATGTGGCTTATGGTTGGCTTTGAAGAGTTATGAGTATAGGAGTTAATGGTGATATTTGAGATGAAAGTGGGTGAAGTTCAGGGTTGCTTTTCAGTCTTTTGACTAGTGCATCATTCAAAAAAGGAATTCAACCAGGATTAGTGAATCCTACTAATCGATGCCTCGGAGGGACCACATTTTTTGATTTTGTTTTTTTTTTTGTACTCTAACTTTTGCCTAGTTCGCCCTTTCGGGTTTTCAACCTAGCGAGCATTTACCCCATAGGGAGCCGGTCTTTCAATGCATGTAAAGATAAACCATTTATTCGTGAGGGATCATGTCTTTGTAGCCTCTTCGTTTCTTCAGACGAGATGGAAAGGATAGTTGTTTCTGAGGAATAATGAGATCCTTTATGTATTGAAATGAGTTCAGGGGGAGAAGCCCCGGGATGATTCGATAAACCATATTTTGTAAGATGGGACTAGGGGTGTAAACGACAGTGTTCTAAAACTCCCCGCCAAACTCCGCCTAGACCCCGCTTAGGCGCTAGGCCCCTCTCTACCGCCGCGACTTTCTTAGTCGTCGCTTAATCGACCACTTACCAACCTTAATTTATTTTTGTAGCTTTGATTTTGTGGTATACGGTGACCAGAGAAGGAAGAGCGGGCAAACTTGAGAAGGAAGGGAGAGTGGTAATGGTGAGGCAGAGAGTGAGGTAATGGGGGACGAACTAGAGTAATATCTTTTTTGTTTTTAGTTATAAACTTGACTTGTTTATTTCTTTGAGGTTGTTGAGAATTGAGATTAATGGTAGGTTTGTATATTTTTGTTCATTTTATAAATATAGACAAGTGTTTGATAAAATGACAAATATAAAAAAAATTTAAATTTGTATTCAATGTGTTTGATCTTTGATGTAAATTATCAAAAAAATGGTAATTATGCCTTAATTCTAGGCTCCGCCTAGGCCCCGATTACGCCCCGACTAGTCCCCTAGGCGCTAGTGTGCCGCCTAACGGCCGTCTAACGATTTTTAGAACATTGGTAAACGAATCGAATCAAATCAAATATTGCAATATTCGATTCGTATTTGTGAAATTATTCGAGAATTCGTATTCGTATTCGTTTATTATTCGAATATTAAAATTAATTCGTATTCGATTCGAAATTAATATTCGAATTATTCGATTCGAGTATTCGATTTGAAATTTTATTTATGTTTTTTTTTACAAAATCCATTTAATAATCAATGATTCGAGTATTCGATTCGAAAATTCGATTCGAGTATTCAAATTTTCAATATGAATTAATATAAATAAAACATCAATTACATCAATTATCCATAACAAAAATCCATAACATTAAACATCCATAACAAAAACCAATAACATCCATAACATCCACAATAATTGTCAAATACATAAATAAATGTCAATTGTCAAATTCAAAAAAAAAACACCAAATAAAAATTTGATTAGCATCCGTCATCCAACCATCATGTTCGCAATATGACATGAATTGACTCGTCCTCCACCTAAATAAAAATAAAACTCAATTAGATATCAATTTTATTGTCATAATCAAGCAAATATGCAAATATCTCAAATGAATTTTAAAAAATAAAACTCATGTGACATAATTAGCTTCTTAATCCCGTGAAGTTGACGAACCCAATCTGCTCCACAAATTAAAACTTGTACCATATCACAAGTTAACCTTGACCGATAAGGATATAACACTCGGGTTCCTGCACTAAATGTGGCTTCTGATGCCATACTACTAATAGAAATAGTAAACACATCACAAGCTAACTTGGATAAAATTTTAAACTTCAATTCCTGAGGTGTTTGCTCTAATATATTTGCCGCATCCATATTCTACCAAAATAACTTTAGAACAAAGATTAATAAAATAATAATAATTAGTAATAAACATAACAGTTCTAATAAAATGAAACAAAACATAGCAAAAAACACCTTAAGGCTATGAAACAAAACAATGCACATGACTTGAATACCTTATGCATTACTTTGCTTTATCTTTATAAATAATACCGCTCCATCTATCCTAAGGCTATACTTGAGCTTGCTATGTTAAAGCTTAACTCTCACTTAATTCATACAATTGGGATCGAGTTGAAAAGTAAATGAGACGAATTTATGATTTGCTTAAAAAATAAAATAAAAAATAGCCAGTCAAACTACATAATTTTGAAAATAAAATGATTGTTACCAAATAGTCATGCAAACATTGTAAACGTTTCATGAAGGTTGCATTGTCTCAACTCTCAATAAATAAGCACTGGTACGAAGTCATAATCATATCCTTGAATATGAAGTGGTGATTTACTACGATATATTTAGGCAGGTAAGTGTTATTTTCACTATTAGATGCATTTAAAAAAAGATGTTGTAATTTGTCAAGTAAGATCAGTTTTTCCAAAATGCTAATGTACAAGATTTTTAACACAAGATACAAACCAGAGTATGCATATTAAATATTCATGCATGCAAAATGATTAATGTTTGATTAGAATGAGATAAATATATATTAAGCATGTGTACTCCCTTCATTCACAAAAGATTATCGTATTTGACCCGACACTCAGATTAAGAAAATTAATTGACTATTATAAGTATTATGATAATGTGTATTTTGCGAGTATACACAAATGAGAGTTGGGTCATCAATCCAATCAATGGTAAAATAGTACATATATACCTTTAAAAGAAAAGTATATTAGAAAGTAGAAGACGACTGTTGGGTGAAGTATTTAAGAAGCAGTTGAGTGAAGAAGAAGTAGAAAGAGAAGAAAAAAGATTGAACAATAAAAATGGGAGAGATGGTTGCTCAATTGGGATCAATAATTGCAAGTTTCATGTTTGTGTGGACAATTACTCAACAATTCTTCCCTCACAATTTCAAAAACCACATTGAGAATTACTCTAAAAAACTCGTCTCTCTCTTCTACCCTTACATACAAATCACCTCCCATCAGTTCAGTGGAGAGCGTCTGAAGAGGAGCAATGCCTACTCCACCATTCAAAACTACTTGAGCTCCAATTCCACTCTGCAAGCAAAGAGACTCAAGGCTGAGATGGAGAGGGACAAAGAATCAGCTATAGCTCTCACGATAGATGATTATGAAGAGGTTGTTGATGAGTTCCAAGGAGTTAAGGTCTGGTGGTCTTCTGGGAAGATGGTAAAAATTAACAACTCCCTCATTCTCTTTCTATCCTACTATAGATGAGAAGAGGTATTACAGGCTCACATTCCATGAAAATCTTTTTAACTTTACAATAAAATTAATCCAATGAATTGATGTTGCATTTCATTATTAGTTAATTGAATCTGAAAATTACCAGTAAAATAACAAACAAGATATGGCAACTGACGGAATTGCTATTAATACTTAGTTTTTCAACTGCAACATCAATATGTGAAAGTGAAACAATTAAAACTTGGATGCTAATAACAATTCCCAATATGAATGGAATGCTAATAACATCTCTGCAACTTTGTTCAAAACAACGATATGGACCAATTCAAAGCCCCAAGTCAAATACAGTAGCTTTGAGGCTTTCTAATGCCAAGATAATACCCCCTGTATGGTCTACTTCTTCCTTTTTTCTGTACTTTTTTGGGCAAATCTTGCTTTCTTATAAAAAATTAAGATACTCACACCAAGCATCAGCTTTCACTGCTATAAATTCAATATTTGCAATTCCTAACATTAATTCAACAAAATCAAAGCAGTTTCAAGAGAAGACAAAAAACATAAATTTGGAGGTTCAGAAAATGAAATTAAAAAAATTACAAGAGAAGAAATCGAGAGAGTGCAGAAAAGCGAATCGGTGAGGTAAAGTTGACCTTGAATTGAGCTTCCGGTAAGGATTAAATCAGTTGCTCCCTGAACGAGGGCTTGAAGCCTTGAACGATTTCTGCAGAAATAGAATGAGACCATTGACGAGATTCACGAGAATAAAATCTCTAGGAAGATAATTTAAAAGTTACGCAGACACAAACACGAGGGCTTGAAGCCTTGAACGATTTCTGCCGACCCAATACTACACCTTTGATACCTCAAAGCTTAAAGCTCAAACCATCAAAGCTCATACCCACCAATGAGATCGAAAAAAAGTCAGAAAGGAGTTTGAAGGGATAATGATTTACCTGATTTTAGAAGAAGAAGGTGGTGGTCGGGAAGGATCGACGTCAGAAGGTTGCCCGCTGGCCGCTGCCGTCCACGTCAAGTGCGCCGCAAGAGGTTGGGGTCGGGAAACGTGGTCTCTATTTGGGTTTAAACTTTGAAGTGTTAGGGTTTTTTATTAACTTATATATATATATATATTATTAGAATACTATTCGCGAATATTAATTGAATATCACCAATTTCGTATTTGTATTCGAATCCTTATTGAATATTAAAAAAATTGAATTTGAATTTAAATTCGAATTCGAATTTATCGAATACGAATATCGAATACCGAATTCGAATATCGAATCGAATAAAAAAGATTTAATTTGTTTACAACCTAAGATGAGACGGGCAAGTTTCTGAAGAGATTAAATGGAGACATCTCCATAAAGACTCGATTGAGAGTGAGACTTTTGTGGGAGACAGAAATGAGTATACTCACAGAAAATGGATGACTCTAATGGACAAAATAAGAGTCATGATCCAGAGTTTATCACCAAGTCTCATAAGTTTCATGGACCCTATTTAATGTTTATATTTTGATGATTTTATATGTCTTTAACAAGAAGTTCTGTCCTGGACCTAGATCACGTTATAACCGATTGAAACAAAGTTATAGGTAGCAACTAGGTTAGGGTATATTGTATTGGAGTTTTGGGATGGATTGGCTTTAGGGTTGAGGATTTGATTGGCCTCTGGTTCAAATGCATTTTGGGCTGCGGATTTGGTTTTTTCTCGGAAAGGTGATCAGATCAATCATTGACTGGCCTTCTAAGCTGTGGGTTTGGATGAAAATTTGGTTTCTAGGCCTGGTTGTAGGTATGGTTGGGAGATCGGTTTTTGTCTTTGGTTGTGGGTTATGAGGTTGTCCAAGACTGATTGGTCTCTATTTTTGTTTTTTTGCAAGAGAGAGATTTTGAGGAAATTTCTCAGGAAATGCTTCTTTTTTTTCTTATTCTCTTTTTTTTTTTAATGCACGGAGGAAGAAACATTTATCCTTAACATGAGTTTCCCCATGGCAATAATCACACCACAGTTTTTTTTTATGCACAGCCCCCTGTATAGAATACCTTTTGACTACTGATTCGTGTATTGTTTCCATTCCTATTTTTAAAGGATTTATGGTTGATTTTACTCATTAGAGTTGCAGAAACATCCTCCATATTCACATTTCCAGCATTGTGTTTCCTTTGACTTTCTTCTTGAGCCAAAATATTTTCTGCTTTGGTCGGACTGGGAAGGGGAGACATCAACATAAGTTGTCCTCTAAGAGGAGTATAAATGTCATTCAGTCCCATCAAAAAATGAATTAACATCTGCTCATTCTCATAATCCTCTTGTTTTTGTGAAACTTCACAAGTACACTTATTATACATACATTTAGGCAAACTAGCATGACTCATCAACTCATCCCACATAGCCCTAAATTTTGTGAAATATGTTGAGATGCTTAAGTTTCCTTGAGTACAATCTATCAAATTCTTCCTAATTTGAAAGACTTTTGGTAAGTTGTTGTGAGAAAATCTGTTGTTTAAGTCCTCCCAAATGGACTTTGTTGTTTCAAGATAGACCACACTTGACTTAATTTCGGGGGGAAACCACATTAAGCAACCAAGATATCACCATATGTTTGCATCTCTCCCACTGATTTAGGTATTTTGAGCTAGCAGTAGGTTTCTTATTACTACCATTGACCAGTCCTAATTTATTCTTTGTAGAGAGCAATAACAACAGATCTTCTAATTTATTCTTAGCAGAGAGAGCAATAACAACAGATCTTTTCCACCGATTGAAATTGGTAGTATCTGTGAGAATTTGAGAAATTAAGGTCATACCGGGGTGGTCATTAGGATGGAGAAACAAAGGATGTAGAGGATGGAGTTGCAGAGATGATATGTCAATATCATATTCATCTACTTGAGCTTCCTCCTCAGCCTCGTGTTCGTCTGTGTCATCATGATCGCTATGCGTAACCATCAATTTTCTTTAACTGAACTTTTTCGAGCAATCGAGCCCTAAATCAATCGGTGAAATCGAATTCAATGTCACTAGTAAACAATTCTAGCGGAAGCATTTTTGCAACAAAATTTGCTCTGATACCATATTGATTTTAGACCAAGAAAGCTTGAGAGAAGAAATAGATAATTGAATCTTTCATTATTTCTGAATATCTAATTACATCAGCTCACTTACGCATATATCAGATAGCTTCCCTATCTGTAACTAACAAATAATGCAATTATACATAATAGACCCTCAACTATAGAACAATTACACATGATACCCCTGAAGTCCTATCTAGCTTTTCATATAACAACAGTGCACTACCTTACATTCTTAACACTCTCCCTCTATATCTATCCATATATCTATCTTTCTATCTATCCATCTCATAATACATGTGACACACAGGCCATGTATGTGTGGGTCAGTGTGTATGGCGCACACAGAGTATGTGTAATGAATTTCTAGTTTAGATTAGCAATGATAAAGGAAGATGAAGAAATTATTTTACTGGGCTAACAATAAAGTTTTGAAAAGCTCTTATGGGTAAAAGAAGGATGAAATTTCGTAACAGGAGTCTTGTTATTAATGTTCTCACACAAGTGGGAAGATTGAATAGCCAAGAAGTCAAGTCTTGCCACTGCTGGTCAATAAAGATGGTCAGATTTTTCTATTTTAATTTATGATAAGGTCCCTCCAGGCTCTAGCCGGTAGGTGGGTGCCTTAGAGCAACTTCAATGATATCATCCTATATCACCCTCTAACTACCTTGTTTTTTTATTTTTTTTTTATTTTTTCAACATTTAAAAAAAAATTTCACTCCAACAATCACCCTCTATACAATCCTTTAAAAACCACAAATTTCTTTTATCACAACTAACAAACCTAACTACCACCATATTTCTCATCTTTTTTATTTCTATTTTTCCAACACAATTGAATTAAAATATTTATATTTTATATTATATATTCTATGAAAAAAATATTTTATTTTTTTAATTATTTCGATTACTTTAATCTAAAAATATGTATCATTTTAAGGGTCAATTTATGCTTATAATAATAATAATAATAATAATAATAATAATAATAATAATAATAATAATAATAATAATAATTATTATTATTATTATTATTATTATTATTATTACGAACATGAGACAAATGATTTCCTTTGGTTGAAAAGAATTCACAATTAATACACACATTTCACATAAAAAAAATATCTTTCAATTTGATCAATTGATTAAATTTACGATAATAATGTAATACGATAATAATGTAAAAAAAGAATATTTGTATATCATTAGCTTGCAACGGTAGGAAAATTTAAGAAAACAAATGTTATATAATTAAAGGAAACAATATATTACATCAATATTTGTAATACAGTCAATTATTTTTTCTTAAATGGTGTGTCGGGTCAAATAGGGCGATTATTAAAAAAACTGAAAGAATATATGTTTTAATAATTTTTAAAATTGCTTTTATCTAAAAATAAATGTCAATTTAAAAGAAAATTTATGTTTAATTTTTTTATTATTATTATCTAAACTTAACTCCTACTGAAGAAATAATTTTTTTTAATTATAGCACCAAATAAAATTTATTAAATTAATAATAACTACACAAATAGTGGATAAAAAAAAAAGAAAATGGAGAAGAAAGAAAATTGGATTGAGAAAGTGGATTACTATTCCACTAAAGGTCCCTCTAAATTTAGAGAAAGACTTAACTTATTTTAGGGATAAAGGGTGTTATAAAATCCTTGTTGTGGGCTCTAAGTATTGATAAAACACTCTAAAGGCACTTTTAAAGTTTGTTAAAGGGTCCTGATTGTGACGCCCTTGTAGTCCACATCTGCGAAGTCCTCCCCAAAAACAAGTACTTTTCCAAGTCAACTACCGTGTACGATAGATAAGCTCTAAATTGATTGTCATGAAGGAAAAATGCTACAAAGGTGACATAGGAAAGAAGCGACCTTGTTTTTAGATCACAAAATCCCCACAGTTTAAGGTTGAGAAACTTTGAGAGATCGATGGCTCTTGCCTCCATCTTGGCTGTGGCTTTTCCACTTCTCTCTCTTCTTCACTGTGCTGCTGCTCAACAAAACAGCTCCAGCTGGCCTATTTGCAGTGACTTTCAATGCAAAGATCTCGGTTCTTTCGGGTTCCCTTTCTACGACGGCACAGACCCACGATGTGGTCTTTGTAGGTTGGATTGCAATGAGCAAGTTCCACGAATTCAGTTCCGCGAGGAAGGTGGATGGTACAACTTAACACGAAGAGATCGGAATGATACTTTCACAATTATTGACGATGTTTTTCGACATCAAGTACAGACAAATAGTTGCGAGGCTCTCAACAATTTCACTTTTCTCATATCTCCGCCTATTACCTATTCTATCATCCCTTCTTTCAACTTATTCAAATGCAACAACAGTCCTGAAGCCACGAGTAAGACTGATAAACACTTTAATCTCTCGCTTTACCATTGCTACAGACACTGCAAAGACCACAATCTGTACTACAGATATCCAGTACATTATGCAGATAATTCAGATCTCCTCACAATTCCTAACGAGTGCTCTGTTATTCAGTTACCACAGACACCACAAGCCATGCTTCCTAATGGAACGAATTCATCTGACTTGTTTCGAATCTTAGCTCTTAACATCACTCTTAATTTGGTTATATCAGAGGATTGTCTCGATTGTCACTACAACGGAGGCCAGTGTCGAAACCATAACCAAAGCCAAGAGTTCTATTGTGTACCCCCTGCCAAAGGTACAGGCATAAGTAGACATACATACTGCCCTCTTACAACAATCAAGAACTTCGATTCCGATATTTTCCAGCACTGAATCTTTTTCGAATTTTCCTTCCATGCTAGCTATCTATAAATCTTGACCATGTTTGACAAAGTTACAGCATCACTGCAATACTCTCTCATGTCTAGACTGACTTTGTTGCTCATTAATTGCAGGAAAAAAGAATAATAAAGTTATCATTGCCTCAGGTAATGTGCTACCTCAATCATGTTTACAAATCGAGACCACAAATACGAGCTGTGTTTTCTTACTGTAAAATTAGTCTAAATTTTACTCCCTTTATTGATGCAGTGGCTATAATTCTTGGAATTCTAGTTTTTGTAATTATAATATTCCTCTGCTTCATAAGGAAATTCACATTAGGTGGCAAGTACATGCTTTTTTGGTGGAAGAAAACAGAGAAGGATCAAAATATTGAAAACTTTCTGAACAGTTATGGGTCCCTTGCTCCGAAAAGGTACTCGTATTCAGATGTTAAGAAGATGACAAACTCTTTCAAAGCAAAACTAGGTCAAGGGGGTTATGGTCATGTGTACAAAGGAAGGTTATGCAATGGCAATCTTGTGGCAGTGAAGATTTTGAATGAATCCAAAGGTAATGGTGAAGATTTCATTAATGAGGTGGCAAGTATTAGTAGGACTTCCCATGTTAACATTGTTAATCTTCTAGGATTTTGTATCGAGGGTCATAAAAGAGCTCTTGTATATGAGTTCATGCCTAATGGATCTCTCGAAAAATTCATATATGATGGAAGTTTCTTGAAAGGTCGCCAATTAGGGTGGGAAAAACTGTACCAAATTGCAGTAGGCATAGCTCGAGGTTTAGAGTACTTACATTGCCGTTGTAACACTCGAATTTTACATTTTGACATCAAGCCTCATAATATTCTTCTAGATGAAGACTTTTGTCCAAAGGTTGCTGATTTTGGCCTTGCAAAGTTGTTTCCTGGAAAAGAGAGCATAATATCAATGGTCACTCCAAGAGGGACTTTTGGTTACATTGCTCCTGAAGTATTTTGTAGAAACTTTGGAGGAGTCTCACACAAGTCGGACGTCTACAGCTACGGAATGATGGTTTCAGAAATGGTTGGAGGGAGAAAAAATATTGATGTAGGAGTTGTTTATACGAGTGAAATATTCTTTCCACACTGGATATACAAACAACTTGAATCAAGCAACAAACTTGGATTGCATGGCATTGTGAATGAGGAGGAAAATGAGATTGCAAGGAAGATGGTCATAGTGAGCTTATGGTGCATACAAACAGATCCAGTAACCCGTCCATCAATGACTAGGGTGCTGGAAATGTTAGAAGGGAGCTTAGAGTCACTGCAAATACCTCCCAAGCCATATTTGTCTTCTCCTTCGAGATCACTTGCTGGTTCCGAGACCATAGACATTATCTAATATGGCCATGTAATGCGTAGTAATTTTCTGTATCGATTTTATGGAATGATGAAGACAATATGATTTCAAGAGCTTTAAAATTCTATAGCTGCAAAGTTTATGAAGAAATCTAAAAGTGTAATAGTAGTTAGGATTCCAAAGAAACTGTCAATGTAGTTTGTGATGCAGATGCATCTAAATGTGCATTGACCAGATAATAGAACAAGTAAACAGCGGAAGTCTTTAATCTAATAAAGCAATAATAAATACAGAAGTTTATCAGACCCTTGTAGATCCAGTTTTATGGCCTAAAAAGATTATGAGTTTTACAAACCAAAACGTGAAATCAACATAATACCAAAAACCTCTCACAAGACAATAAGTCTGGAGAGGAAAAGCCACAAAAGCAAAGTATATAAAATGTGGGATTAAAAAAAAAAGTTTCTTAAGAACTTAGAAAAACAAACAGCAAATCCATCAATGCAACTTGTGATGTAGCTACATCCAAAGCGGCATCCAAATTTCCAGCAGCGAAGCTCTCAAATTCTCTCTTTACGAAATCTATGTGTTTCTGCTTCTCTTGTCTGCACGAGATCTTTTTATATATATATATATATATATATATATATATATATATATATATATATATACGTGTGTGTGTGTATAACGCTCCGAGCTCGAGAGGTCGGTCCGCTACGTGTAGCCCACACACTGGTCCACTGAGCACGCAACACATTGGATCATCAGGCCCACTACAAGCCGACCCAAAAGTCCATGGATGATATTGGTGCCCAGTAGTAGCGCATGACTACCTTATAAATCACACACAAGTTTCACATCTACCCGATATGAGATTGGGGTATTACAATCTCTCCCACTTAAATCCTTGACGTCCTCGTCATGGTCAAACTGTAACCCGGGCGATGCGGGATTCAAGAGGTGGCTCGTACGGGATCAAGAGGTGGCTCCCACCTTCTGCAATGTAGCACTTTGTCCCACACAACACTTTGTTTCTACATTTCTGGTCGGGACCTGCTCCGATACCATTTGTAACCCCCTGAGCCCGAAAGCCCGGTTCCCTACGTATAGCCCACACATTCGTCCACTGAGCACACAGCACCTTGGGTCATCAGATCCACCACAAGCCAACCCAAAAGTCCATGGATAATGTTGGTGCCTAGTAGTACCGCATGGTTAACTTATAAATCACACACAAGTCTCACATCAACCCGATGTGGGATTGGGGTATTACAATATGTGTGCTTGAGCTGGAGTCCTATATGTAAGACCCCGAACCTTTCCGTGTTTGACTTTCTTGTGATGCGTGCTGAACTTCCATAACATCGCTAGTTTGTCTTAAGTGAGTTTATCGTGTTATACGTCTTGGGGGATAGTTTCCCTAAGTCTATTTATTCGTTTGATGCTAAATGCATTGCATTCGTCCGTATCACGATGCGTGAAACCGAATCTTGCGTACGTCGCGTCGTTTAGAGTTTCGATGTTCATGAATCGTAATGTGATCTTATAGAAGTGTTCTAGTTCATTCCTTAACCTGTAACGTGGTTATTCCAAATTCTCGTCCTTCGTTACCTTTGTTTCGGACTTGGTTCGGGTGTGTTTCATTGGTATTTAGGGAGGATAAATCAATCCCTTTGATGTCTTGGTAATTTTAGGGTCATTATAGGCCTTATTTTTGAACATTTCAGACATGTAGACCATGCCCTCGCAAGGTGTTTAGAGCATGCCCTCGCAAGATACACAGAGAGTGCTAGAGTTTAGGGCTGGGGACCTTGTGGTCACAAGGTGAGAGGGGCATGCGGCCGTATGCCCTCTGTTATAGTCACTTCAGAATTTTTGATGTTTTTGCTTCTTGCCTCTTGCACCCTTGACCCAAGCTCGACCCAATTTTGGCCTAGACACTTATGTTGACTCAAATTAAACCTAGTCCTAGCTTTGGATGAGTTTTAATCAAGGTGTGAGTGCCCCGGGAAATTCCCCCGGATCGCGCGCTCCCTTTTTTAAGGGAACACGCGGCTCGGGGAAGACATAACTCTTTTCATTCCATCTTCCCTTGTTTAGGGGAAAACGAAATTAAAAGTGCAAAAAGAGTGTTGTCAAAAAGCTCATTGAATACGCCTCGGTCACTGAGCGTGCTTTAGTCCACTATGAGTGCTTTGGATTTTTCCGTATCTCATCTTCCCTTGTTTAGGGGAAAAAAAATACAGAAAAAACATCACCCTTTTCATTCTCATCTTCCCTTATTTAGGGGAAAAAGGAAAAGTGCAAAAAAAAGATGTTGCGAAGGCGCGTGGGAACACGCCCTGCCTCATTGTGGACTTATGTACATTCTGGATCACTATGAGTGCTTTGGGTTTTCCGTATCTCATCTTCCCTTGTTTAGGGAAAAACGAGATACAGAAAGTGCATCACCCTTTCATTCCCATCTTACCTTATTTATGGGAAAATGGAAAAGTGCAAAAAAAGGATGTTGTGGGCCTCACTGTAATCCAAAATGTTGTAACATAGTCGCCATCTTTATTTTAAGGAGAAATAAAGAAAAATCAAAAAATAACCAAAGTTTGTAAAAAGGGGTTCGGAAGCTAAGTTATGAGGTGGGAAGGTGTTAGACACCCAACTCGTCCTTTCAGTCTCAAAAATAGTTTTTGGCTAAAAATATACTTTTATTATATTTATTTAGCAAATGAAATAAAACATTTCAACAAATATATCTGTATCTACATTATTACAGACTTGCAGCCGCTTCCTTTCAGGAATTACAAATATATTTATAAATATTTGGCCATAATAATGACTCTTTTTAGTGCTATTTTCTTTAAAAATGCGGGCAGCATAACTTCTTATATTTTTACATTGGGCCGGCTGAAAATAATACTTTTTATAAAACCTCTTAAAGACTTAACTTTAAGAGCGTAGGTTATGCTTGCTCTGTCCTTCCGGGAGAGAGAGTCTTTTGTTGTTGTGGAAATTCGGGCACAGTAACTGCTTCCGAAAGTTTCTTTTTGGCACCGGGAAACGGGCGGAGTAATTGCTTGCCTTTTGCTGTTGTTTGCTTGCTGTTGGTGAAAATCGGGTAGAGCAACTGCTTGCTCATGGATTTGGCGTCTAGATTCTTTTAGATTTTTGGATCGGGGAAATAGGGTGGAATCCTAGCTGGAAGGCTAAGGTTCACTTTGACCGGCTGGTTTTGTGTTTGGGGGAGATTTGCCGAAGCTTTGAGGCTTTTTGGAGAAATATCTCTCAGATCGATCACTCTCTGCATAAAGCGTAAGCAGTGTGTGAAGTGTGTCAAATTTTCTCCGTCCTCAATTCTGAAGCCGAGCACCTTTATTTGTAGGCTGGAGGAGGGACTCCTTCGTCATTTAGTTTTCTTCTTCTGTGCTTCATCGGCTTGTACCGTGCGTTTGAGAGATCGCACCGGAGGCAAAAAGCTACAGTGCATTGAGCACTATTGGGCGCCACCCATGGAGGGGGTGGGCGCCGCGCCGCGCTAGGAGCTTTTTCTTTCAACCTTTTTGCACTTTGGCCCCTGCAATTTACTGTTCATGCATCCTTTCATTTCTTTTGCACTTTTTGCATTCTAAACCCTGTAACTTGACATTCATTAGTCCTTTTAACAGTTTTTGATATTTTATGCCATGTTACATACCAAGGGTACGAAGTTGGGGTGTTTACAGAGCTCCTCAACGATGGAGTTTACAGGTAACCTGAAGCTTACTGAGTAAACGAACATCGTTGATAAAAAATAGACTCCCAAATTTCGTGAAGATTATAATAGGGAGATATGCAAATGCGGCAGTTTATAGATGCAACAGTTTATATTGCAATAGCTCCAATCTCACATACCCTAGACATATTTAGTCGGTTATAGCAGGTTATCGTAGTTTTTAAGCAGATATGCAAATTAAATGCTCTAATGGTCGGAGCTATCGTAATAGGCTGCCTACGTATCCCTTAATAAAGAGAATCAAACCAAACATAGTTCGACCCGATGCAAACAAACAAGCTGCGATGCGGAAAGATTGTTGCAATATTCATTACAACCTAGTGAAAATAACGCACAGCAATATGCAATATTCATTGCATTACTACAAACAAACCTCGATGCAATATTCATTGTATCGCAACAAACCTAGATGCAATATTCATTGCATTAACGCGAGTCAATGCAATATTCATTGCATTACCACAAACCTAGATGCAATATTCATTGCATCGCAACAAACCCAAATGCAATATTCATTTCATCACCGCGAGTCAATGCAATATTCATTGCATTACCACAAACCTAGATGCAATATTCATTGCATCGCAACAAACCCAGATGCAATATTCATTGCATCACCGCGAGTCAATGCAATATTCATTGCATTACCACAAACCTAGATGCAATATTCATTGCATTGCAAAGACCCAGATGCAATATTCATTGCATCACCACAAACGCAGATGCAATGTTCATTGCATTACAAAGACTGGATGCAATATTCATTGTATCACCGCAAACGTACATGCAATATTCATTGCATTGCAAGGACTGGATGCAATATTCATTGCATCACCACGAAGCTAATGCGAAGGTTGGATGTAATATTCATTGCATCGCTAAGAAGCTAACGCGAAGGTTGGATGCAATATTCATTGCATCACCACGAACCCAGATGCAATATTCATTGTATCGCTAGGAAGCTAACGCGAAGGTTGGATGTAATATTCAATGCATCACCACGAACCCAGATGCAATATCCATTGCATCGCAATGCTAGATGCGATATCCATCGCATTATCAGGAAGACAGATGCAATATCCATTGCATCGCAACGCTAGATGTGATATCCTTCGCATTATCAAGAAGACGGATGCAATATCCATTGCATCGCAACGCTAGATGCGATATCCATCGCATTATCAGAAAGACGGATGCAATATCCATTGCATCGCAACGCTAGATGCAATATCCATCGCACTATTAGAAAGACGGATGCAATATCCATTGCATCGCAATGCTAGATACGATATCCATCGCATTATCACAGAAATAGATGCAATATCCATTGCATCGCAATGCTGAATGCAATATCCATCGCATTATCACGAAAGTTGCACGAAACCTGATGCAATATTCATTGCATTTGTTGCTGCTTTTGCTTTGCTTATGTTGCTGCTTTTTTGATATGCTTATGCTGCTACTTTTGCTGCTTTTATGCTATTGTAGGTGTCTTGCTGGGGATTTGAATGATATAATTTCTACTTTCTGTCCCCTTTTTTACGGCAATTTTGCTGGGGATACGAGCTTTTCTTTGACTTTGGATGGATGGCGCGTTTTGCCCAGCATGGGCAAAATGATGCAACTTTAAAACGAGTTTTCCCCAGCATAGGGAAAACGATGCTTCTTTTAAAATGGGCTTTCCTCAGCCTAGGGAAAGCGATGCTGCTTTTCTTTGTTGTTGTTTTTTTAAAATGCTTATCCCAGCATAGGAGGAGCGATGATTATGAAGCGTTGTGGCAGAATGCTGTCGATGATCGGCTTGTGTAGCTTTTGATGATGCTGCTGAGGATCTTTGCGAGGTGGTCCTTGGCGAGATGCTAGCAGAACATTTATACTTTTTTCAAGGGCCGATGCGGCAGAAGACCTGATAAGATGCAGTAAAAGGATGCAAACAAAAGATGCAAGCATGCGAATGAAACTTTCTTTTTCTTAAAAAAAATGACTTTTGAATGTGCATGTGCGTCTATCCGTTTCTTAAACATGTTAAGACAAGATAAGCCAAGGTGATGGAAATGTAATATAAGAGCTTGAAATGTGGCTTCTGGTTGGCTTTGAAGAGTTATGAGTATAGGAGTTAATGGTGATATTTGAGATGAAGGTGGGTGAAGTTCAAGGTTGCTTTTCAGTCTTTTGACTAGTGCATCATTCAAAAAAGGAATTCAATCGGGATTAGTGAATCCTACTAATCGATGCCTCAGAGGGACCATTTTTTTGTGTGCTCTAACTTTTACCTAGGTCGCCCTTTCGGGTTTTCAACCTAGCGAGCTTTTACCCCATAGGGAGCCGGTCTTTCAATGCATGTGAAGATAAACCACTTATTCTTAAGGGATCAAGTCTTTGTAGCCTCTTCGTTTCTTCAAACGAGATGGAAAGGATAGTTGTTTCTGAGGAATAATGAGATCCTTTATGTATTGAAATGAGTTCAGGGGGAGAAGCCCCGAGATGATTCGATAAACCATATTTTGTAAGATGGGATGGACAATTTTCTGAAGAGATTAAATGGAGACAGCCCCAGAAAGACTCGATTGAGAGAAACTTTTGTGGGAGACAGAAATGAGTATACTCACAGAAAAATGATGACTCTAATGGACAAAAGAAGAGTCATGATCCAGAGTTTATCACCAAGTATCATAAGTTTCATGGACCCTATTTAATGTTTATATTTTGATGATTTTATGTCTTTAGCAAGAAGTTCTGTCCTGGACCCAGATCATGTTATAACCGATTGAAACAAAGTTATAGGTAGCAACTAGGTTAGGGTATAGTGTTTTGGTGTTTTGGGACGGATTGGCTTTAGGGTTGAGGATTTGATTGACCTCTGGTTCAAAGGCATTTTGGGCTGCGGATTTGGTTTTTTCTCGGAAAGGTGATCAGAAGCGATCATTGACTGGCCTTCTAAGCTGTGGGTTTGGATGAGAATTTGGTTTCTAGGCCTGGTTGTAGGTATGGTTGGGAGATCGACTTTTGTCTTTGGTTGTGGGTTATGAGGTTGTCCAAGACTGATTGGTCTCTTTTTTTTGTTTTGTTTTGTTTTTTTTGCGAGAGAGATTTTGAGGAAATTTCTCAGGAAAGGCTTTTTTTTTCTTATTCTCTTCTCTCTTTTTTTTAATGCAGGGGCCTCTTTTTTTTTTAACCTTGCTCTTTTTTTTTCTCTCTTTTGTTTTTTTTGACCTCTTAGAGCAATTTGGGAGAGTGCTTGAAGAGATATCTGTCTTCTCTTTTGGGATAAAAAGAAGGTTGTCACTCTTGATGGATGTATATATAAGGGTGAAGCAGCCCCAGTTTTGAGAAGTTAGATCTTAGGGATGGTTAGACATTAGTATATGATTTTTGTTAGGTATTTGGAAGGGTTTTGGTGTATGGTTGGAAGCCCCTAGTGTGCTACTAACTGCTCGGTTGCAATGAGTCGAAGATGACCTTTCACCAAGACAGAAGGTTGCTTTATCAAACTAATATTTTTAATGGTATGTGGGTCCATATTCTTGAAATGACTCATCATCAATCCGTGTAGTTTTATCATGTTTTTACATGAGTTGACTCGTCTTTTTTTTTTTTTTTTGCAAACACTTCGGCGATAGGTGGTACTCGTGAGATCAAGAAGAAGACACGATAAGCTAATATAGGAGAAGCAAGAATTTTACCGGACTCGAATATAGATAAATACCTTTGAAAAGATCTATTTGAGGACTTGGTTGGACTTTGGAAATAACGGAGACCAAATGGATTAGCGAGCATACTATGCAAGGATGTGCTGTAGGCATCAATATGAGAAAAAGAGACATCCCTGGGGGTTTGAAAGCCCCTAGTCTTTAATTGTTGTGTATGATCCTTGAGTTTCCTGGCTTTTTTGGATTTCCCGGCTTTCCAGATTTTTCTGTTTTCTTGGCTTTCCGAGCTTTCTTTTCTTCCCTGGCTCCCTATCGGTTCTTTTTTTTTTCTTTACTTTGTTTATTCTTTTTTTTAAGTGGTAGACCTTGACATCTCAAAGTAGACTTACTGATTTTTTTTTTCGAAATCGAGAGTGAACGATGCACTTATCAAGTAGTGATGCATTTATGAGAGGTTAAGAGGGAAGATGAATTTGGAGATGGCAATTGAGAATAATGGTGAGGGGATTTCCTGTCTTTTCACGTTTTGGGAAACAAAAAGAAAACACATAGAAAATACCTTCATTTTTTTTGAAGAGTAAATCAAAGCATTTGATCGAACACGAAGGTTGCCTACGTTCCTCATTTCAAGGCTCAGGTCATCGTAGTTCTTCTCTGACAGAGAAATTTTTTTTTGAATGATTTTTCTTTTGAATTTGAAAGAATATAGATTTTTTTTGAGAAAATGAAATCTTTTTAATTTTATTTTTTAAAATGATTTTTTTTTTGCGAAAAGAAACGAATTTTTTTTTTTTGAAAGGAAAAGATAATTAAATATTTCACGCGATTTTTTTTAGAAAAACCCTCTCTTTTTTTGCGATCCTTGAAATGAGACGATTACGTACTTTCGGACAATCCTCTCAGGAGAGTAAAAGATAAATAATCAATTTTATTTTATTTTTCAGCCCCTGCAAAATTGTTAGCCATACAAAAAAATAACAAAGATCCCGATATGTATAAAAACAACACATGATTTTAAGGGAAAAAAAAACATTTTTGTTTTTGATGATTTTTTTTTTGAAAGGTGGAGTAACATGAAAAATGGATGCTTCCAACGGCAAAAATGAGCGACCCGACGGATAAAATGGACCCAATATCAGACAAAATTGTTCAAAATGGGGAACGGGCCACGTAGGAAGAGGCTGGATGCTGCCCAAAGTTAATTTGGGCGCCGCGCCCTCATTCATCATTCATAGTCACTTTTGGCTTTTGCCACTTTACTCCTTTCCCCTTTTTACCTTTTATCATTTAGGCCCCTATGAATTTCCTTTTAATGTTTTGGTCCGCTTAACATACTAAAATTGTTGGGTTTTTTTTTTTGTTGAAAATACAAATAATAATTTTTGTTTACTTTTTTTTTTTGATCTAATTTTTTTTTTGTTGAACATTTTTTTCTTTAAAAAAACAATTTTTTTTTAGAATTGAAAATTATATACACACACAAGAAGCCAAATAAATATAAAAGAGAAAAGAAAAAAAAAACATATTGATATTAAAGGAAAGAAGATTTTTTTTTATATAATAAAAAAATGCAAACATATATGGATGTACAAATAATATGACAGAGTAGAAGAATATGTACATTAAAAAAAAAAATTTGCGCGACATAAATAAAGCAAACATATATATATTGCAAAATAAAACAATAATAAAATAAAGCCCCAGCCCCTTTTTTTGTTAATCTGTCCGAATTTCCATTTTTTTGGTATCTGCAACGGTACCCGAAACGAAACTACTGCAAGTTTATGGTTATTTGGACAAAATATATACAAATATAGAAAAATGCGATATTTAAAATACTGAAGAAATATAATAAGCATATTTTAGCCAGAAACTAAAGAAAACTTATTTTTTCTCTTTTTTTTTTTTTTGTAAAAACTGAGTCTAGCCCTCTATTTTTATTTAAAATAAAAACGACGTCCCTAGATGAGTCGTCACTGTGAGTGCCCCAGGAAATTCCCCCGGATCGAGCGCTCCCTTTTTTAGGGGAACACGCGGCTCGGGAAAGACATCACTCTTTTCATCTCATCTTCCCTTGTTTAGGGGAAAACGAAATTAAAAGTGCAAAAAGAGTGTTGTCAAAAAGCTCATTGAATACGCATCGGTCACTGAGTGTGCTTTAGTCCACTATGAGTGCTTTGGATTTTTCCGTATCTCATCCTCCCTTGTTTAGGGGAAAACAAAATACAGAAAATGCATCACCCTTTTCATTCTCATCTTCCCTTGTTTAGGAGAAAACAGAAAAGTGTAAAAAAAAGATGTTGCGAAGGCGTGTGGGAACACGCCCTGCCTCACTGTGGACTTATGTACATTCTGGAACACTATGAGTGCTTTGGGTTTTCCGTATCTCATCCTCCCTTGTTTAGGGGAAAACGAGATACATAAAGTGCATCACCCTTTCATTCCCATCTTACCTTGTTTAGGGGAAAACGGAAAAGTGTAAAAAAAAAAAAGATGTTGCGGGCCTCACTGTAATCCAAAATGTTGTAACAGAGTTGCCATCTTTATTTTAAGGAGAAATAAAGAAAAACCAAAAATAACCAGAGTTTGTAAAAAGGGGTTCGGAAGCTAAGTTACGAGGTGGGAAAGTGTTAGGCACCCAACTCGCCCTTTTGGTCTCAAAAATAGTTTTTGGCTAAAAATATGCTTTTATTATATTTATTTAGCAAATGAAATAAAATATTTAAACAGATATATCTGTATCTGCATTATTACAGATTTGTAGCCGCTTCCTTTCAGGAATTACAAATATATTTATAAATATTTGGCCATAATAATGGCGCTTTTTAGTGCTATTTTCTATAAAAATCTGGGCAGCATAACTGCTTATATTTTTACATCGGGCTGGCTGAAAATAACATTTTTTTATAAAACCACTTAAAGACTTACCTTTAAGAGTGTAGGTTGTGCTCGCTCTGTCCTTCTAGGAGGGAGAGTCTTTTGTTGTTATGGAGATTCGGGCAGAGTAACTGATTCCGAAAGTTGGTTTCTGGTATCGGGAAACAGGCGGAGCAACTACTTGCTTTTTGCTGTTGTTTGCTTGCTATTGGCGAAAATCGGGTAGTGCAACGGCTTGCCTTTTGCGGATTTGACGTCTAGATTCGGGCAGGGCAACTGCTCTATTTAGGATTTTTGGATCGGGGAAATAGGGTGGAATCCTAGTTGAAAGGCTAAGGTTCACTTTGACTGGTTGGTTTTGTGTTTAGGGAGATTTGCCAGAGCTTTGAGGCTTTTTGGAGGAATATCTCTCAGATCGATCACTCTCTGCGTAAAGCGTAAGCAGTGTGTGAAGTGTGTCAAATTTTCTCCGTCCTCAATTCTGAAGCAGAGTACCTTTATTTATAGGCTGGAGGAGGGACTCCTTCGTCATTAAGTTTTCATCTTCTGTGTTTCATCTGCTTGTATCGTGCGCTTGAGAGATCATACCGGAGGCAAAAAGCTACAGTGCATTGAGCACTATTGGGCGCCACCCATGGAGGGGGTGGGCGCCGCGCCAGAAGGGCTTGTGGGTGGCGCCAGGAGCTTTTTCTTTCAACCTTTTTGCACTTTGGCCCCTGTAATTTACTGTTCATGCATCCTTTCATTTTTTTTGTACTTTTTGCCTTCTAAACCTTGTAACTTGACATCCGTTAGTCCTTTTAACAGTTCTTGATATTTTATGCCATGTTACATACCAGGGGTACGAAATTGGGGTGTCTACACAAGGGCACACATTATTCAACCAATGGGAAGTTTCATAACTCATTCACTTGGATTAAACCCATTTGTGATTTCAACCAACCCCAACCTAAACCATTACAGCCATTCTCATTCCTTCATTGTTTTTACTGGGTTCTTAGAGAGAGGGAGGTGTGGGAGATGAATGTGAGATTTGTAGGTGTTTGTCGATCGCCGGAGATCCGGCCACCCGGTCGTTGTTCCGACTCCGCCATCGCGAAGCCCTTGGCGAGTAGCACACTTTCCACTGATTCAATCTTAGATCCGAATAGGTTTGTTGACCAAAATAGGTATGTGACTACACCTTCGACTTTCCCTCTCTAGCTTAAAATGATGCTAGGTTGTTAGATGTTTGACTCCCTTGATTTCTTGTGTTATTACATGTCTAAATGATATGTTTAGTTGAAGCTTTGACTAGTGAACATGTGGGTTTGAATCTCTATGGGTTTATTGTGTTTATGAGAGTAATTTAGTATGGAATTACTTGCTATTGGGTTTAGAACCCTGGAAGAAAGTTAAATCCCGAAATTTGGCTATGACCTAGAAATAAAATTTGGCTCTTTGACTCAACGAAGTCATGAAGTGATTGATCATGTCCTAAATAACTCTAGGAAGAAGTCCTACGGGTTTTGGGTATAATCAGGTCACAAACGTGTGATCTCGAGTGAAGGATCTTTGAAACGATTTAGGTATGACTTTTTTTTTTTTTTTAATAGAAGCAGGGGCAGCACCCTGCGGGAATTTATTAAAATAAAAAAGGAAGTACAAACTTGAGGGGGACAACCAGCCTTGCCCTTATAATGGGAGGACGGAGGAGCCTGACCTCGAAAAGGAAATACAGATAAATAAACTAAAGCAACCAAAATAAATCTATGCATACAATTAATTTTTTCTAAAAGAAAATAAACCCAGAGCGTCATGTTGCAGCACACGGCGAACCTTTCCTGGAAGCTGAGTCAAATGAAGTCCCAAGACTTGTGGGAATGAGGCCTACCCTGTTTTGCACCCTATGGATTTAGGGTCATTGATATTGAGAACCTCGACTCACTAGAGTCGCCATGAGTGCATGAATACACATTGAATTGTTTGAAACCTTGGGTACATCTTGAGGAAACCAAGAGGTTGATTAGAGAATTCTTTCTTAGAATGAATTTGGAAGTAATATAAGCTTAAGCACCCTACATATATATGAAGTTTGATTTTATAGTCACGAGGATAACCAAACTGTTATCTAAGACTCACTTGTGTTATTTGACCTTATGAGATAGTATCGTCTGGGCACTTGTGAACCTTGACCATACCTTAGGTGGTTGCTCCCTCGAGTACTTTTACTCGCATTCAATACATGGATAACCTCTAGAAGGTCTCATAGTGATGAGAATCGTAGCTAAGACACAATTCCAAGGATTGTATTTGATAAGGATAGTGATTGTACAATTCATGAAATTCTATGGGTTGTTGGAAGATAGGATAAATTATCATCCTAGGAAGAGTTTATTAGTTACAAGAAAATGGTTTATTGACCCTAGACTAACATAGTAGTCTTGGACAATATGTGATGGTTTGATTTCCAAATTAATGACTTAGTTTGGTTACATGCAAGAATATGAACTTCTATGTCTACTTGAGGTTATGACTAAATGCATAATTGTTACACTTGTTTAGGATTGATTTTTCTATGTTGATTGATAATAGGATTTATAATGAATATTGTGTATCTTTGATTAAAACATGATTTACTCGTGAATGCCATGAGGTTTCAATGACGTATGGGTTGTGTACTTATAAATTATGGTATGATTGGTTGTTCAATCTAGAGTTTTACTAATAGGTGGATCTACGAACTAAATGAACTAGGGCTTCTAAATGAAACAAAAACCTATCTATTCCTAAAAGGAGAACGTAGAAGGTCTAGAAATGCATATAGTATTTATATCATATTTGGGATGAATTATAGTAAAGACTTAACGAAGTCAAATGTAAGGAACAATTGAACCTTATAAGGATCATGGTGAGATCCTACGATATTTAGAATCCATTTGACTAGACTATTAGCTTTTGGAACTTGTTTGATTTAAGTGTATATACATGACACTTGGGATTTTGAGACTCATTATGAACTCCTTATGTGGTTTTGTGATTATAGCAAGTATGTGTGTAATCATGAATGTGTGGTAGAGTAACACACCTACTTGACATTGGATGAGTTGTTCGTTCCTTATTTGGTTTCATGACAAGTAAACATCTACTTGTGCATTGCATATAAGTCCAGCTGGCATTATTTGAGTTTTTACATTAATGATGGGACGATGCATCGTCTTCACGAATTATGAGATTCGTGGTCGCAATGTGTCGTCGTACCGGAGACAGTTCACACACCCTCCATTGTTGACCTCAGTGGGGAAGTTAGCCCGTTGACGCAACCAATAGGGCGCATGGATTAGGCTAATTCGACTGAAGGGTGTCCTCAGTACATCGATATATCAATCACGTGCATTGTAGTCACGAAACAGTTTAACGATTGTGATTGCAGGAGTAAACACAACGACACTATTTCGGTAGCTTCTCTATCCTTTATTTGGTTTAATATGAGCACTTATGTGACAACAAAGTGTTAGTTAAACATGAGATCTAATTGACCATGTTTGTATTGATTATGTAATATTGAGGGACTTGATGTGTATATATATAGATACACATATTAATACATAATGTTTATATGAGATACTTGATGTACGTATATATCGATATGCATATTTGTGTAAGATGATTCTTATGAGAATTCATTCTAATTGATCTGGTTTGTTTATGAGCAAGAAATCTCACCCTGGTTTATTTGGTCGAATTAGTACACGAGAAAAAGAGATTATTTTGTGGAGTATCAAGCATACGACACATCTTCACGGGTTTCGTCGTAGTAATACGATGACATGCGTTAGTCCCAAAGGGCACAATAATAAGCTAGAAGGGGGGGGGGGTTGAATAGCTTATTAAACACTTAAAAACTTTTCGTATTGATTCCTAAAACAAACACTTGCAATCTATTGAAGAGATTGAAGTAGCGGAAGTCTTGCAAGGAAGACAGATTAAGTCTGCTGGTGAAGCACTACCGGTAGGCTTAGCTGGTTACTAAAGTTTGTTGCTTAAGGAATAAGTTAACAGTTATGAAAACAGTGTAAAGCAATAAGTAAATAACGCAGGTATTTTGAGATGGTTCGCACTATAAAGAGTGCTACGTCCACCACCAAGGCAGTCAACCTTGGATTTAAATGTGCACTATGTTTTCCACTAGTTCTATTACAGAAATGTCCAATGGATCGTGTACAAAATATTTGACTTGTGTTTGGGGTTGGGGAAATTGAATATCTGGAAAAACCAAATATTCAATGTGTAGAAGAATAGTAGAAAGAATAACAATAAGAAGCAAATGATTAACAGTTGATACATATCTTGTTGTTGTTGTTGATGACTTCTTTGATCAGTTAATGATCTCTTGAATGCACTGAGTATAAAGCATGATGTTGGTGGATAGATTCAGAGCATTGATTTCTTCAGTCTTTAATGACAATATTTATAGCTGGGCATTCTTGAGATCGTTGGAGAAGACGAAGTGAGTAACAACTCTATTAGGTTGAATGCATTAAATGCTTGGAGCTGTTTCGATGACTTCTTCTTCAACTGATACTGAGCAGGGAATGATGAAGAGTTGTTGCTTCAACTAGCAGGTGAGCGATCAGAGTTGCAGACCTGCAATAGTTGGTACAGTCTGTATGTGTCAGTCTGTGCACCTGCTCTGTCACATTTAAGGAGACGAAAGTCTTCATGCTTTTTTGGAAAAGCTGGAGGGACGTGTCTGAGAAGTCAAGCGCTGATCTGGAGATGATTTAATTCAAATTCAAACTGAATTAGGCTGAATTAAAATAATCCACCAAAGCTTGATGTATTGAAGAGTTGGACACGTCATGCTGTCCGAGTGCAGACAAGGTCTGTCGCTGGAGGCTGCTTGAAGTCTGCTGGTGAAGCCTTCATCCGAATTCTTCCGCTGAACCTGTGAATTCTATGAAAACTATTCTAAGGCAAAGTTCTATACACAGTTGCCACGCTAACTGGCACGTAGCCCATTTAGCCACTAAGTATAGAACCTAATGTAATGAATGAACATCAAGATACAAAGAGAAATAACAATCTCCTCCTATTTGCATCTGGTCATCATTACTTACAAGTGAGGGCTATGAAAACTTAGGGATAGAAAATAGCATGTCAAAAAAAAAAACATTTTTTTGGTTTTAAAACAGCAGACATGCTTCTATAAAAAAGAAAGTGTCTCAAGTGTACAACTAATCTAAGTGCTTACAAACAGAAGAGATGAAGGAACAACATAAGGATTAGAAATAAACAGTTCAAATAAATTTAAACTGGATGTTTAAATTCTAAGCAGATATATGAATTTGAATAACAAGAATTTAAACAGTAGACAGTTTTTGAAAAGAATAAGCTTCTGTATTTCAAATGAGAAGTTTAATTCTACAGAATTTTCAAAAACAAGACAGGTGCAAAGGATAGGGATAGAAAGATATAAGCTACCACGACCTTTTTCCCTTTCCTTTGGCTGCTCTGTCAGCTGCCTCTCTTTCTTGGTGTATACGATCAAGTTCTTCAACTCTTCTTGTGTATTCTTTATCAGCGGAGGTTGGTTGTCTGGTGGAGCGAGAACGGTAGTCGAGTTCTTCACGAAGTCTGTTGTTCTCCTCCATCAGAGTTCGGTTCATAGACCTTAGTTGTCTCTCCTCCGTGATGGCCAGATCGCGGTCACGCTCAACATTGATACGATCATGCGATGAATTGAAAGCGAGATCATTGAGCTCTAAAACATGAGGGTGTCCGTGACCAGGTAAAGGGTTATGATGTGGAAGAGCTAGTAGAAGAGAGTTGAGTAGATTCTGGCGTACTCGTTGCATTGAGCTTCCATGTTGATTTTGAGGTGGGTAGATGTGGGTCCCAACGAGCACAATAATAAGCTAGAAGGGGGGGTTGAATAGCTTATTAACACTTTAAAACTTTTAAGTAAGTTCCTTGAAAGTTACTTGCAATAAATGAAAAGAGTCAAGTAGCGGAAGACCTTCAAGACAATTGTTCCAGGTCTGCCGATAAGGACTACCGGTAGACCTTTTACTTAAGTTCTCAATAAATGGATAATATAAACAATGAAACTATGCAGTTCAAATAAATAGACAGACAGTAAGAAATAACACAAGTATTTTGGGATGGTTCGCACTATAATGAGTGCTACGTCCACCACCAAGGCAGTCAACCTTGGATTTAAATTGTGCACTATGTTTTCCACTTAGATCAATTACAAAGAATATCCCTAATGGATCGTGTACAAAATATTGACTTGTGTTTGGGTCTAGGGAATTAAATATCGTAAATACAAGATATTTAATTTGCAAGTGTATATAGTTAATGGAAGTTAACAACAAGAAGAATAAAGCAATAAATGTTGATGAGCAGCTTCTTGTTGTTGACGAGGACTTCTAGATCTGTTAAGGATCTATTGAATGCACTGAACTGAAAGACTTGGAGTTGTGTAGATTCAGAGCAATTCTTTAAGTGTTCGATTGATTCTGCATGCTTGTCTTTGTTCCAGTCTTCAATGGCGTATTTATAGCAGGTGCATCTCAAAAGAATCCGTTGAGAGGGACGAAGACTTCAACAACTCTTTTCATAAATGCATTAAATGCATGGGGGTCGATCAAGGAATTTCATCTTCACGATATCTAGAGAAGATAATCATTTCGAGATCTTCAAAAAGGTGGGCGATTTGGTGTCGATCCGAGATGAAGCGAAAGTAGGGGACGATCTACTTTTCTCGCTTTCGTTCGCGAAAAGTATTCCTCGCTCGGAAAGTTGCTTTCGGGCTTGACATGTCGGGGAATGACTTGGATTAATTCAAATAATATATGGAAATAAGTTTGAATTAATCCAGCTAGCTTCTATTTGGAGAGGACACGTAGAAGCGCATCACCGACACGAGGTCTACCGATCTTAGGCTTTGAGCGTGTCTTCCAGGTGAAGCCGAGAAGGGTCTTCCTCCGCTGTTCCCCGAAAAAGTCCTACAAAAACTATACAAGGCAAAGTTCTATACAGTTGCCACGCTAATCGATACATGCCCGATTAGCCAGAAGTATAAAACTAATGTAATGTCTTGATCGAGATATAAATTTAACATAAGAATCAACAATCTCCTCCTATTTATATCGGTCATCATTACTACAAATGAGGGTTTTAAAACAAACTATTTAATAGATAATAGCATGTCTGAGAATTTTTATATATTAAGTAGTCGGTAGACATGCCTCTATTGAACAGAATAACACCTCAAATGCAAGGGACTAATCTAAGTGCATACAAGAATAAGAGAGTCAAAAACGACACTCAGATTAGCAACAATTTAAATAAATTTAAAGCTGAATGTTTAAATTCTAATATAGATAAATAATAAAAGCAAAGACAAGAATTTAAACACCATAATTTTTGAAAAAGCAAGTAATCATCGTATTTATAAACAAGATGTTTACATTCAACGTAGTTTTCAAAAAAAAATAAATACAAAGGAAAGGGAAGAAAAGATACAAAAGCTACCAAGGTCTTTTCCATTTGCCTTTGTCTGCAGCCTCCTTTTCTCTTCTTTCTCGCTCTAGCTCTTCCATTCTTCGTTGATATTCGTCATCTGCATCGATCGGAGGTGCGGTGGAAGCGAGCGGTAGTCCAGCTTCTTCACGAAGGCGGATTCTCTTCCATCGGCATTACGTTGATAGATCTCATTTGCTTCTCCTCCGTGATGGCGGATCACGATCTCGGTTGGCATTCATAATATCATGAGCGAGTTGCGAGCGAGGTTGTTGAGTTCCATAATAGAATACGACCAGGTGGTGAGATGGAGAGTGATGGCGTGGAATAACTCGTAGAAAATGGAGCCTATGATACGGCAACCTTCATCTCGTTGAGCTTCGATGTTGATCTTGACATCGGTGAAGTCGTCGCATCATCCAAAAGCGAGTCAGACATCCTCTTGAAATTGTCGAAGAGTAGTGGCGGTCCGGTCGTTGGCCTTGGCATTGCAGGGCTACTTCAATGTAGCGTAGATATGCTTGTGAGCTCGCCTAGCCGGTAGATGGCATCTAGCAGGGACAAAACTTCACATTATTTGGTGATGGGAAGTAGATGCTTGGCCAATGTGAATGGTGTCGGCGAGGTCTGAGGCCTAATGGGCTGTTGGATATGGGGAGTTCTGGAGGCAGAAGAGGATGAGTCTTGGGTTGGTATGGTTTTGGTGGAAGAGGATAGGGTTATAGGGGAGGGTGGAGGTGGAGTTGGTGGGAATCCGGTTCCATATCGGTGTCGAGAATTTTCAGCGATGTGGGAGGATTGGGGAATGGGTTCGGTAGAGAACCGAAAGAAGGGCGAGGGTAGAAGAGGATTTTGGTTTTTGAAGGGAAGGTTGAGGAGGTTGATGAAGAAGGGGTGAAGAGATGCACTCGAAAGTTCGAAGAGAAACTTGGCGGCGGCGAGGTCTAAAGGTTGTGGTGTGGTTGAAGAAGTTGGTTGGGTTTGGGGTGGTGAGGAAGGTGTGGATGGGTCGGGTGAGTAGTTAAAGGGAGAGGAGGAGGAGGAGTTGGGGTTACAGCTGGCTCCTCGATTTTGAGCTCCTCCGAGGGATAGACTCCTCAGGAGGTGGTGAATTCCTCGAGTAGATGACTCGGAAGGAATAGATGAAGGGTTGATAGGTATAGATGAAGGGTTGATAGGTATATATGAAGGTAAGGTTTGGGCGTCGGTAGTTGGTTGGGCTTCGGTAGAAGGTATAGTTGAAGGGTTAAGTTGAGTGTTGGGCGTCGGTATAGGTAGTTGGTTGGTGGCGGTAGATGGTTGGGAGCCAGGTAGCTCTCCTTTTCTTCCTCGGTGAATAGGAGACTCGGTACTTCATCGGTAGAGGTTGGAGGGGCCGGTGGGCTGGTCTTCAAAGGTTTCTGAAGTTTCCTTCGTTTTGGTTTGGGAGTGGAGTGCGGAGGGGAGGTGGTGGGAGAGGATGGCTTGGCTTGGGTAGATGGAGGAGAGGAATGGCTAGATTGGCTGGTGCCTTCTTCTTGGCCTTCCTTCATCTCGCTTCGATCCATTTGGCTGCTCCTCTTCGGTTGGAGGTGCCACTTAGGCCTTGTCTTCTTGGCTTTGCCTCAGGCTGCTATTTTGGACCTTAGCGGCGGCTACGCCTCATCGGCCAGGGCCTTTGGCCTTTAGATGGAGGTCGTGGCCACTTGATCGTCAAATTTAGCGAGAGGCCTTTTGAAGGTCTGCTTGCCGCTATGTGCTTCCATATTGAAGCGGGTGACCAAGATAGGTGCGAGGCTTGGCCACTTTTTCAAGAGAGCCGGCGGTAGACCTTTACGCATCCGGCGCTTGTTCTCGTATTCGGTGTATTTCTTGAAAAAGCGAGGTGTGAGTTGCTTCTCCTTGGCCTTGTATACAACTCATCTTCTTTCAAAGAAGAGTTGATGTTAGCATCATCCTCAAAGGGCATTGATCGGCTGACGAAGGCGTTTGCAAGTGGGGTTGCTCTTGGCTTTCTCCACCCCTTTGCTTTAGCTCGTCGAAAATGATGAGCCCCAGTTGAGGCGTAGGCTGTAGAAAACCTTGGTCGGGTTGATCTGTTGGCGATAAACATGTCATGTGCTCCACTCTTGAATAAGAGCCCACTTGTCTAAAAGGTGGTGGTGCAATAGGCGTCAGAGGGAACAAATTTGAACATCTTCCCTTGTGGCTCAGGAGAGTGTCTACTCCCTCATGGCTTCCAGGGCATGTAAAGCCTCGACCATGGTTCTTTGAAAGAGCTCCTCAAGTAATGCCGCCGATGATGGTGGAAATAGATTTGGCGGTGGCAGAGATGGGGCGGCCTCGAATCCACCAGCGAAGAAGCGATCAGTTCATGAGCTCCATTCGTTGATAAAATTCTTACGCGGGGAAGATCTTGTAGTTTTGTCGTTGAGGCGAGAAGAGGCGAGAATCGAGGCGTCCATATCCTCGCAAGCTTTGGCCAGCGGCGGCTATAGAGTTGATTGGTGAAGGTCAATGCACATGCCGGAATGTATAGCTTCGGGTCCAAGCGACAATAATGTCATGGAGGCGGGATAGATGGGATATCTGGAAGGTTGATATTTGAACTTGGAGGAATGACATTTTCAGGGTCAAAAGCCTTCCCACTGTCGCGCTTTGATTTTGAAGTTCTTGCCTGAAAGAAAAGCAAAATAAAATTAGGGCTTTTCATCTAGACATCTAAACAAGTAGGAATTTCAAAGTTTTCCAAAATAAATTGAAATTTTCGAAGCAAAAACTTGAAACCCTAGAATGTTTAGAGAAACCACACTCGAGAAATGCATAACAGAAGTTTTCATAAGAATGAACAATGAATAAACAAAAGCATTTGTTAGTATTCAAGTTTGTAAGAAAAACAATGGCGAATCACTGTATAAACTCGAAAATGACCGTTTGAATTCCAAAAGGATTTTAGGCTAAGAATGAAATGCAGAACAGTACATATAAAATTACGAGTAGAGTAGAGAGAAGCGTACCATTGTTGAAGATGAGAAGAAGAAACAAGAAGAAGAACTTGAATTTGCAGAAAGTAGTTACTCAGAGAGAGAGAGAGAGAAAAAGTTTCTGTTCAAAGGGTTTCGTAAAGTTTGGAAATGACGGTTCAAGGACTATTTAAAGGCGAGAAAATATCAGTTTTGAAAAAGCGGGAACTTAAGATATTTTCTTAAGTACCAAATTTTGTCCTTGACCCCCTTTATTGCTTTAGAAACCTCTTTAGCAAAAATAGATTAAGTAAGAGTACTAACCTTTAAGTCTTCCGGTAAAGGAGAACTTACGTCTTCCGATTAGACTAATCTTGGGTCTACGGTATGAAAGAAACATTAACAAAATTTTAAAATTAAGCGATAGGATCAATCATACCAAGATTTCTCCTTAAATAAGCAAACACTGGTGGCATCCGGTGGTTTTGTGAGAATGTACGCCAATTGATGCTCGGTTGGAACATATTCAGGCCCGATGTTACCTTTTTCCACATGATCTTTGAGAAAATGATAACGAATATCAATGTGCTTTGTCTTTGAATGCATCAACTGGATTTTTGGAGGCGAGATAGGCGATGTGTTGTCACACATGATTGGGCGGTTTCGGTCTTGATGTTGTAGTCCACTAGTTGTTGCTTCATCCATAGTAGTTGACAAGACAATGCTTGCAGCAATATATTACTGCTTACGTGGTTGAGTTTGCCAGCGATCCTTGTTTCTTGCAAGACCATGAGGCAGTCTGCATTTCCAAGAAATTGACAAGTCCCACTGGTGCTTCTTACGCTCACTTTGCTGCCTGCATAATCTGCATCAGAGTATCCAACTAGATTGAAGTTGTTGGATTTTGAATACCAAATGCCTAGATTTGTTGTTTTTGAAACATATCGATGATACGTTTGGCAGCAAGCAAATGTGACTCCTTTGGATACTGCTGAAATCTAGCACAAACACAAACAAGCAAACATAATGTCGGGTCTACTAGCAAAGTAAGGTAAAGAAGTGAACCTATGATTCCTCGTACTTGGTCATGTTTTCTTGCTTTCCCTTTTCATCTTTGTCAAGATGGCGTCGGTAGACATTGGAGTTTCAAATCCTTTAGGCTGAATCAAGACCAAACTTCTTGATTAGTTCCTTTGCATATTTGGTTTGGGCGATGAAGATTCGTCGAAGTCATTGTATCTGCTGTCTAGAAAATAGGTAGGATTCACCCATCATGCTCATCTTCGAACTTGCTTTGCATCGGCTTCTCGAATCTTTTACATAGGCTTTGGTTAGTTGATCCAAAGATGATGTAGTCACATAGATTTGTACCGAGAGAATGGCCTTTGTGCTTGAGGATGAATAAAGTAGTGTCGATTCTTCCTCTCACGAATCCTTGTTCAATTAAGAACTTGGATAGAGTTTCATACCAAGCTCTAGGAGCTTGCTTCAGGCAAAGAGAGCTTTCTTGAGTCGGTAGACGTGGTCCAGTTGTCTGAGATGACAAATCCTGGAGGTGTTCCACGTATACAGTTTCTTGAAGATCACCATTCAGAAGGCACTCTTGACATCCATCTGATACACTTTGAAGTCCATGAACGAGGCATAAGCTAGAAAGATT
>CM028377.1:181679556-181781087 GCA_013146195.2 Codonopsis lanceolata
AAAAATAAACGCATGTGTCCTAAGATGAGCTCAATGAGAATAGAAATCTTGTGGAGCAGGAAGGAGTGGCTCGTTTGATTACGATTTCTAGTATGAATACGAACCGTGAAAGCGTGGCCTAACGATCCTTTAGACTTTCAGAATTTGAAACTAGAGGTGTCAGAAAAGTTACCACAGGGATAACTGGCTTGTGGCAGCCAAGCGTTTATAGCGACGTTGTTTTTTGATCCTTCGATGTCGGCTCTTCCTATCATTGTGAAGCAGAATTCACCAAATGTTGGATTGTTCACCCACAATAGGGAGCGTGATGGGTTTAGGCAGTCGTGAGGCAGGGTTAGTTTACCCTACTTGATGACAATGTCGCGTAGTAATTCAACCTAGTGCGAGAGGAACCGTTGATTCGCACAATTGGTCATCGCACTTGGTTGAAAAGCCAGTGATCTTGGCTTCGTGCGTTGGATTATGGTGAACGCCTCTAAGTCGAGAATCGGGCTAGAAGCAATCATGCGCCCGCGCCCATTCTTGGACAGTAGGGGCCTTTTAGCCCCCAAAGGCACATGTCGTTGGCTAAGCCCGTGCGACGGACGAGCCGTGCGGGCCGCCTTGAAGTATAATTCCCACCATGCGGCGGGTAGAATCCTTTGCAAACGACTTAAATACGCGACGAGGTATTGCAAGTGACAGGGTGGCCTTGCTGCCATGATCCATTGAGATTCAGCCATTTTTCGCTCCAATTCGTCCCTCCCCCTCAATCATTTAGTTAAATCAAGGTAGAGACTAGTTGGCATGGCTTAGGGAGGGTTTTTCGGGCGTCGAGGAATAGGCATGCCACATGTTGGCATGGTTGGGCATAGGCATGACATGCCTTGGCATGGCGTGGCTAGGTATTGTTGGGTGACGTGGCATAAGCACGCCACAAGTTGGCATGGCATGGTCGGGAGCCGTGGCTTAGGCACACCACAAGTTAGCATGACAAGGCATGACTAGGCATGGTTGGGCATCGTGGCATAGGCATGGCATTGCTAGGCATTGTTGTGGCATAGGCGTGACACAAGTTGGCATGGCTTAGAGAGGCTTTCTCGAGCGTCGGGGCATAGGCACGCCACACCTTGGCATGGTTGGGCATCATGGCATAGGTATGGCTAGGCATGGTTGGGCATCATGGCATAGGCATGACACACCTTGGCATGGCATTGCTAGGCATTGTTATGGCATAGGCATGACACAAGTTGGCATGGCTTAGAGAGGCTTTCTCGGGCATCAGGGCATTGGCACGCCACACCTTGGCATGTTTGGGCATCATGGTATATGCATGGTTGGGAATAGGCATGACACACCTTGGCATGACATTTGATAGGCATTGTTGTGGCATAGGCATGACACAAGTTGGCATGGCTTAGAGAGGCTTTCTCGGGCGTCGGGGCATAGGCACACTACACCTTTGGCATCGTTACATAGGCATGGTTGGGCATCGTGGAATAGTATGACACACCTTGGCGTGAAATTGCTAGGCATTGTTGTGGCATAGGCGTGATGCAAGTTGGCATGGCTTAGAGAGGCTTTCTCAGGCGTCGGGGCATAGGCACGCCACACCTTGGCATGGTTGGGCATCATGACATAGGCATGGTTGGCATCGTGGCATAGGCATGACACGCCTTGGCATGGCATTGCTAGGCATTGTTGTGGCATATGCGTGACGCAAGTTGGCATGGCTTAGAGAGGCTTTCTCGGGCGTCGGGGCATAGGCACACCACAAGTTAGCATGACAAGGCATGGTTTGGCATCGTGGCATAGGGCATAGTCATGACACACCTTGGCATGAAATTGCTAGGCATTGTTGTGGCATTGGCATGATGCAAGTTGGCATGGCTTAGAGAGGCTTTCTTGGGCGTCGGGGCATAGGCACGCCACACCTTAGCATGGTTGGGCATCATGACATAGGCATGGTTGGGCATTGTGGCATAGACATGACACGCCTTGGCATGACATTGCTAGGCATTGTTGTGGCATAGGCGTGACACAAGTTGGCATGGCTTAGAGAGGCTTTCTCGGGCGTCGGGGCATAAGCACACCACAAGTTAGCATGACAAGGCATGGTCGACATCGTGGCTTAAGCACGACACACCGTGCCATGGCATGGCTAGGAATTGTTGGGCATCGTGGCATAATGCCACGTTGGTCGTCGTTGCGTCGACGTGGGCCCCACAAGTGGCCCCGTAAGTCTTGCCGCACATATTTATCATGTGAATTCATTTTATAGCCTTGATTAATGATAAATATGGGGTCAATCGAATGTGTATGTCACAAAAAAACTTGGCGTGCTCGTTTGTATGTTGGTAGCATTTGTTGCATTTTTGTGGGTCTCATAGGGGGTCCGAAAAGGGCCCCACAAGGGGAGCCACTCATATATATCATAGACATATATAAAAGTTTCGATTCAAGAACAATATCATGTCAATCGGATGTGTATTCTGATAAAAAGTCCCTGTGCAACGAAGGCCTATTTTGCATCGATATGGGACCCACAATGGGTACCAAACGGGTCCCATCAGTCCTGCCGCTCATATATATTGTAGATATATATAAGAGCTTCGATTGAAAAAAAATCACGTCAATCGGATGTGTATTTTTCAAAAAAAAAAAAACCATGTATGACTCCAGGACATATGTCAATGTCTTCGTGTTACAAGGGTTTTTCCCTTTTTGCTACTATAAGGGGGTCACCTCCTCGGAGTTTCTGTTAGGGCGTGCGCACGCTTGTGGGCGTCTGGCGTGTGCGTATATGGGGTATGTGATGGCATGTGGCGCGGCGTGTTGATTGACGAAGCCCTTGGGTTGTAGTCTTCCCACTCGCTAAGCTTTTCGTTGTTTCGTGTCTTGGCTTGCCCTTAGGCGTGCTTACACCTATGTTGTTGCCCCTACTAATTTTTGCTTGCCCTTGGCATGTTTTCCTTGTCGGACATGCTAACGGTTGATTGGGCGTTGATGGGTTAGGTTGTGGCATGCGATGGCATGTGGCGCGGCGTGTTGGTTGACAAAGCCTTCGGGTTATAGTCTTCCCGCTCGCTAAGCTTTTTGCAGTTGTGTGTTTTGGCTTGCCCTTGGCGCACTTGCACTTGTGTTGTTGCCCCTACGAAATTTGGATGAAGACTTCGTGCCCAACGGTGCACGCTTGGGATGGCTTGGTGGACTGGGTGTTTGACGGGGCACTTGTGGCTTTAGAGATCGCCTGGGGCATTGAGTTGTTTTGGGTTAGTGTAGTACGGGAGGGTGCGTGAGTAGTGTTTGGCTTGCTAGCGGTCGTTGGATCCCTGCCTGTGCAGTGATTTTCGTTCGTTGTTGTCTCTTTAGTCATTGCTCCCGAGCGTTGCTTGGGGCGAACAAGGGGTCCACTGTGTTGCATACCTCAACAAGAGGGCATTGGCATTTGTTGACGAAGAATGACAATTCGTCTTGTGTTGCTTGCGCGACACAGGGCGAACCCGAAAGGGCGCCACATGATCCACCCGATTGATGTCGCCTATGCGGCGTCGCATTGGCTTGGCTCATGGGGCGTTTGCTCGGTGTCTCGGATATGGAACCTTGAGTGGGCATGGAACCTTAACGAGGAGCTCCTGTTTTTCCCAAGATATTCGCAAGCTCCTAGCTTGCTTCTCTCGAAAGACGATTGTGCCTTGCCGTCGTGCCAGCTTAGCCGGAGGGCAACAGGCATCGACCTGTCCCTCAAAGGAATGCTACCTGGTTGATCCTGCCAGTAGTCATATGCTTGTCTCAAAGATTAAGCCATGCATGTGTAAGTATGAACAAATTCTGACTGTGAAACTGCGAATGACTCATTAAATCAGTTATAGTTTGTTTGATGGTACCTGCTACTCGGATAACCGTAGTAATTTTAGAGCTAATACATGCAACAAACCCGACTTACGGAAGGAATGCATTTATTAGATAAAGGTCGACGTGGCTCGCTCGTTCTTTGTGACGATTCATGATAACTTGACAGATCGCACGACCTTCGTGCCGGTGACGCATCATTCAAATTTTTGCCCTATCAACTTTCGATGGTAGGATAGTGGCCTACCATGGTGGTGACGAGTGACAGATAATTAGGGTTCTATTCCGGAGAGGGAGCCTGAGAAACGACTACCACATCCAAGGAAGGTAGGAGGCGCGCAAATTACCCAATCCTGACACGGGGATGTAGTGACAATAAAATAGAAACCACTGCTGTCACGTGACAACTTTCTATAAAATGGTTGTCACGTGTCAATTTTCTATAAAATAAAATAATTTTTGTTTTTTTTTTTTTCAAGTATAATATAATTTAAAATCAAATTTTATCCTCTTTAATTTATACAAGTTTAACTTGATAGAAATTATTCAATTCTCATCCATTTTCATCTCTTTATATTATTTTATTTATACAAGTTATTTAGGGGACAATTTTATGTTAATTGTTTCTTCTATTAATCTACATATATTCATTATTAATTGAGTAAAATTTTCATCAACTGGCGGTGTATAATCTTTTTCTACACAAGCAGTCCTTGGATAATGACTCGTGTCAATTATAATTTTTGTCTTGATTTATTTAGATCTTTGGTTGCCCACGTATAGTGTTCAAATACCATTTATGTAAAAAAATATTCTACACTGCAGATGAATGAAAATTTAATATTAATTCTTACTAATAGAATTCACTACTAACATGTCGGTTTCAGTTAAAATGATTAATTTCACCAAAAAAATTTCTAATAATCTACATATGTTAATGATTAATTACTTCATATTTTAAGCTTTTTTGTCTGTAGAAAATTCATACGTAAATCTTTCAATTACCCATTTAAATGATCAATTCAATCTATTCTATTAATTATTACTAAAATATAACTTCTCATGTTGGTGAAATTATTGTCACGTGTCAACTTTTTATAAAATAAGAAAAGATTTTTCTTTTGTCAAATATAGTTTTATTTAAAATTAGATTGTATTCTATTTAATTTATACAAGTTTAATTTGACTAAAACTCTTCGATTATCATCAATATTCATTTCCCTACTATTTTATTTATACAAGTTATTTACGGGACAAGTTTATGTTAATTTTTTCTATTAATATTTATTTATTGACTATTAATTGATAAAGTTTTCATTCATCGGCTGTGTAAATTTTTTTACACAATCGGCCCTTAGATAATGACACATGTTAATCAAAACATTTGTCTGATTTACTTAAATTTTGGTTGCTTACGTGTCATATTAAAAAAATTGTTTGTCTAAAAAAGATTCTACACCGCTGGTGGAGAAAAAAATTAATTCAGATTAATTACTACTAACAGATGCTACTACTGCTACATGACGACTTTTTGTTAAAATGATCAATTTCACCATAAAATTACTAATTAATCTATATCAATTAATTATTAATTACTTTATTTCTTAAGTTCTTTTTCTAAATAAAATTTCTACACAAATCTTTCAATTCTCCATTCATCGATCAATTACAATATTTACATTATTTTAGTTTTGTCCAAAGTGTTGTAATTTAAAATTTTAATTACTTATAATAAATTTATAAAATTATCTTATAATAAATAGCTTTTGCAAACAAAAATATTATTCGAACCATGCATCACACGGATATAAACTAGTAAGAATATATTATGTAATCATTTTCATATACATCCCAAAAACCCACAAGAATACACAAACGCCATACACCTATATTCCATGCATATTAACCAATTCCAATCAGATTCACTATTCATGAACCATTAACTCATTCCTACAACAATGAAGATTATAGTTATATTATATTAAACTAATTCATGCCATGCATATTAGTATATTAAATCTTTATGTATAGATCCCAAGCACACACACATGAAACACAATAATTTGTATACCTCCTGTCCAACTCTCTCTTCTGATTCCCGCTACCGCTGCTCCTCCTCTCTTGATAATATCGGATGCCACTTCAATCTTTTTCTTTCCTTTTCAATTATTCTCTTTCCTCCCCTCTCAATCCTATTTATATAAAATCCTATTAGGTTTTCTAACCCTAAACTGAAATCCTAAACTGAAATCCTAAAATTAAGTGGACCGAAATCTATTAAGTAATATTTGTAGGAAATTAGTATTAAAGTCGTAGTCAAAAGTGGGTCAAGCCTAGCCCAACCCAATTCAATTAGTTACTAAATTGGTCAAAAACCATTAAATTAACACAAAATAATTATAATATTAATTATATAGATCCAAAATAATCATAATATTAATTAACGCGAATTAATATTTTTATTAAAATTATCGGGTATTAAACTCTCATTCCCTTAAAAGAAGTTTAGTTCTTAAACTTGACGTACCTAATCAGCCGAGGAGGTTTGGATGTCTTTCTCGCATATCTTCCTCTAGTTCCCAGTAGTCTCTCTTTCGATGTGATTAGTCCATTGCACTTTCACGTATGAAATGATACGTCTTTTCAATACTTGATCTTTCCGGTCCACTATACGAACTGGTTGTTTATCGTAGCACAAATCTTCCCACAATTGTAAGGGTTCAAAAGTAATCAAATGGATTGGATCTGGGACGCATTTCCTCAACATCGACACATGGAACACATTGTGGACTCCCAAAAGTATAGGTGATAATGCAAGCCTATAAGCGACTTCCCCCACCCGATCCAATGTTTCAAAAGGTCCTACAAATCTCAAACTAAGCTTCCCCTTAATGTCAAATCTCAAAACTCCCCTTGTCGGTGAAACTTTGAGAAACATATGATATCCCACCTCAAGCCCAAGTTCGCGACGACGCTTATCGACATATGATTTTTGTCTACTTTGGGCCATAAGGAGTCTCTTCTTGATCAAATGTACCTTATCCGATGTAATCTGTACTAGTTCTAGCCCCAAAAGTTGCCTCTCACCTACTTCATCCCAACATGTAGGCGATCTACATCTCCTTCCATATAATGCTTTGTATGGTGGCATACCAATACTCGTATGAAAGCTATTGTTATACATAAACTTAACCAACGGCAGGTGGTCATCCCAATTCCCTTGTAAATCCAAAGTACAAGCCCTAAGCATATCCTCTAATGTCTGTATGGTTCGTTCCGACTGGCCATCTGTCTGTGGATGAAAAGTCGTACTCATGCTTAATTTCGTGCCCAAGGCCTTCTGTAAGCTACCCCAAAATTTCGAAGTGAAACGAGCATCACGGTCTGAAACTATAGAAACTAGAACTCCATGCAGTCTGACAACCTCATCAACGTACAACTTTGATGGCTTCTCCAAAGAGTCATTAATCTTGAAAGCAAGAAAGTGAGTTGAGTTGGTCAATCAATCTACGATAACCCAAATATCATTGTGCCCCTTTAGTGTTCTAAGTAACCTTATCACGAAGTCCATAGTAATATGTTCCTACTTCCATTCGGAAATCAATAGTGAATGTAACATTCCACCAGGTCATTGATGTTCACGCGTAACCTGTTGGCACATTAAGCACTTAGAGACAAATTTCGTAATTTCTCGTTTCATATTTTCCCACCAAAACGTCTCCTCATTTCTCAATACATTTTTGTACTACCCAGTATGTACTGTAAACCTTGAATTATGAGCCTCTTCTAACACTTCTCTTTTTAACTCCGGGTCAGATGGAACACAAATCTTTCTTCCAAAACGTAGAATACCATCCCTTCAAAGTCGAAAGTTTATCTGAGCTCCCATCTCCACACCTTCACAAATTTTAACTAACTCTGGGTCAACTTTCTGAGTTGTATTGATCTTTTCTAGTAACGATGGTTGGAGACTCAAACGAGCCAAATAACATTTTCCTCCTCTTACCCGTACTTCTAAACCCAAATTCTTGATCTCTTTGAGAATTCTCTTCTCCTTTGTCAACACCATTGCCAACGTTCCCCTATTCTTGCGACTCAAAGCATCACTACATTGGCCTTGCCTGGGTGGTATGAAATGGTGCACTCATAATCCTTTAACATATCTAACCACCTTCTCTGTCTCATGTTCAACTCCTTTTGGGTAAAAATGTACTTCAGGCTCTTGTGATCTGTGTAAATCTCGCACGTCACTCTATAAAAGTAGTGCCTCCAAATCTTCAATGCAAACACTACTGCGGCTAATTCTAAATCATGGGTTGGTAATTCTTCTCAAAATTCTTCAACTATCGTGATGCATAGGCGATCACCTTTCCATCTTGCATGAGAACACACCCCAGACCCTTCAAAGAAGCGTCACTATAGATCACAAACCCGTTTGTGCCCAACGGTAAGGTGAGAGAATTGGTGCTGAAACTAATATTTTCTTAAGTTCTTGGAAGCTGGACTCACAGTCCTCTGTCCACATAATTTTCATGTTCTTCTAAGTCAACTTAGTCAAAGGTGTTGCGATCTTCGAGAATCCTTCAACAAAGCGACAATAATATCGTGCTAAACCCAAGAAGCTTTGTACTTTTGTCGCGGTCGTTGCCTTTTCCCAACCACAATAGCTTCAATCTTGGCTAGGTCGACCGAGATTCTGTCCTTGGACACAACATGTACTTATTCATTACTGTAACCCGATTGAGCTCACGGTAATCGATGCACATTCCCATACTCCCATCCTTCTTTTTCACGAATAACACCGGAGCGCCCTAAGGTGAAACATTTGGTCTAATTAGATATTTCTCCAACAATTCATGAAACTGTTCTTTTAACTTCTTAAGTTCTGCTGGTGCCATTTTATAGAGTGCTTTAAAAATAGGCGTCGTTCCGGGTGCTAGATCAATTCCAAACTCTACTTTCCACTCGGGTGGAAGACCAGGCAAGTTCTCTGGGAATACATCCTCAAACTCCTTAACCACGGATAATGACTCCAACTTGACCCCTTCCTTTCGATTATCAATAATGGAGGCTAAATAGCCCCGAAAACCCTTCCTTAACAATCTTCTCGCCTTCAAGGAACAAATACCACAAGATGGAGCTACTGGTTTAGACCTCTTAAAGCGAAATTCTATCTCACCCGGTATGCAAAATACAACTTCCTTCTCAAAACACTCTACCTTGGTGTGAAACGCTGCTAGCCAATCCATGCCTAATATTCGATCAAAGTCTTATATATCTAAAGGTATCAAATCAATAGACATCTCTCTATCCTCAAATTTCAAGAAACACGACTTATACATTGTGGTTACGAGGATGAATTCTTTAGTATACGTGTCTATAACTAAATCAACTTCCAGACTTTGGGGAGACAATTTCATACAATGTGCAAGTGACATTGAGTGTGTGGCTCCATGATCAAAGTTTAGTCAAAAGTGGCCAAGCCTAGCCTAACCCAGTTCAATTAGTTACTAAATAGGTCGAAAACCATTAAATTAACACAAAATAATTATAATATTAATTAAAAAGATCCAAAACAATCATAATATTAATTAACGCGAATTAATATTTTTGTTGAAATTATCGGGTATTACACATCTCTTCTATAACTTTTAAACTAAAATAATTCTTTGTAACCAATGGGGAATAAACCATTTTTATTGGTAAGATTTTGTGTAAGGACTTTTAAAGCTAACATCAACTTCTAACAATTGTCAACATATATATTATTTTATTAGTTTAGTAAAAGTCATTTATTTAAATATTTTTTAAACCAACATCAATTTTCAACCAATGTTTGTTACATCACTTTTATTGGTAATTATAGTAGAGATGCATCTTACATTGGTTATAAATTAATGTTGATTTTAAAAATAATTAAAGTACTCACCTAACACTTGTTGAAAAATAAATGTTTTTAGTGAAAGAAATTGTTCAACTTTGTTCAACTTGAGGCACGAGTTTTTTTACGTGTCATTTGTTTGTTGACAAATGTAATTCTGCAAATGTGTTCTACTCGATGAGAACATCAAAATAATATATTTATTTGTCCAAATCGAGTTTTTGATGAATAAGATATCAAGACTTAAAGTATGATGCTTTAAGTGAGTCATTAAAATAAAATATTCACCAAATGCCAATATAATAATATTAACCCACATTGGTTAAGAAATGATGTTGGTAGTATAAATCTTTCTATATAAGATTTCCACTATTATTAACAATATAAGAGATTAATAGTAAATGATTAATAACACAATATTATATTAGCTATTATCAATTACTAGGATTTATTGTTTTACAAATATTTAGTTTGTAATTTGTCCGGCCTAGATTTAATTTTTTAAAAATGTTTTAAATTTTTGTAATTTAAATATTTGTATATTAATTTCTTTCTTTTAATTTGTGCTAAGTTTCCCTTATTGGTTTGAAATCTTAGTAATTCGATTTCTAATAGTCTTCTATTAGTTCACTTGTCTTATTCAATTTATTTTATGATTTTTTGTTTGCTAAGATTTTTATTTTAAAGTTTATTTCAATTAACATGTGTTGGGTTGGTGTGTGTGTGTGAGATATAATGTCTTTGGATGTTTAATTATATTCTTTTCGGATGAGTTACAAAATTTTATAACCAATAAAATGTGTTATTTCTTTAGTTTTTGGGATGTCATATTTTCTTTGTATAATGTACATTGGTTTAACTTTTAAAAATCTCAAACATATATTAATCTATTTGCATCATGCTCGCTTCATACACTGATCACGTTCATACTGATGTGCTCAAATACGCAATTCGGGCAAGAATACCCAGCCGTATCAAGTAATAAAGTGCACCTAAGTACGAGTTATCGATCCTACATGGAATATATGTAATTCTCACTCCAACTAAGTACCAAAATTAGACTAATTAATTATATTTGAGCGAAAAGAAAATGAATTAAAATCTAAAAATATAAACAACCTATAAAGCAGTTAAATCTACACTACTGCGGAGGTGGTTTGACAACAACAATTCAAGATAAAAAGATAAGAGTGCAATATTTATAGTCTAGTCGGTGTTTAATTTAATCATCTTTTTGCTTTTCTTTAACTCAAGTCTTGGTAGTCGGACGCACTATTTTTTTCACAACAGACTTTCGCTATGTATAACAAATCTAGCTATCACTCAACCTTGCTACGGGCTCATATAGTCATATCATCGCAACACATAACATATGAGAGAAAATAACCGCATGTCAAAACAAGCATCCAATGACTATCTACGCATGATCTCTTTTCGGTTTCACGCCACACAAACTACTATTGTGATTTTAGAATAACAGGAAGGACATGGTTCATTTAATGGTTTGCTACGTCATCAAAAGCATGAAGAACACACAATAATAACCAAGCACATGGGTAATACTTTGCAAAAAGAAATTCTCTAAATTTTTCTATAAGTCATGTTGGTATCCGAGACAACTAAAATTGGTTAACTACGGGCTATCGCATCTTATAGTCAACCATAACCTCCCGACCTCGCGAATGGCTAAGGTGGTTCGATCGCGTGTCAAACTAAGTCTCACAATGGTTATCGGTGTGTGTCACAAAACACCAACTATTAAATTGATTGGTCCGAAATATAAAGGTAGCTTTCGCGGATCTTAAATATTTCTAAAATTATTTAATTATTGGCCAAATAATTAAAATCATTAAGTTCACAAAAAAAACATAACATGAATGTGTACTAACTAAAGAGATAGATTAAATTAAAACACTACATTGGACATAGAAAAATAATTACATTCCATAGATAATTTAAGCACAAACCAATTCAACATTTACAAAATAATTAACCCTAGAAATTATAACAAATATCTAAAAATATAAGTTGAAAGAATTAAATTGAAGAATCGGGAATCCGAGGTTGAAATCTTTTATAAATGCTTCCTTGGCCCTTGATTTGAATCTCCAAATCCTTCAATGGTGATCAATCAATGGAGACAATGAGAATTTTTTTTGGAATAAATGAGGCTGGTGCCCCATTTGGGAACAATGTCTCGAAATATGGACTTGTAAAATGAAAAGAGATAGGTTGGGAAGATTAAATGGGAAGGCAACAAATGTGGAGGGTTGCCAGGGGCAATTTAGGCAGCACAAGGGAGAATTGGGGGCAAAAATGGAAGGGAAAAGAAAGGGTTGGGTCAGAACCAGGTGGAGAGTTCACGGGTCAACCAGGGTGGAAACGAGCTGAGGGATGAGGGGAAATGGGCTGGAGAGTGGGCAGTAAGACCAGGCTGGACCGCGGGTTACCCGGATCCGGAAATAGAGACATGCGGGTCATGGGCTTGGCTAAAGCACAAGCGGGCGACACGTGGCTCCAGCTGCTGGGCGACAACTCACAAGCAAGTTTCAGCTTTTGCTCTAGTGCCCCTGAAGGTTCTGGAATTAGCGCCGCATTCCATCGCTTCCTAGCTCTATATTTTGAGTCCTTTGTTATTGCTGTTAGCCTCCGTTAGCCCTCCTTTGCATTAGAACTTTTAATGGTCTTAACGGACGTTGGCCGAATAACATGCAATTCAACTTTAAAGCCTGAAATTGCCTCGAACTTCACGCTAAACACCATATAAAAGCTCGATTATGCATGGAAACCTACATTAAGCACAAATGCACAAATAATAATATTTCCAAAGCATAATTAACTAAAAAATAACACAAAATAGAAGGAGATTCCCGGGAAAAATCATGGAAATCTTGGGCTCATCATTGACACCATGCCATAGGCATATACACAAAATCTAGTAGTTTTATAAGTCAGGGATATACTAGCAGTGGTTGGCTGATTGTGATGCAATGAGGACAAGACTAGTAGACAGTCTGTAGACTCGTGGCCAACCCAACCACGAGTGCCTTGACTCTGTTCTTCTGGCCGCACACCGACTACCGCAACACCAAGAACAAGTCATTAAGTATACATTACAGAGCATTTTCTTATCTCTTATCTTATCCTCAATTAGAGACATTCTATCTCCACCTTCCCATCTACAGGGCATCTTAAATTGGTGAATTTTGGGAAAATTATCCAAATAATCATCGTATTATTTGTAGGTAATCGATTTGACCAATCATATTACTATATTCTAAATATGACAAATGTACTTAGTAATTTGGTGCGATGTGGTCATTGCCGTCAACACTCCATCCACTTTTGTAACGAATCTGTTGACGTGGATTAACGGAGTGACTGTACGAAAGTTATTTTTGTCTTTTGAATTGTACACAAAAATGTGGAATTGATCGAAAAATATTTGGGGAAGAAAAAAATATGCAATTGAAAGATAAAAATATCCTTCGTACAGTCCGTCCGTTTATCTACGTCAATATGTTCATTACAAAATTGGATGCGATGTTAACGCTAAGGAGCACATCGCACCAAATTACTGAATACATTGATTACTTTTGAGATATTGTAATGTTAATGTGGTTGTTTGGATAACTTTCCCTTGAATTTTTGAAAAGGTTTTTTTCACAACTTTTTATGTGACATATCATAGGTCATATCAAAAACAAAAAACTTATCTCTTCGTAAAATTTTCTCCAACAATTATAAACTCATTTATAACAAAAACAAAGATGTTTCGATGTTGAACCTATTTTTATTTTATTTTCATTTATTAATCACTTTTTTCATATGAATCTTCCACAATAATAAAGTTTTTAGATGATCCACGTAATACCTCCATCAAGTCGTCAACAAGCTTGCCATTGAATTTCTCGAGTCTCGACACTTCACGAGAGTGACTACTAACCAATATAAAACTCTTTAGGACTTAATAAAATAGTTTGAATTAACGTAATTAAAAAATGGGGAGCTTAATGGATTTTACTATTTTAGAGATCTGAAATGTTTAATCACTTGACATCATCGAGCAAGGGTTCAAGCAGTCCAATTGGACAGCAACATTTCCTATTTTTAGAAGCCCACAAAACAACCAACTCCACCTTTAATTCTCCTTCCATCCTATACGTCCAAGTCCACCCAAAGTAAAAACCCAGGTGGTCAATTTCCCAGACATCCGGCCCTCTCTCCACTCTACAGCGAGCGTCCAACACGTCCCAATCTCAGTCTTCTCTCCCCGTGTGCTGCCCCCCTTTTATAAATGTAACCTTGCGGAAGAGAGGGTTCAACAACAATGATTCATTCATACTAACTTAACATTCTAATTTTTTTATTTAAATTCCTTTTAACATTTAAAATTCCAAAGGAATCTCATCCCTTGCTGTTTCGCGCATTTCAATCTTGATTTAAGCGGGCATCATTTTTGTTGTTTGGAGCTTTTCCAAGATGACAGCCGGCGACCGTCGGAGCAGCCGAGATATCCTCTGTGATGCTGTCGCCGGTGCCTCCGCAGGTACCTTGTTCTTTTTCCTTAAATACCCCCTCCTTCCTCTTCATTTGCATTTTTTGTTCTTTTTTGATGTTACAACTAAACTAGGGTTTTTATTGAGCTCGATTTACTTGCATTTTGTATCTTGTACTACCTCCTTGCCAAATTGAGTCTTCATTTTTGTTCAATGATCATTTTGGGATGTGGGTATATTAATTTTGCACATTTTGCCCTATTTCTATTTGATAAGTTATAATAGATGTGATCTTTTATTTCTGAAGTAGGCTGCAAACATTTACATGCAAAAGTAGACAACTTTGAAGAAATTACAAAAGTCCGTACTCCCTCAGGCTGCTAAAAACAAAAAAGAGTCATATTTGGATGTTGCTCTGTCAATTTGATAAAACTATAACTATTATAAATGACCTAAGGAACAGAATGCTATGAGGTTTTGAAAACAAATAAATGTTATCAAATCTTCATCCAAATTGCTACAACTCTTTCTAATGGAAGGGCCCTAAGTTATATGCAAGGAATCCACTTTCTATACTGGTTGTAAGTCAACATGTGCAAATATCAAATCAATATTCTACATACAATTATTATTATTTTGAGATAATAAAATGTCCATTCTCTGAAAACTGCGAATACTACTATAACTTTTTTTTTTGAAGTAAGGTACATCAAAGCAATATTACCAACCAAACATTACTTCTATTCTATTTACTCTACAAAATCAGTGTTGGATCTAGAAAAGATTGATCAATAAAGAGTAACAGCATTCTTCATATACATTCTCGACCTATAAACTTTTATATACCAGCTTCTGACGTGGTCTATCAATCTCGGCATGACCCAAACAAACATTCCCAACACAAAATTCCAAAGCTCTAAAGCTACTTGGCAATGCAGGAGCAAATGATTAACACTCTCCTCACTATCCTTACACAAATAGCACCTATTGACAAGAACCATGTTACGAACCACGGTTAGGATAGCTTCAGAGTATAACCACTCGCTTAGGGGCATTGGACTAAACCGCTCTCCATGGGACAAAATTGCTTGAGGTAATACGAGTTCACTGTTTTCCTTTCCAAACCACTTGGTCCTCCAACCTATCCATCTTCTGCTCTTGAAGCCTCCCCAAAAACTGCACAATAGACTCCACTTCCCAATCCTGAAAATTCCTACTTAAGTAGGACAAAAGCAATATTACAACTTTTATAACTTTGTATCGACAATTAAAATTATATAAACCTATAAACTTTTAATTAAATTGGCCAAAAAAGGTCTATAACTCTTTTGGTGGAACAGTGGGAGTATAACTTAAGTAGGACAAAAGCAAAATGTAGTCATGTGAAGGGGCAAGTAACGATCGAAGTTAGTTAATGAATCTGTACTTTACTTCTGTAGGTGCTATAGCTGCCACTTTTGTCTGCCCATTGGATGTGATCAAAACAAGAATGCAAGTACATGGCCTTCCTGAAGTGCCTTGTGGGCACAAAGGTATGTTAAATGCTTCTTCCTTGATCAAAGTTACTTTCTTTATGATTGTTGATGATCCTTTATAGCGAGTAAAAATGTAATGTTTAGGAGTGGAGTTATGTTCTTTTTGAATAATTTGGAGTTTTTTAGCTATCAAGATATGCTGCTATTATCTGGATGAGCCCCCTGTCGATCTCCTTTCAGAATATTGATGAACTTGGTTTTTATTAGTCCTACTGTATTGAGGATTGTAATGTAGGAATCTAGAGTTGCCAATTTAATAGCTTAATTCGATTTGTTCTAGTTTCTATCATTTGCACATTTTCTTGTAGCTCCTCAACTATTCCTCATCAATTCAGTTTGTGCAGAATTTACAGTTGCATTTTGGAACCTCTGCCACAATAATCTTTGCATTCCTGAAAAGTCATCAAGAGTCAATTTCTCAAAAGTCGATAGAACCTTTCCAGTCAAGGTCAGGAGTCAGGATGGAGATTCTGAGACATCAATCATAGTCAGTTTTATTTGATCTTAATAAGGACGGGGGCGGGGCCCCGGGGGTTTAGCTAGAAGATAAGTTCAGTCACGCATACTCTTTAGCAGAAACCCCAGAACAAGAAGTTGTAGGATTGAGTCTCTTCTTACTTCCTAATTCCATTCAGACAGAGAGATCTGAGGAAACAACTGGTGATTCATAGATTGGCCCAAGTCCACGAGGTTTCAACTCTCCTGTATCTATCATTCCTTCGTTGCCTTTTATTTTATTTAAGATGAAAATAAATATCTGATCGACTCATATGGGCCTGGCTGAATAGGTGAACCTTTTATCCCCTCTAGAATGAGAATAAAGGCCTTTAGGCTGTGAAATAGTTAGGATTGTTAGAGTGGTACCCCTAGCCATATAATAAATAACAACTAAATATTTCTTATATTTCATAATGAAATAAAAAGAGCGTCATCGCAGGACAAACAAATCCTTTTGACAATTTATCTTCCTTTGCAAGTCAACTGGAGGGATTCATCCATTCATGCAGTCAGTAATCAAATGTTTGTTTTTGCATTGGAATTTGGCACAGTGCAACTTCATCTGTAAACAATTTATTTCATTTTACTCACCTTTTATGTATGTGGAGATTTCTCATTTAGTTTGGATTTAGCTGCCTCTTTCATAGTTCTTCTTTTCGTGTCTGTTCCCTTGATATCCCCTTCTGATCAAGACCTTATTTTCTACGGCAATCAGGTAGTGTCATTATTACAAGCCTTCAAACTATTATAAGAACTGAGGGCTTGAGAGCATTATACCGTGGCCTTTCACCAACATTAGCTGCATTACTTCCAAACTGGGCTGTGAGTATTACTTTTCCATAATAGCATCCTGAAGGCTACTCATTGATATTGTTCTCAAAATATTGTCATGGCTACTGTTTGAATCATTGTTTCCTTATGCTTTGTTTCTAGTTTCCCCATCAGAAAGTATTTAAGATTTTGAGCATGCTTATTATGCTACCTGGTGCAATGCAGATGCATTATTTCTTTTTAAAATTATCTTATCGTGTCTCTAATTTAAATCACACTTTTTTTTAGATTCATTTGACAGTGAAATGCATAGAAATGAGTGGGACAGCTAGGACTACAAAAATTTACTAACGTTCTAATATGATTAAGCTGTTAACTATGCGCTCTAATATTTACTCACTAATCCTTACCTAATAGAACACTTCTCTACCCTTAAGAGCAGTTGTAGCGTATGTTACAAGGACCTGTGCTGCTAGTTGTTTAGAATAGGATACATGGAGGCGTCTCAAAAAGATCCAAAAATAGGGTATAGGTATGGGTACTTGGACATGGCCTACTGTTTTAATTATATGTGATGAATATGCATAATTGATAGTTTAAGTATAGTTGATAGTTTAATAGCTAATCTTCTGAAAATTTCAATCACTTGATTGGAAATCATGAGCTTCCTACCTGCCTTGTCCAAAGTACACTTTGAATAGTCCTACAGAAATCCCACACCCATGTGCCCCTCGTGTCAAACGGGTATGAAGAGGGAAATGCAGAGTCTGTTACACAGGTTGTTGCTTGCTCTACCGAAGAAATCTTGCCTACTTGCTCATAAACGGCATTAAAGCTGTAACAAGTTCTTTAGGTTTTCTTAAATAATATATTGATTGATAATATTACATTCATTATAAAAACGGAGATGATACTACATTGCCTCAACCCCAGGGAGTGTCAGTTTTGGATTTTTTAGTGTGCCCCGAGTTCGGTGCCATGTTATGGATCAATTCTTACTTGCATGATTGCATCTCAATCCTAGCTAAGGTATCCTCATTCCTCAATTTTCTTGCATAAATCAGAAGGTGAAACTCTTTTAGGGACAAAGGTGATACAATCTCTAATTCTCAATGAAGCACTCTGTAGGTCCCAAAAAAGGATTCACATTTGGCAACTTCAAACCTTTTAATATTGTGCTTTATTTCTCTATATTTATTTAAAGATTCTCAATTTGGTCACCCTACTATTTCGAAAATTCCGATAAGCTCACTCTACAATTTTTCTTCACACTTTAATAACTATACTTTACAAAAAGTATCACGTTAGTCACTCCGTCTATTTTTTGGATTAATCGTTAAAATATTTCTGAAAACCCGAAAATACCCTTACTATTTGCTCGTGTCAGTCACGTTGTCTCATTCTTACTCTCACCTCACCTCTCCTCAGACGAAACACAAACGCTAACACAAACCCAGCTTATTCATTAATGGCAGCTTCTTCTTCCACTACAACATCAATGGCTGCTTCAGCATTTCCGTAAGCCATGTGGGTGAATTGGATTTGGGTTGGGTTCATCATTCACTGCTGCTTTGCCGGGATCATGCGGTGATATGGATGGATTGAGGGCGCAAGCTTGGCTTGTGGAACTTCAATAGATCTCAAACAAATTAAATCAAACAACCCTCTTTTTCAGTGATTGAAGTTGGAAACCCAAACCCCGAAACTCAAACAAAAATCAGAAGAACACAAATCTGAATCAAAAGGCCTTTCAGATCAGGTAGTGAGAGGTCTTCTTCGTGCTACTTTCTTTTGTTCCTAAAGCCCTCTAAAACCTATATCCAGGATCAGGGCTCAAAAAGTCAATTTCTGATGTGCAAGCAATTCCCCCATTTTATTATTAATTTCATTCATCAACAAGAGGGAGGGAGGGAGAGAGAGAGAGAGAGAGAGAGAGAGAGAGATAGATTGGTGGTGGGTGCGTACATAGCCGACCACGATTTCCTATCTACAATTTCATTTTCTGCATTTCGACGGATGCCTACCTTGATACCAAATAATCCTTTTCAAGGAAACTCAACTATGGGGAAAATTCAAAGATTACTTGACTTGGAAAACATGGACCGAAATCTGTGATTGTGATTTGATTTGTTTTCACCTTTGTCGACTTCGGCCAAGTTAAGTTTCAATATTGATGCTGACGAGGGTTTTAGGGAGCTCAGGTCTCGATTATAGCCTGGAGTTTGAAATTTCGGTCAACAGTGGCTGGCAAGGCGACAAAGGTGTTATTGAACCATTGGACATTCAAACCGCCTTGTTAGAAGCAGTAGCAGATTTAAATGGAGTTGAAAAATAAAAGAAATTGATTTGATGTATAATGAATATGGGCTGGAAATTCAAGTGAGGAGATGATGTTTTTAAGGGAAATTGATTTGAAGTATAATGAAGGGGTTGGAAATTCCAATGGAGGAGACGACATTTTCAAGGCCAATGGTGATAATTCAGTGATCGATATTACTAAGGGCATTTTGGTTTTTTCGAAAACTTCCGTCCAACAAAACTAACCACATTTATTTTAGGACCAAATTGACAATTTTAATAAAGTACAGTTATTAAAGTGTGAAAAAAATTGTAGAGTGAGCTTATCAGACTTTTCAAAATAGTAGGGCGACCAAATTGAGAATAAAGCCTTATTTAACTTTCACTATAGCTATATATTTTTGCATGACACATAAGGTAATGTCATGTTTTTTTCGAAAGGAAATATATATATATATATATTTTTTTTTTGATATATATATATATATATATATAATTTAAATAAAGTTTTGAATTTTCAATTTTGTCAATGCAACTCTTCTTTTGGGAATAACAAAAATGGAAAGTGCGACTTTTGTTGAGATGGATTAAGCAACATGTGTCTTTTAAAGTGTTAAAGACTTTTGGCTCTAGGGGCAAAAATCCAGCCACAGTAAGCAGCGGAGTAGTGAGGATGGAACAAAGAATGAAACCATTAATAAAAAGAGACGTGCCAGAGCTTCCGTGTGTGTTAACCTCTCAAATTTAAGGACAATGTCTTTATTGAATGTCCAAGTCCTCTTATACCATGGTTTCAGTGTAACCCATGAATCCATAATTTCTAACAACTACCTTGAGAGAACTCCAAAGATTGCATTGTTAGAAAAAATGAGGTCGAAATGAGGCATCTGTTCTATTAAAAGTGAGGTCAAAATGAGAAAGGTTTATTATTCTTAGACTGAAAGCCTTGTGAAAAGCTGCCACATGGTAGTTTGTTTTGGGGTTATATTGAACCCAATTCCTTCTTAGCTCGACACAAACAAAAACTGTGTGCTGGTGTTTCAAGTTAACCTAGGTAGGGTAATCTACTGTCATTGTCCTGTTTTCCATGTTTTATGTTTTAATAAGAAAAAATGTACTTTTCCTTAGAGTGACAGCAATGCTTATACCATATGCAGGTATACTTCGCAGTTTATGGGAATCTTAAAGATCTACTCCATTCACATGGTTGGTGGTTATGTGATTGTTGCTTGTTAGTATCTGTTGTCTCTTTTCACAAGTACTTCTTTATCATATTATACTGTGTAATAATGCAGCGGATAGCAGTGGTCATCTTACCTTTGGTGCAAATATGGTCGCTGCTTCAGGTGCTGGCGCAGCCACAGCAATTGCAACAAATCCATTGTGGGTTGTGAAGACTAGACTCCAAGTAGGTTTTCTTGTGGTTGAGCCTATGTGTTTGATGATTTTCATGCCAACATGTTTTCTATGAAGTACTTTACTTATCTCAAAAAAAAAAGTTTTCTATGAAGTACTCTGCTGTCCCAAAAGAATAGTCCTATTTGACAAGTCAAACTTTTTAATATTGTACTTACTTTTATATATTTCCTAAATTTGTGCTAACATGGCAACCCTTCTTGTATGTTATGTATTAGAAATGTCATGTTTTTTAAAAGGAAAAAGTGTTTTTGGAAAATAATGTAAGTTAATATGCTAAAATTTAGAAATGGGACTAATTTTTTGGGACAAACAAATTTGGGAAGTGGGAATATTTTTTTGGGTCGGAGGGAGTATCATGCATGTATTATGTTTTTATACACTGCTTCAGTTTCATTTGACGTTTTTATTTGATGGGAATGCTAATTTGTGAGATCACACTTATTTTATATTTTGCCGTCTGATGACTTGTACTTAGAATCAACTAAGTATATTGTAAATATGGAAACTGGAAGTTCAAGAAAACTTTTGGAGTTATCTAGATCTATAATGTTGCATTTTTGCCACCCTGGAAAGCACCATTAATATTTAGAGGATCAGCAGTGGGGTAGGCGTGTATGACATCCTTGTATTCTCTTGGACATGTGTCCATTTCCTTCAACATGTCTGTACTTTAAAAATAATAATCTTTAAGGCGTACATTAAATTTGCCAAAGTTTGATTTATAACACTTGGCTTTGGAGTTAAACGGGCTAGTTGCATGTATATGTTCTACATACATGGGATCAGAGAGGTCGAAAATAAAATAAAATATTGAGATGATATAATAGGAAGATCTTTGGCTGGTTAGCAGAGATTGGGCAGTCACTGGTGTATGGACCTGTAATCCTCGCCATTAGTAGCAAGAACATCCCTTAGGTTATGATACTTCTTTTTGCAGTACTGATCTTTTTCACGGGAATTATTTCGAGTAACCAAAAGCCTAAATGTGGTTCTAATGAGAAATTGGAAATCTGGCAACTGCTGAACCTGATAGCTGAACTTTGATAAGGAATCCTGCACGGTATCGGCCAGTAGCTGTGTAGTAGTCTAGTAGATAGTATACATAGTTGGATCTGACTGGAATTTTCTACAATCCATTTTATGAAATTATTTAAAATTTGGCTGTTTGTTTTCTTGTTTATGAAGAAAACATTTACTGGCTAATATTCTAGTTTTCATATCACTTGCTATTTAGGGTCGTCCCCCTTACAGGGGTGACTATGAGCTGAGCTTTTGAAGTTCAAGCTTGAGTTCTTGAAAAAAATATTTGAGCTGAGCTATCAAAACCGTGCATGAACTCGATTTATTAGCTAGCAGGTCGCCAATGATACAGTTGCTGTTTGAGTTCAGGTTATGCACACTCAAACTCGAGCATAGTCGAGCCAAACGGCGGACATATGCCTTGCATGACAAGAAGTTAGGGTAAAATGTAGAACAAGCTAATACTATTAAATTGTAACTAGGAGTGCAAGTAAGCATCATATGTAACCTATTATCTTCGCTTCTTTCTACTGATCCGAACAAGAAGACATAAGATTTTAGACAGAAGTTGCAGTCATAAGATAATTCTCTTTTTTTATGTGATCGAGTTTTTTTCGAGTTAGGCAGAGTTTCTTATTCTAAAGTGTCGCATTGGTGTTTAGGTATTTTTGCAATTAATATTAAAAAATTGAGTACTTCAGCGATCATTCAAGCCAAATATGAACGAGCTGTCCATGAACAGTACTTTCAACCAACTGAGCTGAGCCTAGCATGTGTGGCTCTAGTATTTATTAGCCTATTTCGAGTTCAAATTCCACTAAACAAATTAATCAATCTCAATCAAACTCGAGCTTATTTAAGCCGAATGGTGGATATTTCTGTTTGCATAACAGCCGTACTTGCCATTTGTAAGTTGTAACCAATCAAGAAATCACTACTTGAAGGAAGCGGCCTTTTTCTTGTTACTAGTGATCTAGAAAAGTATTGTTGCCAATTCAATTTTGTGGGCATAGTGAGCCCCCTATCCGTCACTTGTGCAAACTATTTTAGGTTGATGTCCAACATAACAGCTAAGCAAATCGGCATCATATCCTGTAGTTGCTATAGCAGTACCCCTTAGTACTTGTCGCTTCCTCAGCAGCAGTTAATGCTCAAAGAATTTTTGGCTGTGTTAGAAGCCCTTAGAAATGAGCCTTCTCCTTCTTCAAGTGGATGCTCTCACTTCTTAGAACTTGTTTGAGTTGTTCAAGTTGGTTGGGTTTCCTAACCAAGTCAATGGAAAACAATTTTATGCTTGCGACTTCCTTGGCTTCCCGAAGATGTCATGGCCCTCATGAATTTCCCTGAATTGAACATGTTTGTAGGTGAAAATGCCTATGGCTTCTAAACTATATGCGGAAAATGTTCTAAAAATCACTAGGCGGCATACTAGCGCCTAGGCGGGGCCTAGAATTAAGGCATATTTACCATTATTTGGATATTTTTTCTTAATGTAACATAATTAACAAAACTGAAACATAATTACCCTTATTTTAAAATTTCTTCTTTCTTATTTTTTTTTCTCGATTGTTATATATATATAAATTTTTTTTTTTTGATAAGTAAAGAGTATATAAATATGAACGTCAAAATAGGTGACGCGTCCTTAGTAGTTAGTACACTAGAAGTACAAGGCTCGAGAGCTTCTATCCGCTAGATATGCTATTTACAAAGTCTACAAAAGTCATTTTCGAACCGAGTGGATAGTTCGGAGCCTCTACAAACCAAGAGAATAGAGTGCGAAGCAGAGAATTCTTCAAGACCGGAATAGACTTTTCCTTATTGTCGAAAACCCGTTGATTTCTCTCCCTCTAGATCATCCAACCAACAAACTGGCAAAGGGGTAGCCTCCCAAACCCCGATGCTCCTGTTTTTGTGGTGAACAAACCAACACCTGAACAACTCAGAAATTGATACTGATCTCGGCATCACCCAAGGCACTTTAAAAAGACTCAGCGACAATGTAGAACCAGATGGTTAGAAGCACATGGTTCATGCTCTCCTCGCTTGCCTTGCACATGAAGCACCTGTTCACTAAAGAAATATTCTGCTTCTGGAGATTATCTACTATCTACTGGGAGGATAGCTTCGTGCATGGCTTCCCATACAAAGAAGGCCACTCTCTTGGGTGCTACAGATTTCCACACTGCTTTCCAAGGAAAAAAATTCCTATCACAATTCAACAGCCTCAAGTAATTAGATCCAACGGTGAAAATATGACCCTTAGTTGCCTTCAAGTTCACCCTTCCTTTTGCCCTATCAATCTTCTGAGCCTTTAACAACTCAAGAAATCGTAGCAGCGAATCCACCTCCCAATCATGGAACTTCCTCCTAAAAACTGGACTCCAAGTAAGTCTACCATCCTCCCTTGACAACACGGAGCTAACTGAGCAGCCCTTATCCCTAGTGACTTCAAACAACGCTGGAAATATTTTAGCTTTCTCTCGCCACACCATCTATCTTCCCAAAAACTAACCGCGTCTCCACTTCCCACCTCGAAGGCAAGGAACCTCTTAAAGGAACTCCACCATTTTCTTATTCCCTTCCACACCCCCACCCCAAAAGGTGAAACAACCTCCGCAGGAAACCACACATGATCCCCCAAGCGATACTTACTCGCCACCAATCTCCTCCACAATGCCTCCTTTTCCGTGAGATACCTCCACAACCACTTTCCCAACAATGCCTCATTAAAAAATTTGAGTTTTCTAACCCCCAACCCTCCCTCTTGCATTCTAACACAAACCTTATCCCATTTGACCAAATGAAATTTTCGCTCCTCCGATCGACCTTCCCATACAAATTCTCTTTCCAATTTTTCTAGTCTATTCCGGATAGAGGCAGACATCACAAACAAACCGAGAAAGGAAGTAGGTCGGTAAATTTGAAAGTGTTCTTGACTAGCACCAACCTACCCCCCTTGGATTTAAACTTGTAATTAAAAAATTTGAGTTTTCTAACCCCCAACCCTCCCTCTTGCATTCTAACACAAACCTTATCCCATTTGACCAAATGAAATTTTCGCTCCTCCGATCGACCTTCCCATACAAAATCTCTTTCCAATTTTTCTAGTCTATTCCGGATAGAGGCAGACATCACAAACAAACAGAGAAAGGAAGTAGGTCGGTAAATTTGAAAGTGTTCTTGACTAGCACCAACCTACCCCCTTGGATTTAAACTTGTAATTCGTATTTCGTAATGAGTTTGCATTTTTCTTATTTAGGATTTGATTTTAATGGTTTTGGATTTGTAATATGTGGTGATTTCATTTATGGTATAAATTATGATTTTATGACATAAAATAAAATGAAAAAAACAACTATCAGTAGTGTGCTTCTTTCGGTGCTATACCAGTTCTAAACAACAATATTGGAAAGGTCCTGCATCATTTTTAGCATCATTTTTAGCGGGCATGCCCGTTTTGCCCACGGCCCTACGTGGGCTGTGCTGGGCCAAGGGTTTTAGGGGCCGGCAGGTTTGTGGGCAAACCCACTCCAACCCGTTTTATAGCGGGCTTTCTAGACCCGTGGTCAAACCCGCCCGCAAGCCCGCTTTGACATGTCTAGTCACACCTTCCCTTCCCACCTTAAAACCGCTGATAAAACCTATTTATTAAATGGTGAAACCAATATATTTTTTTTTGGCATTTAATTATATCATTTCTTTGGTGGGAGTGTTACAATCTCATTTGCAAAAAACTACATTAGTAGTGTTATTAAATAAGTTTGTCATTTAATTACACTCTTTGGTGGGACCGTGGGAGAGGTGTGTATATTAGATTGTTAGTCCAATTTACTTAAATAAAGCCTCCCTCAGTCGCTCTCTACCTACAAAGCAAAGAGGGAAAAAAAACCCTTCCCCATGTCTTACTCCTCTGATCAAACCCCCTACGGCTGCCTTCGAAATCTCTCGCCTCTCTCTATTATTGGTCTCTTCATTTTTATTTCCCCCATCAGCCCCAATTTCTTCGAACCCTAGTTAATTAGATATCGAATTAAACTTCAATTTCGTCAACATTGTGTAATTGAAAATAAAAACCCTAAATCGACATCACGACACGGACGTTGTGCTCAACTCTGCTCTGCTGCAAAAGAATCAAAGCGTTATCGGCGGCTCTTCAAAGTTCGGTTGTCTCTTTTCTGTTTTCTAGTTCAAGCGCTTGAGGTGTGTTAATTGGTGCCCAGAGCGACTAGTCGGTGACAAGGGCGCCTAGTCGGTGATTTTCTTCTCCGGCAACTTTTTGACCAATTTGTCATTACTCGCTTAGGCGGCCGCGTAGGGCGCGTTTTAGAACACTGTATGTGGATCTTCAGATATTTATTTAAAATCCAAAAAGAAGGCAACAATTTCGTGCCGATGCAGTAACATTAGCTAGATACTTTAGAAGAGAATGTGGATTTCATTATGCTGAGCTTGATTCATCTTTGCCCTTTAAATATGCCCGATAAATGGAATTCTTCGCATGCAGTTTGTATGTTGAAAAGCTGAATACTCATTTATTATGATCATATGAGAGGTGCTTTGCATGATCAATATGTTACTGCAATCGATAACCTTGGTTTGGTATCGTTATTTATACTAATTAAGAATTAAGATCCTTTTTATTTAGACACAGGGAATGAGACCAGGTGTTGTTCCTTATAAAAGCATATTGTCTGCCTTGAGACGGATTGTCCATGAGGAAGGAATCCGCGGATTGTACAGGTATGCTTACTATTTTCTACATAGTGTTTTTAATACCCTTTGAATTTGTGGTTGAGAATAATCATGCCGTATCCAGTAAATGAACTTGAAATCGTGGCCACAAAATGATAGAGAATTTTAGAGAGTAAGTAGTTATTCACCTCCTTGCTGATTGATACAATCTTTGCTTGTCCTTCACTTTTCCAAAGTATACTCAAACATTAAACAGTATTTATATTAACTAAAACTAAATCAGACCAGAATGTGCAAGTCTGGTTACTATGCTGTGTGCATGCCTTACCATTTGGTATACTGCATCCTCACCCACTTTTTTATGGGTTACAGTGGCCTTTTGCCTTCTCTAGCAGGGATTAGTCACGTTGCTATCCAATTTCCAGCCTATGAGAAGATCAAATGCTACTTGGCCCAAAGGGGTAATACATCATTTGTCGATCCATTTTTAGTTGGTTAAACACAGCTTTGGTAATTTTTTAGTTTTATAATTAGTTCTTTAATTAATGCTGATCATGTTCTTTTGAAGTTGTCAGATAATACAACCACCAGTGCGCTAAGCCCTGGCAAAGTTGCAATTGCCTCTTCAATGTCCAAAGTTGTTGCCTCCTTGACGACTTATCCACATGAGGTATGCTCTTTTAATTTTTCGCTTGAGCTTGACCAAATTGATAAATTGGTCACCGAACTTTGTTGTGATTTTGAAAGTGGGTCACTCCGATCTGAATGCAATCAATGTGATGTTTATCGATTTAACTAGCAATTTTCTTGCAATATCCTCATTATTCTGATGTCCGTCCAATTAATGGAAGAGTACCACGTAAGGCAGATGCCACATGTATTTGCTGAATGTGGAGGTGATATGGCAAAAACAAATGAAGGTGGTCTTTTGAAAAAATGAAGCTGGTATAATTTTCATTATATATTTTTCTCTTTTTCTCTCTCTACCCTGTCTCACAACCTATGTGCCACTACTATTGCAACGGACCTGGCACCTCCAGTCTGAAACTAACCAATTTAATCACCAGGCACCCCAAAGATATACTACATCCGTCCCAAAAAGTCACATTTGAAGAGTCGGACTTAATAAAATTGTACTTGCACTTCTATACGTTTTCTTCAATTGCACTAAACTTATACACGGTAGAGAAATACGTGTTTTTGAAAAGGAATTGTTTGTAATTGAAAGGAATTACACAAGGTAAAGAAATACACATTTTTGAAAAGGAATTGTTTTATAGAAATTATGATAACAGCATATTAAGTTTCAAAAGGTTTTCAGGACATTCTTGAAAGGAAAGTGTGACTCGTTTTTTGAAAGCTAGGGAGTATGGCCAACCCTCATTTCTTTGGATATCTTTTCATGGAAATCTGAGTTTATCACTCAGGAGGAAGAAATTGGGCCTCCAATACCAGGAGCAAATGACAAAACTAACCATCGTACTTTAGTGAAGCTCTAGTTTTACACACGCTTCAATACTAGGGGCCACTACGGATTCCCAGTACTCGTAAAGAACTAAGCCTGAAAAGCAGATATACCGCTGGAATGCTGTACAGAGAATTCCAAAAGGTTTTCGGGACATTCTTGAATGGAAAGTGTGACTCATTTTTTGAAATGGAGGGAGTATGGCTAACCCTCATTTCTTTGGATATCTTTTCATGGGAATCTGAATTTATTACCCAGGAGGAAGAAATTGGGCCTCCAATACCAGGAGCAAATGACAAAACTAACCATTGTACTTTAGTGAAGCTCTAGTTTTACACACACTTCAATACTAGGGGACACTATGGATTCCTGGTACTTGTAAAGAACTAAGTCTGAAAAGCAGATATTCCACTGGAATGCTATACAGAGAATTCCAAATTCAAGCTCATTTCTGGGGTTCAGCCCGATCTAAAGGTGAATAGAGTTACAGTTATGGTGAAAAGACGACAGTGGCTGCTAAATGTTTGGAAGTGGATGCTGCTTGATACCATGGAGAGGGTAGTGATGGCTGGTTTAATCATCTTTTTTATAGAGGAATTAGCCGTAAGTATTTTGCTGGGTGTTGTTTGTGAGTTATGGACATCATGGTGGTTTCAGTTTCTGGGTTTTTGTGGAGGTGGCAGAATGGTGTTGGAGGGTTGGGTAGTACTAGTTTTAGAGTTAACTACTTTTTTGACCTTCGTAGTATTTGGGGATCATCAATTTGACCTCCGTACTACTAAGATTGCAAATATCACCTTCGTACTATTAATTTAATTGTAAATGTGATCTAAATTGACAACAACCGTCACATATTTAACGGACTCCGCTTACATGGTATTTGTAAAGGTCATTTGAAAGCTTTTCTAGGTGGAAAATAATTGATAAGATAATAATTTTTAATACTGTAAAAATTCTCCTTTTTATTGTTTTTTCTTTATGGGTTTTTTTAGTTCACCTTTTTTTGTAACTATAACTGAACAAAAAAGTGAAATTAAAATAATAACCATCTCCTTGGAAAATAAATCATAAACATGTACATAAAAGCCTAGATCTAACCCAACAATTGATGAGATCGAGAATATTCCAAGGAGAGTTTTATTATTTTTTATTTCACATTTTTGTTTAGTTTTTATTTTTAAAAGACGATGAAAGCAGAAAAACCAAAAAGAAAAATCAACAAGAGAAAAAAAAAAGGAATTGTTTACTTTATTACAAATTATTATCTTATCATTTATTTTTCACCTAGACTTTCAAATGGCCTCCATAATCATCATGTCAGCAAGACCATTAAAAACCTAACGGCCGTTGTTAGTTTAGATCACATTTACAATTAAATTAATAGTACGAAGGTGACATTTGCAGTCTTAGTAGTTCAAATGTCAAATTCATTGTTGAAAAAGTAGTTAACTCTTAGTTTTATTTGTGAAAGTTGGGCATGGAAGCTTGAGAATGTGAGACAAAATGGGGAAAAAATAGAGAGAAGTGGATGTTGATATATAGGATCCCAAGTGTAAATAGGATGAAGGCCGAGTTGTGGTGAATATTTGTATTAAATACGAATATTATCATATTATATACTCCCTCCATTCCTAAATAATTGTCCTTTTTTTTTGTCTGTTCCAAAAAAATTGTCCCAATTCATAACTTTCCTTTTTAGGAAAACACTTTTACCACTTTACCCTTACCTTTTCAACCTATTTTAATTATGACCACGTGTTTATGGGCTTTAAAGGAAACAACATATTATACTAATGTTTATAATAGAGTCAATTAGTTTTTCTTAATCTGCGTATTCAGTCAAAGTACTTTTTTTGTTGTTCAACTGTTCTACACATCTCATGCAGCTCATAAATTGGTTAACAGGTTTGGATGCCTATTATAAAAGTGGGCACATTGAGATATTTTGCCAAGTCTCAATTTCAAAATTATGAAAAGTTTCCTGACGAATTGAACTACTTCACCTCTGCTTTCAACTTAAATGTTACATGTAGGGATGTTTCTATAAATTAGCAAGACTCTTTCTATGCCCCTTTTTCATTTCTCCCATTTTCGTGGAATGTGTGTGTGTGTTGATTCTTCTTATGATATTCAAGTTTCTTTGTCCACTAGGTTATTCGATCGAGGCTTCAAGAGCAAGGGCAAGTCAGGAACTCCTCTACACATTATGATGGTGTTGTTGATTGCATAAAGAAAATTTTTCAAAAGGAAGGTCTTTCTGGTTTTTACCGTGGTTGTGCAACTAATCTATTGAGAACCACTCCATCTGCTGTCATCACATTTACAAGCTACGAGATGATAAATAGATATATGCAGCGTTTTTTAGCTCCAGACCTGAACCATTCAAAATCCCACCCCAAATCTGATGGTCATATCAAGCCTCAGAAGGGAACTGAAGGGACTGGAAATGACAACAATTTACAAGGATCTGAAACCACTTCAAATTCAAGAACTCTAATTCCTTTGGGGCACCCGGATCAACTTAAGGCCAGGCAATGAATAGGCTTGTCTCTTACAAACAAATTTTCCATGAAATAAAATTTTGAAATACGAAGATGAATAAAAGGTGCAATTCTTCACATTTTTGCTACTTGATTCAATCTTTTGCTGTTTTTTTTGGGGGGACAATCTATTCATGTCCGTGTTTGTTCACTATATATTTTTCATTTTCCTAGCTGTGGGATATTCTGATGTTCTTTACACGATTTTTAGCTTTTAGGTGGACGTTTATTGTTGTTTTTTTTTTCTTTGTGCCAGGTTCTCGTGCACCCGGTACTTCCCAAATTTCATACGTTATGCCAATTTGTATTTCAGACCTTTTGAAACAATCTTTGCCACCGTTTTTTAGATTGTCAAATTTCTAATCAGCAGTGTTATTCCTCTCATGCTATGCTCTTCAACATTATCCTGATGTAGAAGGCCTCGATATTTTTTTCCCCGGGGCGGGGGGGTGTTGGTATGTAAAAAGAGGCAAGCTGGTGAAATGGTCAAGCTTGGTTTGCCGCTTTTATGAACTTCAACAGAAGCTTAAGTTAGAGGGTTAAATTGTCAATTGTTTTAGTTAATCATTTTTTTTTTCAACCGAAAAATTTATTTTTGGAGGCGTAAAGGCTACGAATACTCTTAATGAGTCTGAAGCGTGCTATGGAAACAATTACCCAAATGTACCGCACTATGTCAATTTAATTTGATCAATTTTTGCATCATGATGTATCAAATTATTAACCTAATTTAATTTTGCATTATGATGTATCAAAATTGCACCGCGATGTAATAGTTTTCAATGACATAATTCGAATTTGCACGATGCAAAAATATGTAGCACTTGTGATGCATTAACTATATATTATCCAGTTTTGCAGCACGATGCATAAATTTCAGATTACTCTTATCTATCTTTTTTCCAATATACAATCAACAAATTATTCAAAATATATATCTTTCCTGCATCCCAAATCCAAATCGATGTATCACGATTCACAAATGATACATTGCGATTCAAAAGTAATGCATCCAAATTTAAAAATGTGTCCAATAACGAAAAAATATAATTTCAATTAATGTATTTTATCAAACACTTTACATGCATATAACAATACAAAACACAAAGAGTTTTGTTATGTATAACTAAATATATTTTGAATCACACAAACACAAATAATGAAAGAAGAAGAAGAAGAAAAAAAAGAACAACTGCAGCAGCATGATATGAATTAGTAAAAGTGTGAGGAGTTCAGGTAACGAAGAAACAATATGTAGTAACTACTGTTCTTCCTCGTTACCCAACTCCCCCCTCTTTCCACTTCATACTTTTTTTGCGCCTTCGGGTGAACGAGAGAGAAGAAAATGAAGAAATTTTGGGTGTTCTCTGGATTTGGGTGATATACAAACAATATTTCAAAAATAGACTTTAGCGGTTGATAAAATAAAAAACTGGACCGGAGAGAAAAAATGTTTGAGAAAGTGTACCGACCTGTAATTTCTTCTAATTTATACTCCTCCCGGGTTGGTTAATTGGGTTGCTCAAGCTCAGATTACTGCTTTTGTGAACTTAAAGAGAAGCTAAAGTTATGCTCCTTCTGTCTGAAAAAAGATAATCACATGCGATCTTTCTGAGCTTGAATTATTTGTTTTGTTTATGTTTTCTGGGGTAATGGATCAGGTCGAGTCTATCAGTCAGTCTGTTAAGATGCCTTAGCCATCATTGCACTTCGAAGGGAAGGGAGGATAAGCTTTTGAAAATTGTCAACTCCTGTTAGCATATCTCTGGAATATTGGCTTCTACTTTCTGTTTGGAATTGAGAACAAAGAGCATTGGCTCTCCATCGTTATACATTATTGTCTAGGAATTTCAGCCAAAATAAGTTTCAAGTTTAGATAACAAATGTCTAGGAATAATCCTCAAAATCAAAGTAAGAGAAACACCATTTATACATAAAACCCATATAAACGTTTTTAAGTACTTGAAGTGGTTGTACAGTACAACAGTTCAATGATTGCAGTTTGCAGGACTGGTAGAGGGTGTATGTTTGATCGATTAGATTTGTCTCTCTCATGTTAGCTGCACCAAAGTCCCAAGAGCCACAACCAACTCTTCCACCTGCTGGTTTATAAGCATTTGATTTGACCTTCTTGCAGCAATCAAAGTAACACACACACACACACACACACACTAAATCTCCAAGAAAATGATAGCTCTGTTTGGTATGTACATTCCCACTATGCCTTGTGTAATGTTTTATATCAGCAACAAAGCATATATATGTGTAGGCAGATGGATATCATATTGATCTGCTCATTTGCATGTAATATTATTAATATGATCAACATCTACCTCGACTTAATGTTAATGAAAAATCTTAGGCGCTGGTGTAAGGCGTAGTAGAGTTACCGCTATGCCAGTTATCAGCAACAGAAAGAGGTGAAGGTGGGAACTTGGGATTCTTCAATAATCTTGCTTCTTCTGATTCTGGCGATGGAGGTGGTTTCACACTTTTAACTCTCCAACAACATCTTTTATCACCTCACCCTGAATTTCCTTTAAAACTGCCAAGACCTCGTCCATTGCTGGTCTCATTTCCTTATCGAATTGCAAACATCGAAAGGCTAACTCAGCCACGGAAGTTGTCATCCTGTTGACTGTATTATCTGATCCAAACCCTAATCTTGGGTCGATCAGCTCGTCAAATGCACACTTTTGGATCCTGTTTATTGCCAAGTTTGATAAGTTTATCTCATGCCTATGCCTACTGATATCAACAGCTGGCATCGATGATATAAGCTCAACTAAAACGACCCCAAAGCTATAAACATCACTCTTGTCCGTTAGTTGGTAGCACTGGTGATACTCTGGATCAACATAACCTGGAGTTCCCTGAGGAGCAGTTGAGACATGAGAAACGTCTCTAGGGAAAAGCCTCGAGAGCCCAAAATCTGCTACTTTGACACAAAAATTCTCGTCGAGGAGTATGTTGTTACTCTTCACATCACGGTGTATAATATCAGATTTATGGAGGTAGGCTAATGCACTGGCGGTTTCTACAGCAATGTTCATACGTATGGGCCATGTGAGTAACCCAGGCTTGGCTCGTTCACCATGGAGATGATCTGCCACAGTGCCATTGGGAATGTATTCATAAACAAGAAGTAATTCGCGGCTGCTGTGAGAAGTGCAACCATAGAGTAAGACGAGGTTCCGGTGGCGTAGACCGGTGAGGATTTTGACTTCATTCATGAATTGCTCAACTCGCTTGTAGTTGTTCTCATAAAGCCGCTTCACTGCAACTTCCCTTCCATCTCTAAGTTTGCCTAGTTCAAAAAAGATACACGTAGAAGGAAAAAAGATCAATTTATGATTATGGAGGTTACTACGGATAGAAATGCATTTCTCTTTCAACCTTCTTACCATAATAAACAGCGCCAAAACCTCCATCACCAAGTTCTTTATTAGGATCAAAATTGTGAGTAGCTTCTTCAAGTTCTCTATAGGAGAAGACGGGGACCCCAAAGTAGACAGCTTCATGGTCTTGTGGGGATTTCTTCGATGAGGAGCTGGAAAAAATATTTCTCCATTTGTAGCGGTACCGGAATGTAAAGAAGACCAAGCAAATGGCAAGGATGACGGCTGATCCAATTATGGCTAAACAAAGAAAAAGAATGATACTTGTTAAGATTAACATTTTTCTTAAGCATTTGTGGTCTCGATTAGTAAACATGATTGAGGTAGCATATTACCTGAGGCAATAATAACTTTATTTTCTTTTTTCCTGCAATTAATGAGCAACAAAGTCAGTCTAGACTTGAGAAAGTATTGCAGTGATGCTCTAACTTTGTCAAACATGGTCAAGATTTATAGATAGCTAGCATGGAAGGAAAATTCGAAAAAGATTCAGTGCTGCAAAATATCGGAATCGAAGTTCTTGATAGTAGTTGTAAGAGGGCAGTATGTATGTCTACTTATGCCTGTACCTTTGGCAGGGTGTACACAATAGAATTCTTGGCTTTGGTTATGGTTTCGACACTGGCCTCCGTTGTAGTGACAATGGAGACAATCCTCTGATATAACCAAATTAAGAGTGATGTTAAGAGCTAAGATTCGAAACAAGTCAGCTGAATTCGTTCCATTAGGAAGCATGGCTTGTGGTGTCTGTGGTAACTGAATAACTGAGCACTCGTTAGGAATTGTGAGGAGATCTGAATTATCTGCATAATGTACTGGATATCTGTAGTACAGATTGTGGTCTTTGCAGTGTCTGTAGCAATGGTAAAGCGAGAGATTAAAGTGTTTATCAGTCTTACTCGTGGCTTCAGGACTGTTGTTGCATTTGAATAAGTTGAAAGGAGGGAGGATAGAATAGGTAATAGGCGGAGATATGAGAAAAGTGAAATTGTTGAGAGCATCGCAACTATTTCTCTGTACTTGATCTCGAAAAACATCGTCAATAATTGTGATAGTATCATTCCGATCTCTTCGTATTAAGTTGTACCGTCGATCATCCTCGCGGAACTGAATTTGTGGAACTTGTTCATTGCAATCCAACCTACAAAGACCACATCGTGGGTCTGTGCCGTCGTAGAAAGGGAACCCGAAAGAACCGAGATCTTTGCATTGAAAGTCACTGCAAATAGGCCAGCTGGAGCTGTTTTGTCGAGCAGCAGCACAGTGAAGAAGAGAGAGAAGTGGAAAAGCCACAGCGAAGATGGAGGCAAGAGCCATCGATCTCTCAAAGTTTCTCAACCTTAAACTGTGGGGATTTTGTGATCTAAAAACAAGGTCGCTTCTTTCCTATGTCACCTTTGTAGCATTTTTCCTTCATGACAATCTATTTAGAGCTTATCTATCGTACACGGTAGTTGACTTGGAAAAGTACTTGTTTTTGGGGAGGACTTCGAAGATGTGGACTATAAGGCACCCACCTAGAGGCTAGAGCCTAGAGGGACCTTATCATAAATTAAAATAGAAAAATCTGACCATCTTTATTGACCAGCAGTGGCAAGACTTGACTTCTTGGCTATTCAATCTTCCCACTTGTGTGAGAACATTAATAAGAAGACTCCTGTTACGAAATTTCATCCTTCTTTTACCCATAAGAGCTTTTCAAAACTTTATTGTTAGCCCAATAAAATAATTTCTTCATCTTCCTTTATCATTGCTAATCTAAACTAGAAATTCATTACACATACTCTGCGTGCGCCACACACACTGACCCACACATACATGGCCTGTGTGTCACATGTATTATGAGATGGATAGATAGAAAGATAGATATAGAGGGAGAGAGATCTAGAGAGTGAGTGAGAGAGTAACGGGAAAATGTCAATGAACGTTACCGTCATGGCAGTCTCTGTGGTGGACACCATCAGTGCAGAAACACACGGGCTTCCTGCGACTGTACCCACAATGGCCACCGCTTTTCTTACACACGCCACACCTCAATCCACTCCATCGCAATGTAAATCCATTTTCCAGTAGCTGCAAATAATCGAATCCTTCAACTGTTTGATTTTGCCTTCCTCCCACCAGTTCAACGGGTGCATGCACATACGACTCACAAGGCATTTCACTACAATCGACATCATCTTTCCCCATATTTAGAACAGCAAAAGAATGATACAGGGTGAAATTGGAATTGGGAAGACACGTAATTGGATTTTGCGTGTACTTTTCACGAATTTCATTGCTGCAGTTATAAAAGAGATAGAGATCAACAAAGTTGGGGCCAAAATCCAACGAAGATCGATCAAAAGAGAAGTTTCTGCTAGGCACACGGCAGGAAGAGCTTAAATGCATCACATCAGTATTGACTAACCGAAACGACTGATTTTGGAGAAAGATATCTTCAATTATGTATTTACCGAGAGAAGTTGCATAGATGGGCGTACGATTTTCACACTTAACCTCAAAGCCTGGATAGCCACAAAAATCTATATTGCTGCCATCCGGGATGATCTGAAAAGGGTAGCTGATCTTTGGACCGTTTCCGCAGCTTCTCGGTTTGCAGGCTTCGTATTTCCAGTCAACTGTTTGGTTCGAGCTTACCAGGAATGCACGAACAACCATGATAATCCCAAAATGGAACATAATCCTGATTTTTTTGGGAAAGGTCATATCGCTTGGCTGGTGGAAGATTACAACAAGATAGAAGAGGAAACATATAATCGCTAGACTAATAAAACTTATTCAAGTCTTTCTCGGGGATTAAGTATATTGATAAGCACTAATATTGTTAACCATATTAAAATTTGACATGGCCGCGGTCTTCTGCTATATGTTTTATATTCCAATTTTCAAGTAATTTATTGTATCTAGCCCTGTTGATTACATCTTCACAAGTCTTCAACGTTATTGAAAGACCAGAAGTTTTAAAAAAATTCTGTCTGATGTTGAAAATATTTTAAGGCAGCATGACAGTGACTAGTGTCTTGTCAGAACATAGGTTGAGCTGATTGAAGAAATGAAGATGATGTATCACAAATCACAATGCCAAAAACACTTGGAAATCTTCCAAACGGCTTGATCGGGTTTCCACCATCTTAGATTCGTCCATAGATTCGGGTTGCAAATGCACATCTTGTGTCAAAAATTGTACCTTCCTGATTCAAGAACTGAGCCTGATCCCAAATCATAGTTGATGTGGGAACGTTTAACAATCGCTTGAAGATATGGATCAAGATGGTTTTGAATTGACCGATCAAGAGACCCCTGATTCTAATTGATGAGTGATCCCTTAACAAGTTCTTGATAATGCTTAGCCTATGTTTGACAACTCAATTCCAAATCTTAATACCAAAGCAACTGAACCCCAATTCACATTCACACTTCACACTTAGTCACGCACACACCCCCACTCTCTCTCCACTTTTGGCGGCAACAAGCTCCATCTTTCAGCTCAGTAATCGTTGCTTCTTCATCTTCAACTTAGTAGCCGTCATTCTCTCTCATTTCACACCTCACCGTCATCGTTTCCATCTCATCTCACACTTCACCTTCATCGTTTCCCTCTCATCTCACACCTCACCATCATCATCTACTGGCCTTCTTTCTCATCTCATCGATGATCGATCAGTCATGGTAAACTCTCCCCCCTCTCTCTAATCTAATACTTTTATTTATATGAACCACCAAACCAAACCAAATCGAGTGGTTTGGTTCGATTCGATTCGATTCCGAACTTTGTTCAGTTCAATTTGATTTGAAAAGAATGAGACCAGTGTGAAGCAGTTCGGTTTGTAGGCTAAATCAAAACAAATCAAACCTAACCACTTATGTAACGAAGGTAATTAACAATAGAAAAGGTGAGATAGATGTCGTTAGATGGTCTATCACACCCTCTACAATATTTTATATCTCATTGAATCTCAGTCTATATGTATCCTTATAAAAAAAAGGCCGACTAAAATAAAAAAGAAGATGTACGACTGAGATTCAATAGGATAGGGAATGTGACAGGGGTACGGATAGACGATTGGAGCCGTGGTTAGAGTTGAGGCTAGACGTGTAGTGAACAAGTCCAAGGCAAGGCTAGTTGAAGGGTGTAAATAAGACAATAATTGAGCCTTTTCCTTTCCCCGATCTTTTTGTCAAATAATATTTCGTCCGTCCTAAAATTATTGTTATATTTGAATCGAAACACATATTAAGAAAAAATAATTAACTTAATTATAATATTGATTTGATATTTATTTTATTTAAAATATATATGTACATGGTCTATAATTAAAATATGATTAAAAAAAATGGTTAATTTATTATCCTAAAAAGAAAAGTTTCAAACCGATTATTTTGGGGGAGGGAGTAGTACAAATTTGTTGTTGTTTCTTCCATCGTAATCAGTGTAATTGCTACAAAATTGACCACACATATAGTCATTGTATTAGGTTACTAACCTTAATATATTGTCTACCTCCAAAATTCAATGTCTCGCATTGCTGGCCTAACTTTGCCGCTTTTGATTAATTCTTTGTCTTCAATTTCAAAAAGATCTTATTATTGGAAAATCGTGTTACAAATCTCAATTCGTTAAATGAAGTTTCACTTTCTCACCGTTCAAATCCATCAACACAAGATGGATAAGATAAAGATGATCCATCTTACAAAAAATATCCGTAAGACCGTTTTACACAAGTTTTTATAGACTTTTCCTTATATATATATAAATATATAGGCGGCTGCGAACATTCTTTTACTGTAGGAGAAACTTGAGCATTTTTAGAAACAATTTTCGCTGTATTTGTTCGAATAAAATAAATAATCAAGAAAAGACGAATCACTTTCGGCTATGACATTTTCAATCTAACTGTAATCTTTGGAAAAGTATTAGGTCGTCGACATATCAGCGACTTATTTCCCCAAGTAACGCCTGCCTAGTGGTATTGAGGTATTCGGACAATAGAATAAGTTTGACCAATTATTGGTTTGGTTTTATGCTTTTCAACTTTTTTTATTAATTAAAAAATAAACACTTAATTAAGACAGAGAGAGATTAGAAAATATAGAGTCGATCGCTATTTGAGACTTTGGTAGCTAAACAACAAAAGTAACACCACTCCAAAAATGACCAATTGATCATAAATTATATGAATATAAAATAGTACCCCAAAGTTGCTTGCATCATTTATGATCTAAACTTACCACTCCAATAGCCTGAATCTTCCCGACAGTGTGGTAAAGAAACGGGTCTAATATTTTACTCCCCATCCTATATTTCATTTAAAAAATTTACTTTTAAAAATTAATATATAAAAATATCATTTTAATATTAATTAACTACTAAAAATATCATTTTTTAAAGATTGATTTTCTAGCAGAGATTTTTTTACCCAAAATAGAAAAAGTATTTAATTAATAATGGTCTTGTGTTTTAGTAGTAATCAATGAATTCAAAGTTTCTTTCCTACTCGGTTGTGTATCGGTTAATCATTAATATTTTATTTATTTTCAAATTATCGTCATTTTTGATCTACACATCATTTAAAAATAATAATTGACCGAATTATAAATATTAATAAAATATGTAGTTTGTAGTTTTTTTTCACGTCCTTCAGAATTAAAGTAGGTAGAAAAAACAAAAACGGTAAAATGGTTTTCATAAAAAAGAAAGTTATAAAAAAAAAATTACTCCCTTCGTTCCTAAATTATTGTCCTGCTTTCATTTTTTTCGTCTGCAAAATAATTATCTTATTTGAAACTTTTTTTTAAAATAATATTTTTACCACTTCACCCATACTTTTTCATCCTACTTTAATTATTGGTCATATATACATGTATTCTAAAATAAACTACACATTAAACAAATATTAATAATCTAATTAAATATATTTTCTTATAACGAAGGAGGACTATAATGAGACACTTTGTTTATTTGAGATCAAAGTGTCTCATTAAATGAGTTTATATTAATTGAAAATAGAAGAGATATTTAGCATTGGAATTGACATCACAACTCACAAGTCACAACTTGTATTTTTTTAATATCTCGGGCGCTTAATCAATGCTTTTAAAAACATGACATGTTCTCGCGAACAAATACGGCACAGAACCGAACCCCACAAAAAACTATGATTTCCGTTTGAGGACTAGATAATTGTAATCATAGAACACTTCAAAATTCAAATTGTGTGATCGCTTAGAGTAAAACAATGCGAACAGGAAAGAAGTTGCTAGTTCTGGAATGTCAATTGTCAAGCATGGAGCCTAATTTCTGTTCGCGGTCGTACTAACACTATTGTTGGTTGGTTCAATGAAATTTGCACTTTCACTGTAATGTTAAGTGTGTGTGTGTGTGTGTGAGAGAGAGAGAGAGATTGAACTTACTAGGTCTGCAATGCCAAACATGAGGCCTATCGGGGCAGAAGCACCTAAAATGGCGAGTAGTAGTATTAAATCCACAACGCCCGCCACTACTCTTGCAAATGCTGCAATCACCAGCCGTCCATTCCAACAAGAACCCCCTCTCCAACAACTCTTCATAATTATCCACTCCGATTCCATTCCTCTCATCACCACCATACAATTCTACCGGTGCCACCACATTCACCCCACACTCCTCCATTCCCAACCTCAAATTCTCATCATTCTCAAGCATTGCCAAATCCGATCCACCGCCACTAACATTACAACTATTACCAACCGTATAATTCCTCAACCTCTCATCTAAGTCCTGGTCGCAATCCGATAATAATACGAGATTCGAAACATTAATTCCAAATCGAAAAGCAAGATCTCTCTCAAGTGTGATATTTTGAATGGGAGGGAAACATCCAGTGGCTGGATTACTTGATACGGTAGCGGCGTTGTATACCCGAAGAGATTGGTTGGGGTAGAAAATTTCTCCAACAACGTAGTTGTTTTGGGATATGTGAAGTAATGGGAAGCCATTAGCTGTACAATTGAGGTCAAAGCCAGGGTAACCACAGTAGGATTGTTGCTGGCCTTGGATGTAAAATGGGTAGCTTATGGTATGCCCATTTCCACAGTCTTTGGGCACACACGCTTCATAGTGTGGATCAATACAAGATGATTTCCTTGATAAAAGGATTAAAGTGAATATACAGAGATTCAAGTGTGCAAGAATGGTGGATATGCCGTCTTGGTTCATTTGTGGAAATTGAAGAGTTGGAAGATATAGATGCAGATAATGGAGATTGATATAGTTTATGGGAAAAGACGCGGGGGAGGTCAGAGGTGTAAGATGGCTCTGTGTTTGACTTTGAATAAACTACAGATGGAGGAGTCGGCTATGATTGTCCATGTCTACTTTTCGGAGTATTTTACATCTTGCACTCAAGAATTTGCATGAAATTCCAACCACATGTGTGGGTTTTCCTAATTGCACTGCACAACCTATTCTATTTTCCTTCCACTTTGAAGGGCGTCATTATAAATGTGGATGAACCAGTTGTGTTTAGAGTTCTCAAAATGACTTGGACCGTTGGATTAGCTCGTCCCATCACTTAAAAAAGATGGATTGAGTAGAAAATATATATATATAAACCCCTTGAAAAATGGAAATGATGTCTAACACAAAAAATACGAACCCACGCCGCATGTCTTATGGGGCCGCCTTGAGCTGCGGTGGGTTGTGAGTTGGGGCGGATTGACCCCTTATATACTAGTTTCAAATAAACAAGTCACAAGTTTAAAATAATTAGTTTAAATCATTTTTGTTCAAAATATAAGATTATTTTTTATATCTAAAATATTAGTAAATAATTTTGACTTTGTTCAAAAAGTAGCACTTATAACAACTAAAGATGTCAGAATAATGTGTATTAACCGTAATATCTACTGAAAAAATGATTATAAGAATATACAAAAAAAGTAATGATAAAACGGTTTCTTTTTTTTAAACGGTTTCTTACTTTTATTTTTTCTTCTCATTTTATACTATTAATATTAGAGAAAATTGTTAGAAAAACACTATTAAAAATATAATATTAGAAAATATAATTTTTTAAATGAATTGTGACATTTTTTTGTGCTATTTATAATTATTTTTATTATTTTGATTAATGTAAATAAAAGTTGGTGGGTTGACCCACCTAACCGCCACATTTCCCGATCCACCACATTTCATACCCGCCCCGTCTCAATGGCGGGTTGCGGGTTGACCCGTCCTGCCAACCCACCTTGACAGCTTTAATTGTGTTACATGTTATGAGCTTGTTTGGTAGCCGGACATTAATAAGCAGTATTATTAATCTCAGTATTGTTAGTCCTCTCGCTATTAATCCTTATTTGTATATTGGGGGTAATTTTGAGATAAAAAATATTAGTTTCATTTTTTTTAGTCACCATCTTCTTTGGTATTAATAGTGAAAATGATAATGATTTTATCCGGGTAATTCGTGCTATTAACCATGACCACCTATTATGTACCAAACATTAGATAATTCGGCTTATTAATCATATCTAGTTTTAATCACGGTACCTGCATGGCTTGTAAGCTGACTTTCATTGGCCCTATTCTTCTCTCTTTACCCCAATTAACTTTTTTCGTTATGCTTCAACTCTCATATTCCAACCCATTTTGGACATCCTCTCCGGCTTCTCTTGGCACCCTCCGAAAAGCCCCAACACCACAATCTATCAAAACGCTCAAATTGTTACTCATGTTACCAATGCCTTACTTAAAGCCATCGAAATTTGGATCCATTTATTTTTAACATATAAATAAGATCAAATGTATGTTGTTTCCAATTGCATATGTTTGCTTGAGAATGAAGGAGAAGATATGATTCTGACGCAGCGAAACAATCAAACAGGAACTCTTTCAACGAGAAATTCCTTAGAACAAGCCTATGACGGCTTAGGGTTCAAGCACAAAGCAAGAAAACTCAAATTTTATTTAAAACTGCCGAAATAATGTTTAAGAGGGTATTTATATGCCTTAACAAACCAAACCCTAAAAGGAAAAGACTTAAACAAAAAAGACGAAAAAGCCCAAAAACTTCAAAGGCCCGTAACAGTACTTAAACAGCGTTTTTTGGACTAAAAATGAACTGTCCATAGGGTTAACCTCATGAGTCATGTAGATGTCGTAGAGAGCTTCGATTTGATATGCGGTGGGTCCCGTAATTCATCCGGACGCGAAAGTTACGCTCCGTTAAAGTTCTGCCGACCGTTAGGTGCTCTCTACTATTGCTTAACGGAAACCAACGGAAAAACTGCCAAACAAACCTGTCGACCCAACTTTCAGAAACTGCCACTGGACCCCTTGAACTTCGAACTCTTCCCAAATGCCTTGCTTAAATACGTCTCGGCTACTTGTTTTACATCAAATTCTCACAACCAGCAATGTTTCACACACAAAGATGAATTTACTATGGGAGTTTGGTCCTAGTTTTAGTTTTAGTTAGAGATAATTGCAAAAAAAGGAAGAAAAAAAAAACAGGTGGACACACCGGGATCCGGAATAAGCTTCCATTTCCCGGGATCTCGGCTTATGGCTTGCATAACAAACTTTATACATTGATTTTTTTTGCAAAATAAACCTTACACCAAGGGTATACAAAGTATACGGAGTATGAAGTTATGAAGCTGCTACAAAACAAAGAATATTACTCCCTCCGTCCCTAAATAATCGTCCTAGTTGACCCAGCGCACAGTTTAAGAAAAAACAATTGACTTGATTATTTATATTGGTTTAATGTGTAGTTTCCTTTAAAGCTCATGTGTATGTGACCCATAATTAAAGTATGGTGAAAAAATAAGGGTAAAGTGGTAAAAATGATGTTCTAAAAAGGTATGCTTCAAACTGGACAATTATTTTGGAACGGACGAAAAAGGAAAGAAAGACGATAATTTAGAGACATGGGGGTAAGTGATTAAATGATTGGATATATAACCACTTGGGTACGTGCCTAGTCATTATTCAAAGATACATTAGTATAAAGTAATACTTCCCTCATTTTCAAAATAATGTCAGGGTTGACTCGACACACCGTTTAAGAAAAACGAATTGACTTAATTATAAATATTGATGAGATGTGTGGTTTTCTTTAATACCCTTGAGTATGTTACCATAATTAAAGCATGTAGAAAAAATAAGGGTAAAATGGTAAAAGTGTTTTTCTAAAAGGAAAAGTTTTAAAAGATGACAATTATTTAAGAACGGACGAAAAAAAGAAAGGTAGATAATAATTTAAAAACGAAAAGAGTATTAATAATGTATGGATAAATACAAAATATAGTGAAAATATCATCTATCTATAATTTATTCTTTATATTTTGTAGCGGTTTCATAAGTCATAACTTCATACTTCATATGCCCTTGGTGTAAGATTTATTTTGTGAAAAAATGAATGTACACGGTTTGTTATGCAATCCATAACGTGGAAATGGAAGCTTATGTCGACCATGTCCACGTTATCTGTCAATAAGGCAACCAACTCATCCTTATGTTAGAGAAATTAACTCCCTTTTGACGGAATGTTTTAATTACAAAAATTAAAATAGGTGAAGAATTAAACAAGGGATGATACACTAGGGATATGGCGATGATTGGATTGAAAGGTACGATCCTTAGAACAAATAGAATTGGTCAAGGACATTATTGGGAAGGTGAAGAATTGGCATGGATCTTAATTTGTAAAATATAGTTTCATTTTCTTATAGTTTAAACCACCAATACATGATCGGGTAAAGAAGATCCGTCTTACAAAAATATATGTAAGATCGTCTTATCTAAGTTTTATCATAAACTAAATAATTAAAACTAATGATTGAAAATGTGCTAGATAACTTACAAAACGTAAATATGATATTTTTTAAAAAAAATTTTCTTTAAAGAGAAGAAGAAGCTAGAACTGGAACAAGCCAACAACCACAATGAAGAGCAACTATCATTATAAATTTTTAATTAGTTTACACCCGTACGTTAAATGCACGAACAAATATATTTTTTAATTAAATAATATTTAAGCAAAACGAATAAGTAAATCAAAATCAAAAGTATAAATTAAGAAAAGTAATGTTTGAGGCAACTACTTAAATATAAATACATCATTTTATTGGTAATATTATATATTTTGAAAAATTTCCTTATACACAACATTTGTTGTTTTATTTGTTGGCTTTCCATCTTCATCAGTATTAATATCTTCAAGCCAGAACGGTTTGTTACCATATAACCTGCGACATACAACTGACCATGACTGAATACTGGCTTCTTCACGAAGAGTCCTACATGCGAAAGTGATTGACCTTGACTTTTGTTAATTGTCATGACATACGATACTACTAATGGAAATTATTTTTTCTGAAAACTTGAAAGACAACCTCACATCTGATGGAAACAATGACATTCTTGGTATAAACATTTTGTCTCTAACATTGCTTCCATTCAAAAATTTTGCTTCAACAACGTGATTCTCAAGCATGGTAAGGATTAGTCTTGTTCTATTACACAACTCTGTAGTAGGGTCAATGTTTCTCAACAACCTCACCGAAACACCAACCTTAAGTGTTAATTCATGGTTAGACAATGCTGAACACTTTATACTATTCAAAAACTTTATAAAATGATTGTCTTCAAACAAACTTGTGCTGTTCTCTGCCCTGTACATATAATTTGAACTCAAATAAGTTCTTTTTTCTAAGTGATTGTTTAGATACCATGTACTCATTTATGGTGTCAAAAACATCAAGAGTCGGGGCAGATAACAACACAAGTTTATACCATGTCCTTACAAATATGACACGTCATAAAAGACTCCAAAAATGACTGATATATACTTTCAACAATTTACTGGATCAAATAATTATTTGATGTATTAACCAAAAGACCATTTGAAACTTCCATTGTTTCAACATCATCATTTTCATCATCACATGTACCGTCGCCGATACTTAAAATCCACTCCGAAAATGCCTTCAACACGAGACTACATTCGTCATTGCCAAGAGCTTGAGGTCTTATGTTTTTTGTAAGTCTATAAACTTTGCATTGCGTCTATAAATGGTACAATTTGTGATCATGTTAACAAAAAACATGTTGAGTTCTTTCGAAGGGTCATTATGGTGATACTGTTTTGATTCCAAGAATGTCACTGACATCATCTAATCATAAAATTTCATTCAAATTCTAGATAAGACAGTTTCCGCTAATGGTGTCTTACACAATATCTATATATAAACGTTAGGGTTGTCTAATGTATCACTTCTTTTGAATAAACATGTTTTTAGTCTAGCCAACTGCATGTCATTTTGTCTAGAGTTGTTGATCATAAGGGTCTTCAAATTTTGTTATGTGATAATGATAGCTGTAATAGTCGTACATGTTCAAGAATAATGTTATAAAACGAAGTATTCCAAAATTTATAACAAAACTTTACATTGAGTAAGTGAGAGATATATATTTAAACGTTTTTTTCTTGATCGAAATGACAATATCATTTTAACATTCTCCATGATTTATTGAATCAACAATGTACGAGATACTTGAACTTGTGAAAGGTGAGTAGGTATAGAAATTGTTCTTCTCTGTATTGTGTTCTTGTGTAGCAATTGAAAAAATATATATACTTTAAATATAAATAAATAAATAAAATAAAATTTTATTTAAAAATAATATAATAAATTTTACCATTCGTGATATTCGATAAAGGAAGAACTGAAGTAGGATACAATACATATTGATTAGAACATTTAATATTATACTATTGGGAAGCAACATTTGCTACAACATAATTCATATAAGATTATTAAATTAAAAAAACAAACACCAAAAAAATCTTTCATTCATACTATTATTTTCATATGGACTAAATAATTCAAAAAACTTTAATACATCTCTTTCAAAAGACTTCAACAAAACTATCGAGACACAATATTATTTTATTGGGTGATAACCGGGCCGGTACCTTTTGGAAAAATGTTAACCGCAAAAATCCACAATATTTTTTTTCAACCGCTAAAGTACACTTTTGGGGGAAAAATGACAAACACACCCCTAATAAAGACGCACGCACAAAGCCTGCCCAAATAAAAGCTGGGCATCACAATAAAAAAGATGGCATCGCAATGGAAAAGATGGGCATCGCAATAAGCCCAGCCCAAAGAAAAACTGGGCATCGCAATGGAAAAGATGGGCGTCAAAACTTACGATACCGGCGTCGAAACTTACGATGCTTACGACGCGAGCATCGAAATGTGTCAAAGACATTCTTCTGTATTAATAGGCTAGCAATGATCCATTTCGATAGCTCCCATCCTGCGCCTCCTAAGTCATGGAAGAATTGCAATGGTCACTCACTTTCTGGTATATTTTAGAATTATTTCTACGAAAAGAACAGTTTTCTCGATTGACGAATGAAGATGGGGAGAACTTAGATGAAGAAGGATTCAGAAAGATAGAAAAGACGAGTGAGAGACTTACTAGTGGATTAAAGTCAAGAATTCCTTCTTTCATTAGGAAATGAAATATAAAGTATGAGCTGGAGTCAACTTAAGGAAGAAAGATAAGGCAAGCAAGATCAATCTCAAGCAAAATCTGTGAAAGGTAAATGAAGAAAGAGACATATGTGCTTAATTAATCCTTCACCCTTCCGAAGCAAGGTCAGTTGAGAGAGAGAGCGAGAAAGGGAGAGGGAAAGACCGATTTGATTAAAAGAGAGACTAAGATTCAAGGAGAGGGAACACAGAGGGAGAGGGAAAGCTCTTTTTCCCCTAACCGGCCGACTTTTCTTCCAAGAGTAATGCTTCGGTTTTCGAAAAGTATTGTTTCAGTGGGAACGATGACATTTAAGGAAGAAACAAAGTATTTTTGCAGTAAAAAAAATGTACTTCAGTGGTTAACATTTTAGAAGAAAAAAAAGGACCGGTTTGTAATTATTCCTTACTAAAATGAGAAATAAAAAAACTCACCTCATTGAAAAACACTAAAAGTTCTGCTATATATAAAATCCAGCCCATTAAAATCTCACATCCACCCTTAAGCCTCATGTCATGTAAGTTGTCTCTTTTAACCTATTAATATAAAATAAAAACTTAGAAAAAAAAGTATTATGTGCATTTTATGTAAGACGTATCTTCTTGACCCGACCCAATGTGTGTCGGTGAGTTGCGTTGTAAGATAGTGAGGCTTCCTCTTACGAATTAAAACCCGTAAGACGGTCTTACCGGAGAACTGTTTTTAATAAAGCAATACACGATTTCAACATCTAACCAAATTCAATATATGTCGTCTAACAAATACAATTCTTCAGTTAGAACCCTTCACTTAGAATCGTTAATTTGACATATATTATTTCACTTCAATATTTCATTCACCTAACATTCAGTAAGAAATCGTAGTGATCTCTCCAGATTATTCAAATTCTTTTAATATTTCATTGAGCTGAAAATTGAGCCTATATCATTTTGTTTTACCTTCTATTTCCTTGTACAACTTTTAAAGTTTTTTTTTTAAAAATACAAATCTAATAATTTGAGACTTCAATATTTAAAATAAAGTCAAGTATTTAGTAAAAAACATTGTTTAATGATAAATATTTTATTTTACTGTCCGAGATTTGTTATATTCTAAAATTTTAAATATACTTCTCAAGGTTATTTTGAAAAGAATACATAGCTTAAATTTTGAGATTTGAATTTATAACTGATGAATTTATCTATTACATTTCTTAATATTTTTTATTTAACCATTCATCATGCTTATAAAAAATATATAACTTATAGTTAGACTATGTCAACAACTTCATTGTTTATTTCAGATGAGACTAACTATTTTCTTGCAACTTTGACTTTGAGAATCCATTCAAATCTTTGTTTGTAGACGCCTTTTAGGACATATGGTATGAAAGTCATAATAGTTGCAGTAAATATTTTGGATTCAAAATGTCTAAAGCTTATTTCGTAATTGATTTTTTTAAAACTTTGCAGAAGATTGGTTGAACATCCGCAAAGAACATCAGCAGACTTTATATAAATGTGATGAAAAATAAAAGGTCAAGCATGATATTGTGAATTGTGCCGAGAATACCAACAGTTTGAGTGTATTCAAAGTTTATAGAAATGTATAAATATATTCATGTCAACTTATCTAAAAATATTAAATGTTTAGCATAAAAACAAATAAAAAAATAAAAAAAACAAAGTGTTTCAGCTTATAATATTTTCATTTATGGATATCAATTTTAGATGAAAAAAATCATGTTTGGTATTATATATATATATATATATATATATATATATATATATATATATATATATATATATATATATATATATATATATAATCCCACGAATTGATAACCGAAGCAATGTAATCTAAGTGCATTGAATTTCTAACCAAAAGCATTGAAAGAATCTAAAGTACGGGCATGGTAAGTAAAGGGCTAAACTAGGGTATTCTAGGAATTAAAATTGAAAGATCTGAAGTGCAGTGTCCCTCGCAAATGAGTGCCTTTTATTTACAGCGTTTTTTCATTTTCATCATTGTATCTCAATTATTGCATCTCAACCAATAGTTAAGATGAAAAGTGGTACACGAGTGGTACATATAAGTGGTACACGAACCGCATTTGGTTGAATAGTTGTTACTTACATACTCGAACCGCAACTGCCCACCTTAATTAGGTCATTGTATAATACTCTTTTCCTTTTTGGGTAAAGAGACACGTTTTAAGAAAACTAGTAAGATATACGTACGTTATAAGTAGTGTTAATAATTTTTTACAAAATGATTTGTTAGTTTCTTAATTTTTCTATTTTCTTTTAATTATTAGATTTTTTTTTGTATTTTAATCATTATAATTTTTGAAACTTATAAATTGTGATGTTATGCTTTTAGCTCTTTTGATACTTTGTTTTTTGGTCATTTATAATATATACTTTTAATCATTGTATAACAACTTATCCTATAAATTTGATTTTTTTGTTTGTTATTTTCATTCTCTTTTCTTATTACCAAACATAAATTCATTCACTTTTATGAGTGTGTGAATTAAAAATAATTCAAACTTATTATCTTAGATAAACACATTGTTGTTAGAGACTTTGTTTATGTCGTTTCTGAAATTTATGACTTCCTATAGAAAATAATATATTATGTTAGATAAATCAAACTTTCAACCCCAAAGTATATATACTTATACTAAAAATCAATATTCTAAAAATCATTAGACGACCGCTAGGCGGTACACCAGCACCTAGCGCCTAGGGGACTAGTCGGGGCGTAATCGGGACCTAGGCAGGGCCAAGAATTAAGACATAATTACCATTTTTTTTATAATTTACATTAAAGATCAAACACATTGACTACAAATTTACATTTTTTTATATTTGTCATTTTATCAAATATTTGTCTATATTTGTAAAATAAAAAAAAATATACAAACCTACCATTAATTTCAATTCTCAACAACCCTAAAGCAATAAACCAATCAAGTTTAGAACTAAAAACAAAAAAAATATTACTTCACCTACCTACTGCCCTTACAACCCACAGTCTAACATATCCTCCATAATCTCTTCTCATTCTAAATTATGAGTCTCTAGACAACCCCCTTCTTCTTCATCTTTTTTTCTTCTTCTTTCTTCTATCTATCTAGCAGACCGGCAACCATTTTTTCTTCATTTCTTTTTTTACTTCTCTCTCTCTCTCTTTGGCAGACCGACTCCTCATTTTTTCATCCTCCAATCTCTTTCCTCCTAAATCTAACCCTTTAATCTATCTCCTTTCTCATTCCACCGAATATCCACAAAATCAAACCCTTTTTCTTTCTACCTCCATCTCTGCCTCACCAATACCACTTCCCCTTCCTTCTCCGGTCACCGCATGTCACAAAATTAAAGCTACAAAAATAAATTAAGGTCGGCGAGGTTTGGCGTAGGCGTCAACTTGGTCGATTAGGTGACGACTAAGAAAGTCGCGGCGTTAGAGAGGGGCCTAGCGCCTAGGCGGGGAGTTTAGAACACTACTAAAAATACGAAATTCTCTCAAAGTATATATAAAGCCATACTTTACCACCCAACCTAAGTTTTGTATCATTTTAATATCTCATTTTATAATTTATTTTCTAGTTTACCCCCTAGCCACGACGAAGGTTACCAATCTGACGTTAATGTGTGCATGGTATTTCACGTGTAGGGCATTTTAGTCTTTTTTTGCAATGCTTTATCTGCTTTTATCACCAAAAGAGAAACTTCATTTTCTTCTTTTCCGGCGACGCTTTCTATACATTTTCTTCGGCAATGACCTCGTTTGTAAATTTTAAGTGAGATAAAACTCAAAAGTGTATTAATGTTTTATTCAAATTATTATATAGAAAAATAAATAAAAATAGAGCGGAATCATATCAGAGATATTGAACTCAAGATCAGATAATCACACTTATGTGTCAAGGCCGCCACGAATAAGAACTCACCAAAAAATTAAAGACGTACAACATAACACACAAGCATACACCAAGAATTTCTCATTTTCTCCCTCATACAACACAATACACAAGCATACACCAAGAATTTCAAATCTCATATTTGAATCCATCACATACGTATACGACAATGATGAGAGACAAACCATAGTTCAATCCATTTTCATCGTCCATAGCTTCAACTCCAACAAATTTTTCATCGACACCGTTGATATTGTTTATGGTTTGATTGGAGCAAATTCTCGATTTTGAACATTATTCATCGCACCATGTTTATCACTACGATTACCAGACATGACATCTCATCACCAAATTTGACATGGAATATGGAAATGCTAAAAAATTACATTGTAGGCCAAAGTGGATTTGGTGGATACTTTAGGGGGAAATTTGTATTTTAGATTAATTTCGATGTGGCCAAAATATGATTAGCTCCCAAAATTACACATCAAATCTCACATTGTACCTCAAGCTACGAAGTGTCTCACTTTCATAACTTATTTAGCTATTTGTCCGACTTTGCCCCCTCCCGTCTATGGGTGTTAAAAATAGTAACGAAAAATGGTATATGCATGTCACATAAATATTATTTTGATCATTTTGCTTGGCGCACAAAATGAGAATAGGCTATAAATTCAGTATTTAATTAACCATTTAGTATTTAGAATATATTTTTAAATAAAAATAAAAATAATTATTTTAATAATTCAAAAATAATTATAGGGCCAAATTACAATTTCCCCCCAAAGTATTCACAAAATCGTATAGTTTACCCCTATTTAAAGTTTGTCTCATCACGGTATCTGACTTTACTTCGCCCCCCCCACCAAAATTTTCTACTCTACCACTGATGGACGTTAGAAAATTCACGTTAAATAGCACGTGGTCTTCCACATACGGGGCGAAAATGTCATTTCTCTTATCTGGTTAAGGAGTAAATGTATTAAAAGTACAAACTCTAATCTCACACCCTCTCCTTCTCTCTTCTCCCGGTGTAAGTTCCGATCTACGGGTCCACAGTAATAGCCGCAATCTCCAGTTAGTCTCACCATAGCCACTGCCATCTGTGGGTGCAAGTTCCCATATCCAGCTCAAACCCTTCCCACTCTGGTCACACCTATCATAACTTTAGCATCGTCCTCCTTCGATTCTAGCCAAGCTCCATCTCTGATCTCCCTCATTCTCTCCCCTGCAAAAGTCATGTTTCAAGTAGAAATCAATTACAATGGAGTATACTTACTAAAAACCCTTGAAAAAAATATGCAATTGACAGAAAACTCATAAACCTTATTGATGAGTTCATCAAAGAGAGAGAGACGGACTTGAATAAAGATAAATAGTTATGTGTTTTATTGAAACATTTTTCAATTTTGTGGGAGAAAATTAGGCATATGGTCGATATGCATATGGTTTAAAACAAAGTATCAAAATTGAGAAGATGCTGAAGAAGCTATGACTTTAGATGATTTTGACCTCATAGAAGCTGCCATGGCAGTCAGGTTGGTTTATTTAAAGAATTAGGAGAGATATAGTAAATGTAAAGTCATGTAAGAGGATGAAGGGGGATGAGAAATTGATTGATTTCAGTGGTGGATGAGTTTCACCGGAGAAGGTGGGTAATGGATCCAATTTTATACATGAAATTGAAGATGGAGATGTGCAATTATGGGTAAGAGTTTTTTTTTTTTTTTCATATCTTTCGTTTACTTTATTTTTATTATCAAGACAAAAAAATTAACAATGAGATGGAAAAATACATATCTATCATCTGGGTTAAGAGAGAATTTGGAGGGAGTGAACAAAACCAAGATCGGTTTATGAGTTAATTTTTGCTGTGGAAAGTGAAGATCGGAAAAAATGGTTGGTCTTTTCTCTAGATTTTCTTTCAGTTGGAAAAAATGGAATTGTGGACCCTACTCCATTTTAATATTTGAATTTTAAGCACCCTAAAGTTTACATCGAATTCCTAATATGATATATATATATATATATATATATATATATATATATATATATATATATATATATATATATATATATATATATTTTTTTTGATTCATGAGTTTTTGCTACTAAAGTTTGGTATGCAGCAATTATCGGTTTTGTTTAGTTGGATTTTGTAAATTTGTATGTGTGGTTTAGCGGCCCGTAGCCAAATTCAAAACACAAAGTGAAGCCTAACACATTTCTTTCGAAGGTTGAAAATCTATAGAACTTGATATTTTTATTTGCATCAACCCTGGAAATGTATGATTGATGTTAAGGAGAAATCTTTTTCAAGATAGTGTGTGCTCTAAATTTATTGTGTTAATTTGTTGTTTGGTTTGGTTTTGTGTCTCAGTTTATATATTTGGCATTCCATCTCAGTTTGAATATTTTACCTTGATAAATTAAGCATCCCATACATCATATATCATGATCTAGGGATATTAGCAGAAATTTAATAATGAAAGTGATCACGCCACAATGATGGGGTGACTATGCTGGCAGTCCACGTAATGGACCGGAGCTGACGTGTCCGGCTCTTGGTGGTCACGTCGGTGTACGTGGGTACCGGTGGTACCGATTCTGATAGGATATTTGGGCTTGATGGTTGATATTGGATGATAAGTACCTGAAAGGAAGACTACCGTTAGGGTGCTGGGGGTTTCCCAGCTACAGCCCTCCGGTGTGAGAGTCAGTGACAGGGTAATATGTAGTGTGCCGGAGCAGGGACGTTCCCTCAAGCTTCCGGTGGATGTTTTGAGAGTAATCTCTTTGTGTGTTTTCTCTATCACAAGCGATATGGTAAGTTTAGATATCAAGTAAATCTTACCTTTCTTGAAGGGAAAGGTTTCCTTTTATAGTAGCTTAAGTTTGGAGTCATGATTGGTATGAGGGTCCCAACTGGTGGGACTTGTTCCCTGGTCGGCTTGCTGGTGGTTTCTGAATGGTCAACAGGTTGCGTGTGCTGTATTGATTGTAGGCGGTTGAATAAGCCGATAAGGTATAGCGGCTTGCATGGCTTGCTCGGCTCTTGTGGGGAAGGCACCTGGATGCTATGTACAGGCTACTGGCTAAACCTGTCTTATCTCAAAGGAGTTGTCGGCCGAGCATAGGTGATCCTCGCTCGCGTGGTCGGGTGTTGATTCATGGTCACCTATTGTGCTCGGTAGGTCGGTGGTCGTCGGTACTTCATCGGTTGGTTTAACGGTTGTCGATGATGATCGACGGGGGAATAGTCTTCGTCCTTTGGTGGGACCGGTCCAAGCCTAGCTGGGATCCATGTGGTCGTTCCACGTAGGGGGACCCAGGTCGGGTCCCATCAATAGCCCCCGAGTTTCCAAGTGCGAGGATTTATCCTTAGCTTGGAAAGTTTAGTCGAATTTTATGCTCGATTTGTCGGTCTCTGATCCTCGCTAGGTCTCCTCGCTCTTTGTTCATTTCTGTTTGTGGTCGCTAACTTGATTTGCTCGCTCGGCTGTTCGGTTTTTTCGTAGTCGACCACTTTGCTGTCGAGGATGCATGAAGGATTAATTAGTGGAATTTTCCTGGGAAATTGGTCTGCCGTATGCATTAAATGCACGATTTTCGAGGGGTCGCAAACAATCATTTGTAATTACTTTTCATGAAATGTGACGGCGTCCAATTATCGAAACGTCGTCGGTTTGCAGTCTCTTTGTGCACAGTGCTCGCCACGTGTCGGTCAACGAATGGTTTGGGTAGGATCTGCGTGTTTTTGGTCGGGTCGACCCGGCGCAATCGGGTTGAAATAAAAGCACGATTTTTCCCAGTTTTTTCACTTCACTCTTCTTCAATTTCTTCGAGTTCTAAAACGGGCGAAAAAACTCTTTCTGCTACGTTTTCCATTTCTGACATTTCCAGCCGTTCCCCTGTTCTAAAATCCTAGTTCCCAGGTTCGCCATCCTTTCCTTTTCCTTTTGATACAATTTTCATGGGTTTTTGACTTTGTTTTGAGTATTTTCCCATTTTGCAGCTTTTTCCGGTGACCTCTGCGTTTTCCGATACATCGGAGTTCATTCCTTGGTGTCTGTCACTTTTCCCAATCCTCGCTCAATTTTCTCCTCGTTTCGTTTCCTGCTTTTTGCTCGCTCCTGATCTCAAATCGTTTCACAGGTATTTGTTCTCTTCCTCCCACTTTTACTCGCTCTTCAGTCTGTTAGGTTTCTAGGGTTAGGTTTTTATGAACCCTGTGTCTGGCCTTTCTGTTTTTACCCCGAGCGAAACCTCTTCCTCGTCTTCGCCCAGCTCCTCGACTGTCTTTCAGAGAAGTATGAGGACTAAGCATGTAATGCCCGGAACCAGCATATGCTCGATCTCCGGCGACTAAGAGGTTATACTCACAAACCGACGGCGCTTGGTCGCTGGTGAAGCCGAGCCAAACGGTGACACTGTTGGTCAACGGCGGTTATCGCATGGAGGGTTTACCCACCCTTTCTGACGAAGAGTACGCCAATAAGATATCCTAGGCGCTTGGGCGCCTATGCGGTATGTTCGGACATCTACTAAGGCCTCTTTAATCAATATTACCGAGAGATAGTCGCCAAGGAAGTGGTTGAGGCGAACAAGGCCCTAGCTGCCGAAAAACGAGGGGAGAGCTCTTCGGCTGCTGCCCCAGTTGAAGAAGTTTTCGTGGAGGCCGATGATGCTCCTGCTCGCAGAAATTTGAGGGAATGGAGGAATAGTATATATCCTGCCGACGTAGACAGCTGGGACGAGCAGTACAATCACAGTCGGAAAACTTTTCGGGGATTCGCCCCCGATAATTCCATTAGTATGGACGAATTGAGGGTTAGGACTGATAGCTTAGGTTTTTATATTTCATTTTTTGAGGCTGGTCTTCGTTTGCCCCTTGACCCTCTTTTGTGCGAGCTTCTGGAGGAGGCCGGTGCTCACCCCCTCGACCTTTCTCTAAATTTGGTCCGGTATCTGATCTCCTTTGCTGCCTGTGTACGAATGCTTGGGTTTGAGCCGACTCTGCCCCTTTTCAAAACTTATTTTACGGTGACAAAGTCCTTGAAGCGTCTCCAGTGCAAGCATCATAACCGAGGAATAAATCTGTTCGCCAAGCCTCCCGGGAAAACAGGACACTGGGACGAGAAAGTCCTTCTGGTTGAGTGCAGGTTTGGGTGGAATTTACCAGTACCTCGTCTTTCTGCCACGGAACTTAAGTCGCTTTCCCCGGTTGGGACTTTGGACGAGTATGAGGAATCTACTCGAAAAGCTATCGAGGATTTTCTCGTGGTGAGGGGAACGGAACCTGCCCGAGTATTTGATTGGAGGTCTGTTAGCGAGGATGAGGTCCTTTTGAGGATGGTCGGAATGACGACCAAGAAGTTCAAGGGGTTAACCGTGAGATGCGAGGTCCCCGAGTATATCCAGTATCCTGGATGGTCGATGCACGAGGGTAACAAGTTTCAGCCGGATTGCCCTCAGTGCTCGGATAAACACTTTGATCTTGAAGGTTGTGGAAGTATTCATCATTGCTTCATCGCTTTTATTTTGACCTTTGCTTTCTTGTTTTTTGCTTAGTCTGTACTTGTTCTAACTTACCCTTTCATTGTTTCAGATATGATCGATATTGACGAACTTACGGGCAAGTCGAGCAGGCGAGACCAGGGGGTGGCTCGTCGACATATTTTAAAAGATGCGAAGGCTGATCCTCAGAAAGCCTATCTCCTGCCAACCGAAGGGCAGGGAGTTGGATCTTCGTCGGCTCCTTCATTGGCGGCCTCGCAGCGCACACTGAGTCAATCCCAGAGAGTAGACCCGGCCGGCCGGCTAAAATTCCCGAGCCCTCAGGTTCACGCTCACGCCATTGACCCACCTTGAAAGTGTTTCGCCCCTCCCAAAGGAAAGCGGCAGGTTAATCGTGGATGCTTTCGAGGAGGATGAGCGAGCGAAGAGCACTACGTCCCCCTGAGGGAAAAAAATTGAAGAGGCAAGAGCTAGGTTGTGTCTTCATCGGCTAGCGAAGAGGCAGTCCACAGCTAGAGATGATTTTGTGGGCCCGACCACCAGTGCCGGGGACCCGGCTCGTAGGATTTGCGGATGTCCCAGGTGCTCCAAAATTTTGGCGTTTGTCGTCGCGATTCTCCGTGGCCTGGCCAGGAGCGAGAGGGCTAGTTGTCGGGCTCAAGTTGGGGACATGGTGGGATTGCCAATTCTTTGCCCTGGGGGCATGGGGCCAGATAACCTATGCATAAGCGAGTACAAATCCTTTGCCTTTTCTTTTCTTTTTTGTTGTTTGTTCGTTTTTTTAATGTCGGTTGTGCTTGTTGCTAATACACATTGTATTTTACGTAGATTTGTTCTTTTGGCAATGTTGGCCTTTTTCAGCCAGCCAGCGTCTGCCATCGAGGCTAACAAGTTGAAGACTCGAGGCCCAAGGCGATAAAGATGAAATTGAGCTCTTACGAGGGTCAAGTGTCCTCACGACAAGCGAACATGCTTAAGGGGAAGCCAGTGAAGAGTCTTCACCAAGATGGCCCGCTTGAATGAAGCCAAGGACTCGGCTGAGCTCGTGCTTTTGTTGGGGAGAAGAGAGGGGGGCCAAAAGGCTAAGCAGTTTGAGGCCACGGCCGAGCAAGAGTGGCCGGCGGGGCGAAGTTGCCAATTTGGAGGGACAGGTTGAGGAGGCGACGCGACTTTCAAGTCTTTGAGGGAGGGGTTTTTAATAATGAGATAAAGTCGTTTATTACGAGGCGGGCAATACGACATATGCTTCGAGTGGCTGCTGCTTCGGGGATGAGTCTCGGCACCATAATCGACTGGGGCAGTGAGAATTTCATCGGCAAAGCTGCTCGGGAAGGCCATGAGATGATTCCTTTTACGAGGAGGGCAATTTGAAGATGTTGCTTGTAGGATGTAAAATATAATTTGGAGGAATGGGTGCCCCCACCCAGTCATTTGGATGTCATGGCCCCTACGAGGAGGTACGTGGAGCGGGCGAGGAAATGGACTTGACCCCTAAAACTAAGGCAGTTTTATGGTGAAGGCGAACACTCCCAGCCAGGGGGAGTCGAGGTTGCATCTATACCGCCCGAGCAACATGGTCTTCCCTCTCCGACTCGTGAAGCCGAGGTCGCCAATCTTCTTGAGTGACTTTTTGTTTTTCCTCACTGCGTCGAGTAGTCTTAGGCGAATGTGCCTTTATCAAACAATTTTAATTGTTTTAAACAATTTTTGTTATTTACCTTTATCGGTTTTAAAAGGAGCTGTCTTGAATGAAATTCACGTATTCGTTCTTATTTTAGCCTTATTTCTAACTGTGCTCGCGTACCGAGGGCAGTCAAAGATAAACATATTTGTTATACATGTATTTTTGGATACACTTTTTCCCTCGCTGATTATCCTCGGAACTCTCCCACCTCCGTACGAGGATGGGAATGAGTACTTGACTCATTTATCATTTTTGTTGGCCTTCCTCGTGTACCGAGGATAAGGTATTTTTCCCACCTCCGTATGAGGATGGGAATGAGCGCTTGGCTCATTTATCATTTTTGTTGGCCTTCCTCGTGTACCAAGGATAATGTCTTTTTCCCACGTCCGTACGAGGATGGGAATGAGCGCTTGGCTCATTTATCATTTTTGTTGGCCTTCCTCGTGTACCAAGGATAAGGTCTTTTTCCCACCTCCGTACAAGGATGGGTCCTATTCCATCTCCGTTCGAGAATGAAAATTGGTGAGAACACTAGTTTTTCAGGAAAAAGATTTGCCATTCATTAAACTTGTAGTCCTTACAAAAGTTACATCAATGGTAATATGCCTTGAGATGATCTGCATGCCAAGGATTCTTGAAAGGTGTACCATCTAGCTCGGCTAACCTGTAAGTTCCTTCTTTCACAATGCTAGTTATTCTGAATGGACCCTCCCAATTTGGAGACAGCTTATTTCTTCCTATCTTTCTGCCTGTAGCTTCAATCTTTCTCATAACCAAGTCTCCAACTAGAAAGGCTCTCAATTTAACTTTTTTGTCGTGGTGGATCTTTGTGAGCCTTTTGTAATTGATCATCCTGAGTCGGGCTTCTAGTCGCCTTTCTTCAAGGTTATCCAGATCAAGTTGTCTGGATAAGTCATTTTGTTGTTGATCGAAGAAAGTAACCCGAATGGTGGGAAGGGCTAGCTCGACTGGTGCCATTGCTTCTGAGCCATATGTTAATGTGAACGGGGTTTCACCAGTCGATCCACAAACCGATGTTCTAATTCCCCATAGCACAATTGGTAGCTGCTCTAACCAGCTTCCCTTTTTCTCGTCTAAATTCCGCTTCAAGGCATGCATGATCTTCTTATTTCACCTGCGACCATTGCCACATGGATGAGCGGCAGGACATTCAGTGTTTAACATTTAGCCGATCACAACTTCTTTGTAAATTCTTGGAAAATTGAGTGCCATGGTCGGAAAGCGATCATCAGGAAGTCCAAAACAACGAGAAAATACGCTCGTATGTAAACTTATTTGCTGATCCTCGGTTATGCTAGCAAGTGGCTTTGCTTCTATCCATTTGGTGAAGTAGTCAACAGTTACTATCACATATTCGCACCCATATTTTACTTTGGGAAAGGGACCAATAAGGTCGATTCCCCACATGTCAAAGGGTCAAGCTGCGACTACTGGAGTTTGTAACACCGAGGGTAACCGTGGAATGTTTGCATATCTTTGGCATTTGTCACACTTCCTCACATACTCCGCTGCATCTCTTCTCATGCTCGGCCAGTAATAGCCATGGAAATTCATCTTGTCCGACAGGGTCCTCGGTCCGGGATGCCCCCTTTTCGCCCTCATGTACCTCGGCCGTGATCGTTCTTGTCTGCAGTCGTATGTATCGAAGGAGAGGTTTGGTATTTGATTGCTTATAAAGCATACCTCCTACAACAGTATCACGCGGCTCGGTTTTCGATTATTTGGGCTTGACTTCTGCAACGGTAGAGTGCCACTTCATTGATGTAATCCTTTATGTCGTCGTTGATCCAACATCTTGGGATTTCAGCGACGACCATAATTTCCTCGTAATTGATGGCTGGGATCCTGAGGAACATAAGCTCAATATTAGGAGGAACCTCCTCGGCCTCCGAGGATGCAATCTTCGAGAGATGATCAGCTCGAGAATTTCCCTCTCTCAGGATTTGTTCTAACTCCCAATAGTTGAAAAGCTTTAACAATTTCTGTGTCAATTGTTGGTACTTGGCTAATACTGGGTGATTTGCTTCATATTCGCCCAGTATTTGCTTTACCACCAGCTGGGAGTCGCTGAAAATCACTATATTTTCAGCCCCCAAGGCTAGTGCGAGCTCGATTCCAGCGATCAGGGCTTCATACTCGGCCAGTCGGCCTGATTGTTCGATGTCTTGAACTGGAATCTTAAAGCCATGTCTATTTCTCCTGAATTCGGGATAGTCAACGAGAGTCCAGCTCCACTCCTCTCTGCTCCTGCAGATCCATCCACAAACAAGGTCAAATATAAAAGAGGCCTTGTTTTCGTTTGCTCGCCAGAGGTTGTCGCTTTTGTGCTCGTTGGAGTGATTTCTCGAGCATGCTCTTGCTCGGCTTCGGGCCGAGTGAATGAAGTTTCGGCAATAAAGTCGGCCAAGACACATGCCGAATTGTTTTCGGCCTCATAGCGTGTCATACCGGGAAGCTCTGAGCCATTTCAACATCACGCGCCATGTCGGGTTTATGCATGATTTTCCTTAAAGGAAAATCGGTGTACACTATGATAGAATGCGCCTGGAAGTAAGCTTTTAATTTCCGCGCAACAATGATCAGAGCGAGAACCAATTTTTCGACATCTAAATATCTCCCCTCAACATTTGTAAGTGCATGAAAGACGTAGTAGATCGGCCTTTGGATGTTATCTTCCTCTCTAACCAAGACTGCAGCAACAGCTGAGTCCGATGCAGCCAGATAGATATATAGCTTCTCCTCGGGTATTGGTATACTGAGGAGTGGTGGTCGGCCCAGGTACTCCCTGAGTTCTTCGAAAGCTTTCGTGCAATCCTTTGTCCATTCAAATTTTCTCCCCCCTTTTAATACCTTGAAGAAGGGTAAGCTCTTTTCAGCAGATTTGGCGATGAAGCGGCTGAGAGCAGTGATCCGACCATTAAGCTGTTGGACATATTTAATCGAGGATGGTACGTCCATTGTCGTCAGTGCTTTTATCTTCTCTGGATTGGCCTCAATTCCTCTCTCATTCACCATGTAGCCGAGGAACTTTCCTTCTGTCACTCCGAATGCACATTTGGCCGGGTTGAGCTTCATCTTGTTCTTTCGTAGATTCGAGAAAGTTTCTCGCAAATCTTTGGCATGGTCGGAATGCTTCGTTTTGATAACCATGTCATCAATGTAGGCTTCCACATTTACGCCCAATTGATCCCGAACACTTTATTCACCATTCTACGGTATGTAGCCCCGCGTTCTTGAGGCCATGTGGCGACCCGGCCGGACCCAATCACGAGATCAGAGTCGCGCCGTCCAAATAGACAAGATACACAAGCATGCACAAGTAGGATTATAAAATTCATGTGGCGCAACATCGCATACGAATAACAACTCGGCTACACTTGGCCGGAAAAACAACCTAAAAATAAACAAGTCATCGGCGACGTTACAGCCGGAACCCAACAACTACTCCTACAATATTAACACATGCTTATAATAACCTCAACGGCCACAACATGCCGGAGACAACAACAACAATAATAATTAAACAAGCTTTAGCGGAAGAAAACTGTAGCGAACCATACACATATAAACAGGCTCGACATATAAGTCGGCATACCAAAAGATTACAAGTGTCAAATAGTTAAGTTTACTACAACAACAAAAACCCCAAGCCAAGTCTATATGACTTGCTTCCCAACGTCCTTTCCAAAATAAAAGTCTAAACAACAAGTCCAAAAGATCAACCTTGAGGTTACAAACAACCAAACGTGAATAAGGCGAGTCTATCTCGGAACGTCTCCACGGCTCGTATCTAAGGAAACAAAACAAACAAATAGGGTAAGTCGAAAGACTTAGTAAGTTACTACAATGCATGTTCATGTTATAGCATGACATTTATCTCAATTATGGAACATGATCATCATATAGCACTTAGCACATTAATCACATAAGTGCGGGAAAATAAATCATACAAGTAGGATATGATATAGTCACGGCCGCTTCGTAGCTCCTGCAATAAACTTTATTATACTTTATCGTGCAACATCGATGCTCTGTGATTGCATCGACTTTCATCAAGTACCACTCGATCTAGATAGCAAGCCAATGCGGCACTTATTGATACGGCAAAGGGGCTACTTCCCCATTGCGGCCAACAATGGAGGTGTGTGTGAGGTCCCAGGTGCGGCGATCCATAGCGAGCACGAATCCCATAATTCGTGAAGGCGATGCATCGTCCCACCCTGACTTAATAAACAAACCAAATAATGCCAGCTGGACTCAATGTGATGCACAAGTAGATATTTACTTGACTTAAACCAATCAAGGATCGAATTCGACAAGAGCGAACTCGACCAACCAAGTAGGGTATTAATCTCTACCATAAAATCATATCAAGGCAATTAATTGCTCAAAACCAATCTTTCATAACGTCTTATTGCAAACAATTAAACCAAGTTCATGTTTGAGTAAACCAATCAAACGGTGTTCAAACTTTGTAGGGATTGAAACTAGAGTTCAACATGTTCAAATATTCCCTAGAGTCGACTCCGTTGAGTCTTTTCTCTAAATTCCCAATTTTGGAGAAATGGAAGCTATGTGCTTCATAACCCAACCTAGGTCATTTCTAGGTTCAACAAGGTTGTAAACTCACCAAGGCATTATAATGTGATCCATGTTCATTATAGAGTCCAATATTGAGGATAGTACACATAACAACTTCACAACATTTCATGAAGGCATAAACTAGGGCATTCACATATATCAACACTTCCATCACAAATGTAATACATGTTTCTAACATGTTCAAAACCTTAAATAGACAAGATGGAAGAGTATTATAAACATTCATAGGTAAGAAATCAACCTAATCATGCTCCTATCAAGCTCATAATTTTCAAAATACAAGAAGATAGCATAGGAAGCATAAAAGTGTCCTCATTGACCTCAATCACCATAGGCTTTGTTTCCTTAGGATCAATGAGAACTAAAAGAAGAAGAAGAAGAAAGTAACTTACTTGTTCTACACCAAAGAAAGCAAATGAGAAAATCGTTCGGATGGAAATGCTCTACTCTTTGAGCTCTACACCTTTGATGAAGGAGTCTTGGGCAAATGGAGATTGGATGAGGGAAGATGGAGATGAGAGCTTCAAGAAGCCATGGGAGAACTCTCAAGAACACTCTCTCACGTTTTTGGAAGAGCTCTCAGCAAATGAGAAGGCAAGAAGCTGATTTGTGGCTTATAAGGGGTCAAAGGTTGAGTGGGACAAGTGTCAAGCCAATGTGGTCCCTTTCAAATCTGATTTGGTGGCTTAATGACACACTAACGAACTCTTAATCCATCATTACAACTAGTTAGGGATGTTAGGACTTAAGTGGGAAGGGTTAGGGAGGTTTAGGATAGGTTTAGATAGGGGGGTTAAGGTGTACAAGTCGTTCAATATCAAAAGCAGGGAAAAAATCCGTAACAGCTCTCGAAGATGAGGCGGGCGCCTCACAAGCCAAGGCGGGCGCACTGGGAAGCTGAGACTGAAAGCTGAAATTGAAATGCTCCCAGAAGTTGAGGCGGGCGCCTCACTAAAGTCGAGGGGCGCTGGGAAGGCGAGCTGGACAGTCAATCTTGTAAAATCGACCATAAATCGCTCACAACTCCAAATGAGGTGATTTTTGATTTTTATGAAACTAGACTCATTAAGTTATATTTTAGAATTTTAAATTACTCCATTTGGACTTATATTCATCAAGATATGGTTACAACAAAAATCAAGTACATAAGTTGTTTTTCTGAAAACTGAATTCTGGCACAGCCGTAAGTCAAGACCTAATTGAGGTACTTAGACACCTTGGAAAATTACCAAATTTTACAAAGAGTATCCTAACGTATGAAGGTAAAACATAATAAATTTTTAGAAAATTCTATTCAGTGGATTAGTACCAGAATTTTCCCGAAGTTTGCCCAAAACATGACTGGTCTGTGAAGGAATAAATTGGTCATCTCATAACCAAAGGTAACAAGTCTATGAACAATGATTGCACAAGAATGATAATTACTAGTACACTTGGTCTATAACTCAAATGAACTTCTCACAAGTTGAAAACACAAAGAATACAAGCAACGAAGGAAGAATCGCTAAGGCCAAAACAAGGCAATCGAACCGGCGATTCAACAAACAAGCTTACATGATTCTAAACATGTTAAGAGCTTCATGAATGACTTATGAATGTTTCTAAATCATATATGTACTAAGTAAACATGCTCACAATCAACAAGAAAACATGAAGGCAAGCATACAATGCACATGCAAGAATACGGGGTGTTACAGGCCAAAAGGCATCATTGTGTAGCAATATAGCCCCCCAGCTGCTCGAAATGCTGTATGTATCTGGTCGGCCAACCACATTTTAATTTGATGATATCCTGAATATGCATCGACAAAACTGAGAATTTTGTGCCCCGATATGGAGTCCACAAGTTGGTCGATTCTAGGCAATGGGTACCAATCTTTTGGGCAAGCTTTATTTAGATCGGTAAAATCTACACACATTCGCCATTTTCCAGTTATTTTCTTCACCATAACTACATTTGCAATCCAGGTTGCATACAAGACTTCTTTAATAATTTTGGCTTTCAACAATTTCGACACTTCTTCCTTGATAGCTGTCTGCTTTTCCGAGGAAAAAATTCGTGCCTTTTGTTGTATTGGGATGAAGTCTGGGTCGATGCTTAGCTGGTGCATAGCGACGTCCTCGCTAATCCCCTCCATATCATCGATCCTCCAGGCGAACACATCCAAGCTTTCTTTTAGTAGCTTGATGATCGCTGCTCGCTCCTCTTTGGGGATTTCCCTTCCTACTCGGACCTTCTGCTCGGGGAAATCGAGGTTGATCACAATTTCATCTAAATCCTCGTTCGGCTCGATGGCCGGTTGATGATCAATGTCCAGGCTTTCAATGGTGATTACTTTGGTGACTACTGGGTTTTTTGTATGGCCGACTAGAAGGTCTTCGGCTTTTCCCTTTTTGAGCGAGCTGGCGTTCCCAGCTCGCTTGCTCCATGGAAACGACGAGCTGGCGTTCCCAGCTTGTGTCTCGGGCCACTTGTGCGAGCTGGCGTTCCCAGCTCGCTTTAATTGCTAGGCTTGAGTGGGTTCGGGAAATGTCGGTAATATTTCCCCTTCTGTTTCTCGACTTCTTTTGGTCGATCTACTGACTTCGACCACCTCTCCTTCAGGCATGGAAATCACCACCTTTTCTTTGTGGGTTTTCTCCTTGTAGATATATTCCAAAGTACTTGACGCATCATTCAAAATCATTCCAATCCCTTTTTCAGTAGGGTATTTGACTCTCTGATGAGCCATGGATGCGACCATTTGAAATTTTGTTTGGGAGGGTAAACCAAGTATGGCGTTGTATGGGGATGGTAGGTCAAGCACTAGGAAATCAATCTCCTCCGTTCGAGGAGTATTGGTCTCCTCCCCGAGGATCACCGAGAGCGTGACGATTCCTTTCACCGCCACTTTATGTTCGGTAAAACCCTCCAACTGTACATTGCTCGGTCTGAGGTGGGCATTCCCCAACCCCATTTCCTTGAAGCACGCGTAGTACATGATATCCCTTCCTGCCCCTGTATCTATGAGAACTCGCTTCACCTCGCTATTGTAAATCCTCACTCGCAGAGTCAAGGGTTGTTGACGAGCAGTTTGACTATCGGTGAGCTCGCCTGGCCAGAAGGTGATTCCTCCTGCTTCATCAGACCGCGGCATCATGTGGACCACGTGCTTCAAATTGTAAATCATGTTTTTAGCTGTGTTCCACTTGGCGATGCTTCCCTGATAGTATTGATCACATTCCTCGGTCCTCCATTATCTGGCTGAGGATTTTGATATCTTTCTGGTTCCCTCGGCCTTTCTTGCTGGTCATTGCCCCTTCGCTCAAACCTCCTGAGCTCGCCTCTGTCAATCAATTTTTGGATGGCCTTTTTCAAATTGATACAATCTTCGGTCGTATGCCCGATGTCTTTATGGTAGGCACATCGTTTGTTGGGATTGCGAGGGTACCGAGTTTCTTTCAATGGGTAAGGTCTACCAATTTTATCCTGGTCGAGCAGGACATTCATGATGTGCTCGCGGCTAGCTGTGAGTGGGGTCCAGTCGACGTTGTCCCACACATTCTTTCCTCGATTGTCATCCTCCTTGTTAGTTGATCCTCGACCACCTTTGTTCGAATGGTTCTGAGCTCGCTGCCCACCTTCCTGCTCTTTCTTCTTTCCCTCTTTCTTCTCACTTCCTTCCTTCTTCGCATCTTCGGTATTTATTACCCAAATTGCATGGGCATACATTTCTCCGACCGAGGTTTGATCGCGTAGCATCATTTCCTGTCTCATTAGTCCCTGTTGTAAGCCAGAGATGAAGCACATCTTAATGGACTCCTCCGAAATATATGGTATCTGGTCCACCATGGCCATGAACCTGTCCATGTAGAGTTGATTAGACTCATTTATCCATTGTTGGATCCCACGTGTCGGTTTGTTTCTTAATTTGGAGTCTGCCGGCGCGCGAACTAGTTGACAAACATCTGCCTGAATTCGTCCCAACTTTCTACTGAATCCAGTGGCAAGCCTGTATACCATTTCAGAGCCTTTCCTTTCAACGTCCCTGCAAAAAATTTTCCCCACGCATCCTCATCCTCGGGAGCAACTGCGTTCATATTCACCTCAAAACTAGCCATGTGATCTATGGCATTGGTAAGGCCCTGGTATGGCTCAAAAATTGGAATCTTTTTGTTTGGGAGGGGAGCTTTCCTCATTCTTTCTTGGAACGGGCCGTTCTTAGCAGGAGGTAATAGCATAGGCTTTCCCTTTTCCATTGCCTCTAGTCGACCTTTTAAAAATTTTACTTCTTGCTCGACAGCCAAGGAAGGCTTACTGGACGATACTTGTATCTCGGTGGTCGCGTTCCGACCACTTTTGGGGTACCCTGCCCCTGATTGCTGGGAATGTGTGCAATGCCCACATGTTCTAGTTTTGTTCGCCTCTGTTCTCGGCCTGGATTCCCCTTCCTCGCTCCTTTCTCGCGCTCGCCGGGAGCGTTTAGGTTCATTAGGGAAAGTTAATCGGCTTTGAACGCTGGGTTTGGGCGCTTGTTCGCTCGTTCTTTTTCCCAATCGGGATTTTGCACTGGGCCGGGACATAGCCTTCCCTTTACCTTTTTCCTTCGAGGTGGCATTTTGGATGGTCGGGGCTCGCTCCTCTTGGGGCGTAGTTGTAGCCTTTATTTTTTGCTGGAGCTCGAACATTTTAAGTTCAGCGTTTTGAATTCCTGCGAAGTAAGATTTCTAGCGTTCCCAGAATTTTACCTCTGCAAGGAGTTTCTCTTGTTCGGTGGCTTTATTCCCCTCCGTTCGAGGTTGATCCACCTGGGCCTCCTCTTCTATATTATAGACGACGTTTGGCTGGGCCCCAATTGCTTTTGAAGTGGTCGGGCCTACGTCCATGCCCGTTATTTTACTCGCTGGTGAGGGTGGTGGGATGGTTACTCCCGACTGATTTTGCTTAGTTGGAGTTTGTTGATCCATTGATTATAAGTTCACTTAATCGTCCTCGTTCCCGGCAACGGAACCACTTGATCACGCCACAATGATGGGGTGACTATCTTTGGCGATTCACGTAATGGACCACAATGGAGGACGGCGTGTCCGGCTCTTGGTGGTCACGCTCGGTGTGCGTGGCCGGTGGTACTACGATAGGATATTTGGGCTTGATGGTTGATCTTGGATGATAAGTACCTGAAAGGAAGACTACCGTTAGTGGTGTCGGGGTTTCAGCCTCCCCTCCGGTGTGAGAGTCGGTGATGGGTAATATGTAGTGTCCTAACAGGACGTTCCCTCAAGCTTCCGGTGGATGTTTTGAGAGTAATCTCTTTGTGTGTTTTCTCTATCACCAGCGATATGGTAAGTTTAGATATCAAGTAAATCTTACCTTTCTTGAAGGGAAAGGTTTCCTTTTATAGTAGCTTAAGTTTGGAGTCATGATTGGTATGAGGGTCCCAACTGGTGGGACTTGTTCCCTGGTCGGCTTGCTGGCGGTTTCCGAGTGGTCAACAGGTTGCGTGTGCTGTATTGATTGTAGGCGGTTGAATAAGCCGATAAGGTATAACGGCTTGCATGGCTTGCTCGGCTCTTGTGGGGAAGGCACCTGGATGCTATGTACAAGCTACTGGCTAAACCTGTCTTATCTCAAAAGAGTTGTCGGCCGAGCATAGGTGATCCTCGCTCGCGTGGTCGGGTGTTGATTCATGGTCGCCTATTGTGCTCGGTAGGTCGGTGGTCGCCGATACTTCATCGACTGGTTTAACGGTTGTCGATGAAGATCGACGGGGGAATAGTCTTCGTCCTTTGGTGGGACCGGTACAAGCCTAGCTGGGATCCACGTGATCGTTCCACGTAGGGGGACCCAGGTCGGGTCCCATCAGAGAAGTATGTTAGCATATGAAAAGTTAAGAATATCACTACCAGGAAGTCTTTTTTCAAACATTAAACTTACAACTTCAATGTGATTTCAATGTTGTAATAACCACACTTAAGGATTAACTAGTTAGGTACACGTGTCTTGCACGTGTTCTTAATGATTTTTACGAAATGTTTTATCTTCATTTTTTTGTTTATTTTTAATTATTATTTTTATATACAAAAAAACTATATATTTTTTTGAAAATTGTCCTTTATGAAATTTTAATGTATATTTTTCACCAGAAATAATAAATATTTATATATTTATATATATGTAAATATATACATACATACATACATATACGTGTGTTTATATTTCTCCTATGAATTAAATTAATCATGAAAAAACCAAAGTGAGATTTGATAGAAGCTTTGATGAGATATTTGTCTTTTTGGCCTAATTTTTATGGGGCCAAAATACGATTCGCTCCCGAAAGTATTTACTTAAATTTTACGTTGCACCATAACCTGTAAATTACGTGTCTTACTTTCATATACAATTTTGCTATTCATCTCACTTTACCCCCTCATGTCCATGAGAGTTAATAATATTGATGGAAAATGACACAATGTATATGACATGAGGATTATTTTGGTCCTTTTCCTTAGGTGCAAAGTTGAATTTAGTTATAATTCTATCATTTAGTTAACCATTTGATATTTAAGATATGTTTGCAATAAAAATTAATGAATAATTGTTTCAATAATCAGAAAAATAATTAAAAAATTCGCATAATTAACTTTAAAGTTAAGAAAATATCCCAAAATAAAAACAAAATTTTATTTAAGGGAAAATTAGATCATTAGTCCCTAAACTTTAAGAAAGTCCATTAGGGACTGTACAACGCAAATACACGCCACATACCAAATAATGTAAATTTTGGACATCGATAGTCCATAACACTAAATCTGTTGGTTGAAGTGTCATAAAGTCTGAAAAACATGGGTTGTTTGTAACATCGTAGAAACCAGAGGGTTATATGAAAATTGCAAACAATTGCAATCCAATACTGGTAAAAGAATATGTCACCAAAAAGCAAAATAACCCCGCATTAAAGGTTAAAAGGAGATGCATAATTAGTGATAACTTTTGTCCCACGTTGAAAAGATGAGAAACACTTTAAAGGTTTAAAAGAGATGTACACCAAAATTATTCAAAATTGGTTGGTGGAAAAAATAGAGGGAAAACCTAAATTTGGTGGAATTTGTGTGTGTGTGTATATATATATATATATATATATATATATATATATATATATATATATAGGTCAAAGATAGACACTTGGAGCATATTGGAGATTTGATTTAGAATTAATGTTAAATCCAAAATTAACTTTTTTTTACCTTATTCAATGGTGAGTGATTTATTAAATTTATGGCTATTTTGATAATTATTTATGGAATTGATTAGCAAATAATAAATTATTTATTTGACATTATTCAATGGGGAGTGATTTATTAAACATTATTTTTGTACAAATATTATTTTTTATCATGAGAAATTTACTTGTTTGTCCTTAAATAAATGGTGGATAGACACTTGGAGCATATTGGAGATTTGATTTAGAATTAATGTTAAATCCAAAATTAACTGTTTTTTTTTTACCTTATTCAATGGTGAGCGATTTATTAAATTTATGGCTATTTTAGTAATTATTTATGGAATTGATTAGCAAAAAATAAATTATTTATTTGACCTTATTCAATGTGGAGTGATTTATTAAACATTATTTTTGTACAAATATTATTTTTTATCATGAGAAATTTACTTGTTTGTCCTTAAATAAATGGTGGATGGTTTATTAGATGAAATGTTAATTTTGTCCATACATTAATTTCTAAGAGATAACTCACATTTTTATAGTAAAAAAGATAAATTTACTTGTTTGTCCTTAAATAAATGGTGGATGATTTATTAGATGAAAGGTTAATTTTATCCATACATTAATTTCTAATAGACAACTCATACTTTTATAGTAAAGAAGATAGATAGATAGAGATAACATTTACCTATTTAACCTTATTCAATGGTGATTGATTTATTAAATTTATGGTTCTTTTTGTAATTATTCATGTAATTGATTAGCTCATAACAAATTTACTTATTTGACCTTATTCAATGGTGAGTGATTTATTAAATTTAGGGTTATTTTTTTTACAAATATTATCATTTAGTATAATAAATTTACTTGTTTGTCCTTAAATAAATGGTGGATGGTTTATTAGATGAAAGATTAATTTTGTCCATACACTAATTTCTAAGAGACAACTCACAATTTTGTAGTAGAAATAAATTGATAGATAGATAGAGATAGAATTTAGTAATTTGACATTATCATTTATCATGATAATTTTTTTGTTATTATTCATGGAATTGATTAACAAATAATAAATTATTTATTTGACCTTATTCAATGGGGAGTGATTTATTAAACATTACTTTTGTACAAATATTATTTTTTATCATGATAAATTGACTTGTTTGTCCTTAAATAAATGACGAATGATTTATTGGATGAAAGACTAAATTTTTTTTTCTACACATTAATTTCTAAGAGACAACTCACATTTTTATAATAAAGAGGATAAATTTACTTGTTTGTCCTTAAATAAATAGTGAATGATTTATTAAATGAAAGATTAATTTTGTCCATACATTAATTTTTAAAAGATAACTTACACTTTTATAGTAAAGAAAATTGGGTTCCTTGTAATGCTGAGATAATATGCTGACCCGTTTATGAGTTGATTGCCATGTAAAATCCAACAAATATGGGTTTCTCATTCTTCATCTCTTTTGAGTTTGAGTTTCAAATCATATTTTTCATATGTTGGTTATTGAAAATCAAAGTAGTTATTTTGTGTCTGCGTCCGCAATCTATCCGTTTCCATTACTACAGTTTTTTTTTTTCCATTACTACAGTTGAAAGAGAGGGACAAACTGATAATCGACAGGGAATAAAGTCACAACCAATAGGTTGCTACTGTGACTTTTTTTAATCAAATCCTCTCCAAATTATGTTTTTTGCTTGTTGGAGTAAGATGAACCATAAGGGCGTAGCTGTATTGATATGTATGACTGGAAGTCCTGACTAATGTAGCTTGCATTACTGTGAGTATCCCGTTCTGAATCGGATTCATGTTATATGAAAATGAGATGGTTTTAAAATTTCGAAGCGCATGGAATACGCTCGACCTTAATTGTTGACTCGAAAAATGTGTTACAGAGTCGTCACCTTTATTTTATGGTTAAATAGAGAAAAATCAAAATTACCATAATATATGAGTTCGAGGGCTAAGTTACAAGTTAGGAAGAGGTTAGACGCCCAACTCGCCCTTTCGGTCTCAAAATGAGCTTATCAATATGCTTGTTTTATTTTATACACTTTGGTTCTGAAAAATACAATTATATGCGACAGAAAGAAATAAAGAGAAATTACTTTACTTTTACTAAAGAAAAGAAAATAAAATTACAACTGAAATAATACAACTTAGAGAATAACTATAACATTTTTATAAGCTATTTTAATATTAAAATAGTAATGCTAGTACAAACTTTATTTATATTTATATGAATAAACAGGAAAGAAACTTATTTAAATAATAAGAAACATAATTATTTATGTATTTAAAGTATGTGCAGAAAAGAAACTAATTTAAACTGCAAAAAATTATAACTACTTTACATTAAAGTAAAGACGGAAAAGAAACTAATTAAAACAGAAAGGAAAAATTATTATTATTACATTTTAAGTATGAATAGAAAAGAAACTAATTTAAACAGAAAGAAAATGTAAATTACTATTACATTAAAGTAGGAACGGAAAGGAAACTAATTAAACAAGAAGAAAATATAACTATTATTACATTAAAGTAAAAACAGGAAAAGAAATTAATTAAATGAAAATAAATTATGACTTATTATATTAAAGTATAAACCGAAACGAAACTTACTTAGATATTTATATTTAAATTATAAATTATAATAAATAACTACAGAGACAGAACTTACCTCTTGGAACGTGAGTGTCTGAACTCGGTATGCCAAGGCTTAAGCCCACTAAGTGGTCTACATATGCTTCCTATGTCCTTTCGAGAAATGAAGTTTTTTTTCTTTGTTGTTGTTGTGGTTGTTGCAATTTAGGCAGCGTGACTGTTCCTTTTATTTGCTTTTCGCCTCGAAATCCGGGTGACATAAGTGCTTTCTTTTACTTGTTTTTTGTTGTTGTCGAATCTGAAATCGAGCAGAACAATTGCTTGTTTTTTTTTATTTATCATCTGAAATCGGACAGAACAACTGATTGTTTTGTGATTTTTGAGCCGGTGAAATAGGGCGAAAACCTAGCCGGGTAACTAAGGTTCACTTTGGCCGGAGAGTTTATCTGTTTAGGGGAGGTTTCGGCAGCCTAACAGAGCTTTGGGGTTGATATGGAAATTCACAACGTAACTGCTGTAGTGAAACTTCCTTCATAAAATTGTGTATTGAGACACTGGTCGAAGCCTCATATTTATAGGCTGAGATTGGGGATCCTTAACAACGAAGTTAGCAGCAGATATTTTATCTCTACACTTCAACGGATGTACCTTGCGCTGAAAGACGTATATCAAAAGCAAAATGGAGCAGTACTTTTAACAAAATGGGGCGCACCCGTATGCATATTTGGGCACAGAGCCCAAATATGTACGAGGCTGCTCCTATTTTATTTTCTTTCTTCTTTTTGACATTCTCCCTGTAATTCACTGTTTGTCAATTCTTTTGTCTTTTTGTACTTTAAATCCTATAACTTAACATTTGTTAGTCATTTTCGATAAATCTTGATATTTTATGATATGTTATAAATAAGGTACGAAATAAGGATATCTACGTTTACCTCAATAAAAGTCACATTAGTACTACTGTTAGCTGTCTTTTATGTAAAACATAATTATGAAACGTGGCTCTTTTTATTTTCATTTGATGAGTATGTCCTAAAGTTTATGTTTTGCAAAACCATCGGGATATGCATCAAAGAAGTACCCCCTCCGTCCCTAAATTATTGTCCTGGTTGACTCGACGCACAGATTAAGGAAAAACAATTGACTTGATTATTTATATTGATTTAATGTGTAGTTTCCTTTAAAGCTCATATGTATGTAGTCCATAATTAAAGTAAGGTGAAAAAGTAAGGGTAAAGTGGTAAAAGTGATGTTTTAAAAAGGTAAGTTTCAAAGTGGACAATTATTTTAAGACGGACAAAAAAGAAAAAGAGGACGATAATTTAGGGACGAAGGGAGTAAGAAAAAGAGGAATTCATTTCATTAGGCTTTGATAAAAGACATAATTGTCCTTGAATAGTAAAGAAAGATTTACATCAACATCAGGAAAATTAAAGTCAGTAAAATCTTCAACACTTCCCACGATGAGTCTGTCTGCTTTCTAACATTGTTGTCTGCATCTCCCTCAACCACTTTCTAATCCAAACCTATTGTACCTCTGACATCCACGTTTTATTTTTATAAAATTTGTTCAGTCCTTCAATATTGATTAGTTTTTTTTTTCTTTTTCAATTCATGCGTCAAATTTGTGTATATATGTTGTGTCACGTTTTCTACACAAGTTTCTATTACTTTGTTTGCTTATAAATAAAATTACGTATCAAATTTCAATTATCAATTTTTTAAGGACAACTTTTTTTAGATAAACATTAATAAATATATTTGATACAAGTTTTATATTTACATAATTTTTATTTTATTTATTGTTTCAGATAGGTATCTTCAACCCCACCTCCAACTCCACCCGCATTTCCAACACCCCATCTACCTACATCTCAAGTTGCAGCTAGACATATACTCATAATAGTATATGATGATATATGAGAGGATTCGAGTTTTGCAGACAAAACAATATATATATATATATATATATATATATATATATATATATATATATATATATATATTAAACAACTTTAATGCATAAAATATGTTAACTAAATGTGTTTGAATTATCTTTGTTTCATGTGTAGATGAAAATAATTGACAAAATTATTGTATCTCATGTTTCTAAATCAACAATTGTTATGAAGCAAGAGCCCCAGAAGAAGACTGGTTTTTTGTTATTGATAAAACAATAAAATTTTCTTTTTATAAGTCTATTTTTTTATAATTACAATTAAAATATTTAATTTTTGGATTTTTTATGAAATAAATTCCTAAGTAAAATTTTTTATTTTGAAACCAATTTCTAACAATTCCCAATATGGATGACAATTAATGCATGCTATGTATGTAGACTCACTTGGAAGTTCCAACAAATCGTTATTGCATCAGGATAGGTAGTTTTTGGCTTTGAACCTTCCTTAGTAAAATACTATCAGATTTACTAGTCGCCTAGTAACTTGACGTTTTGAACTAGTCGACTGCCTATTGTAAACCGAGACAATATCAGTTACACAGTCACGAGCCTAACACTTTTTGTTCTCATGTTGTGTCCATTTTGGTCATGGACCATATCTTAGTTTCATTAGTATTCTACTAGAAGTGGTCATTTTACTTCTCACTTATATAGGCGATTTCCTATAAAGAGTATCGTGTCATACTCCACCTTTTCAGTATAGGAATCATTAAAGGCTTAACATTAGAGTTGTCAATCGGGCTGGGCTGGATCGGGCCGAAATAGTGTCGGACCTCATAGAACTCAAGCCCAACCCATACACAATTCGGGCCTCTGAGCCTATTGGCCAAAAAAATAAATATTTTTTTTAATTAAAAAAAACTCACAAATTAGCTAATAAAAATTATATAACACATCAAAAGTTCAAAAACACACATACTTACTAGTTTAGCTTATACAATTACAAAGCAAAAGTGCAACCAAAGCAAATATAAACAAATGTAGTAACTTCAACAATTAAACGAAACATAAGCTAGAAAAAATATAATGTTACAGACCAAAGAAAAAATACATGTGCTACTAGAAGGGTATTTTTTTTTTAAAAAGTTATAACCAAATTGAAATTCATCAAACTGTCTCCAATTTTTTAATATGTGTTTTTTGAGGATAGACAAAGTTTTTCAGGTTCTAGTTTGCAAAACCATACTAACTAGCAAATGTTCATTTTTTTATTCGCCCGACACAATCTAGCATTTAAATTTTATTTTATTTATAAAGTTTATACTATTAAGACTATTTATTAGCTAATATCAGATAGAGATATTCAATTAAATAGATCAGCTTCGATAAAATTACTAATCACAACCATACTAAACTAGATTGGAACTTGGAAGATCAACTTCAATTCCTCTTTGTAAGTTTCACTTCCATCAATTTAGAATATGAGTTTCAACCAAAAAGAGAACAATGATTTGGAAATAAATCATACTGTGTCATAAATTTATCTAACCAAAAGGAAAAAAAAAGTAATCTAAATGAATGTCTGATAGTTTTTTCTTTTTAGATTTATGTTTTAGTTTTTTTAATTTTGTAATTAAGTTTAAGTGTTTAACTTTATGATCGGGCCGGACCGGACTTTTCGAGCTTTTTAAGGTCGGGCCAAACACGCTCCACGAGCCTAGCGGATCGGGCCTCTTTTTTCGGGCCTTCTCAATTGAGGCATAGGCCTTTGAAAAGTCGGGTGGGCTGGACCGGGCCTATGGGTCGGGCTCAATTTTGACAACTCTACTTAATATAACCCCACCATTGTTCCAGGTTTCTTCACTTGGATGTTCTATGAATGAGTTGAAATGGTTTCCAAGTGTTTCAACTAAACTTCTATAACTTAGTTGTCTCATTGAACCAATGTTTTTGGGATCACCAATTCTCAAGATTGAGTTTCAGCCATGATTGTTCTTTTGTTGTGATTTTAAATGCATTCCCCTAAACAATGTGTACATTTAATCTCAATTGATTTCTTTCGTGAAAGGATGAGCTAGGTTTTCTTTGGACTTTATATATTCAATAGAAATAACCTCATTTGAGATCAATTGTCTAATGATATTGTGTCTACGACGAATGTGTCTAGACTTCCCATTATACATGCTACTATGTGCCCTGCCTATTGTTGATTGACTATCACAGTGAATCAGCATTGCATGCACAAGTTTATTCCAACGAGAAATATCTTCTAAGAAATTTCTAAGCCACTCAGCTTCTTTACCATCTTTGTCTAAAGTAATGAATTCAGATTCCATGGTGGATCGAGCTATACACCTATAGTAAACACGTGGCCACTTGTGGGCTTGGAGTCTTTTGTGTCAGATATCCAATTTGTATCGCAATATCCTTCTAACACTGTTGGATATTTATCATACAGTATCCCATAATTTAATGTATACTTTAAATATCTAAGAACCCTGGTTAAGGCTTTCCAATGATCTTGGTTAGGATTACTTGTGAACTTTCTTACTTAGTTTACTTACCGAATATGTAATGTCTTGACGTGTACAATTGGTTAAGTACATCAAACTTACAATTACCCTTGCATATTGATGTCGAGAAACTGGTTCTCCCCTACTTTTGGCTAAGTGTAAACTTAAGTCTACAGGTGTACGTCTTAGTCGGAGGGCTATCAAACACATTGAATTTTCGAAACACATTCTTAACGTAATGGGACTGTGACATGACTATTCCATCTGATGTTTTAGAGATCTTCATCCTTAATATTACATCAACTAGTCTCATATTTTTCATGTCAAAATGTTTCTTTAACATGTTTTTAGTATTCATGATTATATCATGAATACTTCCCATAATCAACATGTCATCTACATAAAGACAAATTATGATGTAAGCATTGGTTGTGCTTTTAATGTAGACACACTAATAACATTCATTAATTTTGAAACTGTTTGACAACATTGTTCGGTCAAACTTTTCATGCCAATGTTTAGGTGCTTGTTCATATAATGACTTTACAAGTTTACACACTTTTTGCTCTCTTCCTGAAGCAACACACTCATCGGGTTGTTCCATGTAAATCTCCTCGTCTAGCTCTCCATTTAAGAAGGATGTTTTTACGTCCATTTGATGTATCTCAAGGTTATGCAAAGCTGCAATAGAAATGAGAACATGAATGGATGTAATTCTCATGACAGTAGAATACGTGTCGAAGAAGTCATAATCTTATTTCTGTTTAAAACCCTTTGCAACCAAACGAGTTTTGTATTTTTTTAATAGATCCATCCGCCTTATACTTCCTTTTAAGGACCCATTTACAACCTAACGGTTTGCATCCTGGAGGGAGATCAACCAACTCCCAAGTATTATTGTGCACGATGGACTCTATTTCACTGTTAATAGCTTCTTTCCAGAACGGAGAATCCGGAATAGATAAAGCTTCTTTAACGGTTCTCGATTCATCTTCTAACATGAAATTAGTTAGAAAATCTGGACCAAAAGATGTAAACACCTTTGTCCTTTTACTGCGCCTCGGTTCTTCTTCTTCTAAAGGAGAATCGTGGACAGCTTCATAAGTTCTCTTATTAGAACTTGCTTATTTCCTTTCATCGTTAGGAAAGATATTCTCAAAGAATACAACATTCCTTGATTATATGGTCGTTCCTTCATTTATGTCAGGAATTTATGACTTGTGCACTATAGATCGATAGGCACTACTATTGTTAGCATATCCTACGAAAGTGCAATCAATCGTTTTAGGATCGATTTTAACTTGTTTGGGTTTAGGTACTTCAACCTTAGCCAAACACCCCTACACTTTTAGGTATTTATGAGATGGTTGTCGCCCGTTCCATAACTCATATAGTCATATGTAGTCTTATCTTTACCTTTATGTGATAACTTATTAATAATATAAGTTGCTGAAAGAATGGCTTTGTTGAATCTTGCCTTAAATTAAATTTGTTTAAAATCATTCCACTTGTTGTCAGCCAAAATCTTATAAGCTATTTAATTTTGGTCAGCTTATGGCATAACTCTCTGTCAGTCACTTCTATCAGCTGGCCATAGTTTTAAAGTGTCAGCTTCTTTACCTCATTTACTTGAACATTCTCTAGTACTGACACTTTCCTAATTTGTGTTTTGATAGATATTATGTTCAACAAGATCCCTGTGATCTTGTAAAAAGATACGTCTGTATTGTTCAAACACATTTCAAATTCAAATGTGTTCCTAACGGGCTACACTTCAAGATCATCTATAAATACCCTCAGGCATCAATTGAAGACATACAAAAGTCTGAAGCATTCTACTCTCAAAGAAATTCTATCTGCCTTAGCCTTCTTAAACTTTAGCTAGATATATATATTCCTCACTGATAATTTTTTCTAGTTATTGTTTAGACAAACACTGAGTGATTTACTTCATATTATTTAGAAATCAGTCAGTTTGTTTCACGAGTGTGATTGTATTTTAATCATACTCCATAAACACTAGTCTTTTGTTGTACACTGATCCATTAGAGATCATCTAGATTTTTAATAAAATTAGTGCACTTCAAAAATCCAAGTTTGACCAACTTAGTTGTGGACGTAGCAGTTTTTACTGTGAACTACTTCAATTACTCTGTCAGTTATTTCATCAGCTCTTATAGACTGATCTAACAATTAAGAAGTCTTGATCCACTTAAGTGTCAGCAAGTTACTTACATAAATTGTTTACTTAATTGTTTTGATAAATTATTCTTCAACTCTTTCTTTATATTAAGTGATATATTTTTAAAAAGGAAATTTTTTTAAAACCATTGTGTCAGCCAGCTGACCAATATTCATCAGCTTCAACTCTTTCAAGACATCAGCCAGCTGACACAGTATCATCTGACTGACAAAATTACAAACTCCGCTGCAAACTTTTTAAGCTTTTCAAATCCATCCTCAAAGTTTTTAAAAGGTTATTCACCCCCCCTATAGCCTTGTCAGTTGCCAACTGGACTTACAGGCTTCCCCCCATCAACATAGCATTCATCATCTCTTTGAGAGTACGATTCTTGCGTGTTGCAACTCCATTTGATTGAGGTGAGTATGGAGCCGTCGTTTGATGAATTATGCCAGATTCCGAACATAAGTTTCAAAGGCTTTTAAAGCTTCATTTTTGCTTTTCAAAAGGTATACATAACAATACCTTCTGCAATCATCAATAAAAGTAATAAAATACTTTTTCCCATCTCGAGTTTGCACAAATTTTAAATCATAAATATCGGTGTGAATTAACTCGAGTGGTTTCGTGTTTCTTATTACTGAAGGGAACGACGACTTAGTCATTTTCGCTTCAACACAAATTTCATATTTGTCGTGTAAATCTATTTTAGGTATATATATTAATTTTTGATTCACCAACCTTTTAATCGAGTTAAAATTTACATGTCCTAATCTATCATGCGATAAGTTAGAACTATCCAATAAGTAAACAGAAGAAACATCTTTATTCTTCGTCTCTAGGCGGTAAACATTCATTTTGAAGAGTCATTTATCAAGGTACCCCTTCCCAATAAACATACCATTTTTGGTTAATACAAACTTATCGGATTCAAACAGTAGTCTAAATCCAGCCTTACTTGTAAGGGGCCTGAAAACTAAGTTCGTACGGATGTTTGGGACATACGTCACATCCACGAGCGTGACTTCTTTTCTTGAAGTCATCTTCAGCACGACCTTCCCAAGTCTTGCGACGTTGGAAGTCGAGCAGTTTCTCATGAATAATTTCCTTCCACTGATAAGAAAGCTCCTTATCGGCACAAATGTGTCTCTCTTAGGATGATGACAATCTTTAGCCATGTGATTTGCCTTGCCACAGTTGTAGCAACTTCCTTTGAACTTCTTAGCATTTCCCGGCTTGGCATTTTTAGGGCACTTCCTTTTGTTGCCGGTACTTGATTCAGCAAGATAAACTTTGGCCTCCATCCTGGCCTTGTGAGCTTTTGCCTCGGATTTCCGATTACCTTCTTCGATCTCAAGCCGAAATGATCAAATCTTTAAATTTCATCCCCTTTCGCTAATGCTTGAGGTAATTCTTGAAGTCTTTCCACATTAGTGGTAGCTTCTCAACCACGACAACCACTTGGACTTATTCACTAAGTACCATTTCTTCCGCTTCAAGGTCATGGAGTATGATCTGAATCTCGGACACTTGGCTAGCCACTGTCTTGGAATCATTCATTTTAAAGTCAATGAATTTACCGACGACGAACTTTTTCGATCCAGCATCTTCTATCTTGTACTTCTTTTCCAAGGAGTTCCACAACTCCTTAGCAGTCTTCACTTTACTATATATATATATATATATATATTGTAAAAAGAATCTTCCAAGCCATTTAGCACATAATTCTTGCAAAGGAAATCGCTATGGTTCCAAGCTTATAAAGCATTCAACCTTTAAGCATCGGCTTTACCTTCCGCAATCATAGGCGGATCTTCTTTCAAGAACCTAGAAAGACTTAGAGTAGTGAGATAGAAGAGCATTTTTTGTTGCCAACGTTTAAAATCGATACCTGAACATGAGCGGATGTAGTAGCAGCATCAATGGTTGGAGTTTTAGCCGCCATTTACAAGAAAACAAAAGTGAAAAAATTTGTCTTACGATTGTTGGAAAATATGGTCGGTTTTCTTGAACTTACAAACGGACAGAAGAAGGAAGATGAAGTAGATTGTAATAACTTGAATCGAAATCGAGGCTTGTGTTCAACACAATCTCCGTAAGACAAATTTACCCCGTATTAGTGCTCACGGTTGTTGACAATTGTCCCTAAGATGCAACGATTTCTTTAATCCTTGTAAGCAGCACTCGCAATACTTGGATTCGGTGAACTACTTGATGTTTCAGAACTTCTAGGACTGAATAGGAGTAATATAAAACAATTATGTTCTCTGATTCTAGCAGTCTAATGAAGTTGGATGAAATGTGTGATTGATTGCCAAACCGAGGGGGGTATAAATATGTTTTGAAGAGACATGGACCTAGTTGATTGAGCTAGAAGTGCAAAGTGCACCTCTAAAACGCCCAATGCAAACTTTGGGGCATGCGGCTGCGACACAGATGGTGCTTCAGTAGTAACTTGTGTTAGCCAAAAGCTAATTCACATGACACCACTAGGTTGTACTTGATGGAAGCTCCTTCAAGTAAATCTATTAATAAATTGCCTTAAAACTCTTTATTTTACCAATATGATATATGACTTCTCATATACTCATTTACTCTTCAAACAACAAGAATTAAGTTGCACACTATGAGCATTAATATCTCATTCACTTAAAATTGGTTTTGATATAATAACTATATTAATTTAATCTACTTGAAATATAGATTTCATAATTACAATTTATTTCCATTTTCAATAAATGAGACTTAGTTAGAAACTTGGTCAAACACCAATTTTAAAACCAATTTCCAACAAATGCCTTAAAGAGAAGTAATATAGATAGTGGCATTTTTCAATCTTCAATTTGTAAACAAAGAATTTTGTTCAAAAACGACGACAGTGTTTTGACATATAAGACTTTATTTTGGCGTCGGTTGAAAAGATTTTGAACGCTTCCTTCACGTATTAGGAAAAAAATGGCCAGCATTTTTCTCAAAATGTTTGGCTACACAACACAAGTTAAGCCTAAGACGGGGTAATTAGAAATTTTTCACTGCCCGATAGATTAAATTTGCGTGGTGCCGGTGCCGGTGTCGGTAGTGGCCGTGGTCATTGGTCAACGTTTATATGATGTTATGTACACTTAATGCTTTTGCGACACCGACACGTGAAGAAAGCAATATGTATGTCTAATGTCTCCCATTCAATGTATTTTACTATTTTTGGCACACTTGCCCTTACATTTATTCAACCTTTTCAGTTTTCACACCTTACCTATTTCCTTTTCCTTTACGCTAGGTAGCAAAGCAAAATATGGAAATAGGGTAACACGTTTTTTATATTGTTCCGACATTTTCTTAACAAATTAAGTAAATAAGAAGTTATGTTGGTTTTATGGGATTTTATTGACCTAAGAAAATAAGTATAGCACAATCTTTTTACCATCCAACTTTTTATCTTTATGTTGCATTCAAACTGTTGTCAATTACATGTAATTAGTTAAGCTTTCACAATGAAGCTAGCCGATAAACTAACTAATCTTATAATCTCTCTATTCAGGAAAGAGTTCACTATGGCTATTAAAAGTGTTATTTTTAAAAAAATATAATTTTTAAACGAAAACTCTTTACCCGAACCGGAGGGAGTATTTAGGTTGAACTAAAAAATTGGGACACTTAACATTTTACTTAGTCTCTAATTCTTTATTTTTTTCAAAACATAGTCTCTAATTCTAACAATGCTTAGTTTATCACTACTTCTACTAATACTGTTACCACCAAGCTTTAATAAAAGAAAAAAATATTTTTCACTAAAACACATTTGACTTTTACCAAGATTAGATAATAATAGTGGTAGTATTAGTGGTAAACCTAACATTTTTGTTCTAATTCTAATTCTAAGGAGTGGCTTAATTTAAGGTAATTTGATTTTCTTTTTCTATAAGAAGCATTATTGTGCGACACATTGAAATTTTTAATTTTTTATAATTATAATCACACACACACTTCCGTTCCTAAATAATTGTTTTTATATACTACATTTGTTCCTAAATAATTGTTTTTATTTTTATTTTTTGTCAGTTTCAAAATAATTTTTCTTTTTTCCAAACTTTTTTTTAGAAAATATTTTTATATTTAACCTTTACTTTTTCTACATACTTTAATTATAGTCGCATGCATAATAAAACATTTTTAAAAATCACATACTATATAAATATTTAAAATATAATCAATTATTTTTTTAAAATGGGTGCATCGAAGGGAAGATGATAATTATCTAGTAAATAAATTGTAGATGTAAAAAGGCAAGTTCAAAAAGTCAAAAGTGAGCCGGGCATCTATTTATGTAATTATGTTTTCCCTTAGAGTAGCTACAACGTAGGATCGTTCAGTATCAACCTCTCAACTCTTCGTTGCAACCGCAGAATCATTCAATGGCATTGTGTAGTTTAAATAAAAAAAAGTTGATTTGGGGAGCACCGAAGGATCCGGTAGCTTATCACATTTAAAGGTTACAAAACGACAATATTTTATCTCAAAATGGGTCAAAACTACATAGTTTTGCATTCAAAGTTTTCAAAAACCAAAAATGTGGACGATAACTCTTTGTGCCCACTGCCACACTCACCTTTACACGTGTTGGCATTTAGGAGGGCCTCATATATTTCCTTTTTTGTTGCTTTTTATTACCTCAAAAAATATTTTTTTGAAAAATATGTTTTTTTAAAACGTATATATTTTTATCTATAAATAGAAACTTGGTTTGATTCATTTGGATAACAACTCAATTTTCTACAATAATTGAATATTGTATAGTATTATTATTTAATAATAAATATTAATTTTTGAAAAATATTTATATTAAAAATTAATTGAATTTTGAATTTAGTAATTTATGCAATATAAAATGTATTTTGCATAAACAAATTTATTTATTAATATATAATATATAAAGATATAATATAATTGAGATAAAGATAGTGGGGTATGTAAAGTTATTGGGGTTTGTGCCACCGTTGTAAGGAATTTTTTTATTGGGTAATGCTTGGGTCACTCTCATTTGTACCAAAATATAAGTACTATGTGATGTGACACACTCTCATTAGCCGGAGTGTTGAGACCCACAAAATGTCAAACCAATGAGAGTATGTTATATCATAGAATACCAATATTTTGATGCAAAATAAGAGTGGCCTTAGCATTGTCTTTTTTTGTTAGATAGCTTAGATTTAGAGTTGCTTAAATATGCTTTTTATTTATTTTTAATGATTTTGGTAGCTTAGGGAGCAACATTCATGCACTTACGTGACAGAATTTCCACGAGTTTCGTGGGTTAGCCCAACGCTCACTCAACCTACATTCTTACAAACTATCCGAGAAAAAGAGCACTCATTCGCTTCTGAGTTCTGAAGATTTTCCCTGTTACTGGGCTGGCCTCTCTTTCATTTGAGGCCCCTTGTTCAGCCCATTACAAGCCTATGTTAGAACATACAAAATAAGAGAAATTGCAGGTCGGTCTACCTTTTGAAGTTTATAACTCCTCCAGTCTTATGTTTTTTTTTTCAACCGGAAAAATTCACTTTCAAGGGAAAAATGACTACAATACCCTTAATGAACCGAATGATTGCTTGGATGTCACTTACTCAATGAACCACGGTTCATCAATTTTATTGAATTAATTTTTGCATCGCGGTTCAATAGTTTAATTGTCTAGTCTAATTGCACCGTGATACAACAATGTTTGCACCGCGATTCATCAATTTTATTATATTAATTTTTGCACCGCGGTTTAATAGTTTAATTTCCTAGTCTAATTACACAGCTATTCATCAATTTTATTAGATTAATTTTTGCATCGCGGTTCGATAATTAATTTTCCTAGTCTAATTACAACGTGATTCATCAATTTCATCAGATATTTTTACACCGTGATACAAAAACGCAATGAGCCAGACCATGTCCTCCACCTTCTTCTTCCATCTCCTTCGTCGTAAGCCTTCTTCTTCTTCCTCATCCTCTTCCGCCTTCGTCTCTATTGAAAAATCATTCAACCCGGCACAGATCCCTTACAGTATCGTAATTCATGAATAAAAGAAATTGTTTACCTTCTTCTTCCTCCTCCTCACCTTCGTCCCTACTGAAAAAATTCTTCAACCCAGCATAGATCCATTACAGTTTCGTATTTCATGAATAAAAAAAACATTTATCTTTTGGGGGCGTTGCCCCCGAACCCCCACGAAGGGGTGCTGCCCCCTCGACCTGACCGGGCAGGTCGATCCCAGTTTCGTTTCCCAACAATAGTGATTTTCAAATCAAATGTATTTGTCGAAGCTGTTGAAGGAGACAATAACATTTTTTAACAATATTTCAAAAAATGACAATTTGCAGTTTAATTTTTTTTTAAAAAAAGATACTGAAGGATTAGAAACTTTGAAAAAGGGACCGATTAGAATTTACCCCAACAAAATACATCATGAATTGACCAATGGGCCTAACTAGTTAATGGGCATTCCTAAATTGAGTGAGTCCAAGTTCGACCCCATATGGTGGACTTGAAAGTTCATGCCTTCTTGAGGAGGAGAATAACTGCTTCAAACTTCCATAAAGGGTCTATTGTGCATCACAATTTAGTGACTTTGCTTTTCTGATTTTGAGCTCTCACTCTCTCTCTCTCTCTCTCTTTCTCTAATCCATCAACTTTCTCTTAATCTACTTTTACTAAAAATAAAAATAAGAAACTCAAAATCAAAAGACTTTGAAAATTGGGAAGCCAAACGCAATCAAACATTTGTTTGTAGAGGAAATTTTAATGATTTTGGGTTCGCAAATAGCCAAATACGTACGAAGTGGAAAAGGATAAATAACACCATTAGAAGGCAAAATTAATTGTTTATGTATATTTTGATAAAATCCAATAATCTATTCTATATAGTATAATTATATTTTGCCTTCTAATGATTTGGGTACAAATATTTATAGATTAAGTCTCCTATAAGACGGTCTTACGAATCTTAATTTGTAAGATGGAGCTGCACTCTGTCACAACTCAACCCACCAATACACAGAGGGTCAGGTAAGGAGAATTCATCTTACAAAAATTATCCATAAGACAGTTTTATATAAGTTTTTACCATATTTATAATATAAATGAAAACTATAATAGACGATATTATATTATGGCAATCATATTACTATGTATATGTGCTTCACAAAATTAAAAGTCATCCATTGTTGCGCCTTCTAAACATACATTATAGGTGTAAGGATTTATATTTAGACATGTGCGCACAATTCACAAGCATAGTCTAACCCATATATTAATTTTAACAGACATAAAAGAAACCCCAAGAAAAGGTACAAAATGGCTTAAAATTCAGAAAGTATTTACCTTTAAGAAATGCTATAAATATACTGCAAAAAAAGAGTTATTAAAGCACAATATACATTAATGGTGCTCTCTAACAATTTAAACTTTTAGATAAATTGGTTTAACATGGTATCAGAACTTATAATTTGGTAAAGATAAATGTTCAAATCATCTCGCCTGCATTTATTTAAAAAAAGCTTACAAAAAGACAACTGAGACCCTATATAAAAGAGTGTATCTCTCTCCTCGTATGCAGATGGAGAATGTTAAAGTATAAAATATAAAACATGATATATGCTATTCGTAGAAGAATTAATAGCATTTTAGGATACATGGTTGCACAAGTTACCACTTTAGGGTCCCAACTTTCAATTTTAACAATTTAGGGTCCAATGTTTCATTTTTGTCCCAGTTGGAGGGGTTTAGAGTAACATCCGTTAGCATTTGCCGTTAAGTTGACATTGCAAGTCGTGTTAGTTTTCAGTCGATTTACAACAAACCATAAAATGAAGACGGTCTAATGTTAAATTTTATATTTTGAAGGACTAACCACACATTATAATATATCTCCAGCTAAAATTATATATATATATATATATATATATATATATATATATATATATATATATATATATATATATATATATATATAATTTCCCAAATCAAGTTTCTCTCTTTATAAATGACAAAAATTTAGGTAAAACGGTCTTACTGATATATTTTTTTAAGACATATCATCTTTATCTAACTCACCGTGTGCTAGTGAGTTGAGCTGTGAGAGAGTGAAAATCCATATTTCGAATTAAGAAACGTAAGACTATATCTTAGGAGACTTACTCTTTAAAAATATAAATACATAAAAATAAGTGTTCCTTTTTATTGTATTTATTAAATTCACATTTGTACATTCTCATGTCTTAAACTCTCAATGTGTCACTATAAAGAGTAGGTTGGCCCTTCAAATAATAAAAGATTTATTTACTTTAATGACCTCCAGTCTATCTAACGCATTTATTTAAAAAAGATTTTTGAAGACTAAAGTTAAATTTGTTAGCTTTTGACCTTTAGAAATTACTACTTAACAGCCAACTATCTAACGTCATCCGTCTTGCAAACCACATGCATACAAAAATAAAATAAAATAAAATAAAATAAAATAAAAAAGAAGGTAGACTACTGACAAGAAAAATGCAAAATACAGAGTTTACTGGAGTTAAAGTTCATTTAGAAATCACACACACAACACAAGTACTAGTTACATGTTAGTTGCGTATAAGTAATCAAGTTTAAATGCTACAAATTATGTTTTTTGTAGGAGACTAAATTTCCTAATCATTAAAGTCAAGGGCCCAAATCATATTAAAGAAAAAAACACACACAACTCTGTGTACGAGGAATTATCCATTTGGATATTCTCTCATGCACAGTCATCAATCATATCTTGGACGAATACTCTTTAGTCAATCACCATTCATCAATAATGGCTTTTGGTCTTGAGACTATAAATACACCACCCATCAACTTCTGGGCCATGCCCATTGCCCCAAATCCATCAGCTCGTAGAGCATCACAATCTGTCAATCTGGAAGAAGGCAGCAAAACAATAAATAAATAAATAATAATAATAATAATAATAATTCGAGTGATAACAGGAACATACAGAGATATTAATAAGGTTGAAAACGTAGGTCCGAACCGAAACCGTTAGTTTTTTGACCAACTAGACCAAAACCGTTAGGATTGAAATTTTAGATGAACCGTTTAAGCCGGACCGTTTAGGAACCGAAACTGTTAGGGCCAGACCGAAAACCGTTAGGGTTGAACCGGAAGCCAACTTGCATACTGTTTAGTATAGTTAGTAATATACGAGATGTGTATAATACCAAAAACTGTTAAGATTGGACCGATTAACAGCTTTAATATAGTTAGTATAATATACGTGACGCGTATAATACGCTGAAATAAGCGTACAAGCCTTGAAATTGGGAAAAAAACGTACAAGTTTAATCATTGGTTGGAAACCGTAGGTTTGAAACGAAACCGACAGGGCTAGATCGAAACCGTTAGGTTTTTGACCGAACAATAGTGATAACCGACTAAACCGAACCTATTATGGACCGGAACCTTTAGGGTTGGACCGAAACCGTTAGGACTGGACCGATTAACATCTCTAGGAACATAGGATGAATGCTTATTATTGTAGAACCATTTTTTAACCACGCTACTCCTACTTCGATTTTTTTTATTCAAAACGAAAGGAATATTAGTTTTTTGGGTAATGTTAAGGTCACTCTAATAGCACTTAATTTTGGGTACCAAATAATGTGGTATTTTATGTGTCATATTGTTAACATGACTTTTTAACTTATAGTGGAGCCCATAAAATATCAAATAAGATGACACATTGGAAACCACATCATTTGGTGTACAAATTTGAGTGCTCATTAAGTGGTCCTAGCATTACTCTAATTTTTTAACGATCGTACAATTTGAAAAGTACTCCCTCCGTTTCTTAATAATCGTCCTGTTTGACCCGGCGCACAGTTTAAGAAAAAATAATTGACTTGATTATTTATATTGGTTTAATGTGTAGTTTCCTTTAAAGCCCATGTGTATGTGGCTCATAATTAAAGTAGATTGAAAAAGTAAAGGTAAAGTGGTAAAAATGATGTTCTAAAAAGGTAAATTTTAAAGTGGATAATTATTTTTGAACGGACGAAAAAGAAAAAGAATACCATAATTTAGGGACGGAGGGAGTATCTATTTTGAGACTAAGTCAATACTTTCAAATAAGCAAATCTGACCAACGAATAAATAATTATGCTACAAAATGTGGACAAATTATCAACGGACATTCATCATAAAATTAATGGAGCCTCTTGAGACCTCCAGACAAAGCACGTGTCGTATCAGCAAGGTTATTAAAAATTGAGTAATTCGGGCCGGCCCTTTTGACAATTTTACACTATTTTTTTTACCTCTCTATATTTTTAACAATTGAAAAAAGGCACATCATGTATCGTAATGTATAAAATGTTTTTTTCTATTACAGAAAAATTTTAAATTGTAAAGCGGTTAAAAACTTTGAAAAAATGATTGACCCGTAATTTTTCCTATTAAAAATTTGGGGTAAATTTTGATCGGTCCCTTTTTTAAAATTTGTAACCCTTCTAGTACTTTTTTTTTTCCACAGCAAAAGACCATTTTCAAAATATTATTCCGAAAATATCACCGTCTTTTTTAACAGCTTCGAAAAACACTTTGGATTTGTTTTTTTGATTCATTAAATATGAAAGTGTAATAGATCTATGCTGATTGAAAGATTTTTCAGAAGGACGAAGGCAGAGGAGGAGGAGGAGGAAGAATTTAACTTCAATCAGCATAGATCTATTTTATGCATCGCGGTAACAATTTAACTTCAATTGAAATTAAAATTAAGAGTAAGTTTATCATATTAATTTATGATAACAAATTCAATCCAAACACCATTTTTAAATAAAAATAAAATACGGATGACATTACGCTTTTAATTGGATATAGATATACTCAGTATACTTCACCGTAAACTCGGGTTGGATCAGTCAAAAACCATGTAATGTATTTTGGCATTTTGCCTAGTCAAAATCTCAAAGTTGTCATTAGAAGTTTCAGTAGCTAACCTGACCGGCCAGCCACTTCAACACAAAGATCAATGATGGAGTAAATTGAGGTGCCAGTTTCAAGTGGTTGAGATGGATCAGTTGTGACTTGTGAGCTAGCTGTGTGGATAAGCTCATGGGGTTGGTTAGGTCACAATTAGTTTATATGGTCAATGTTTTTGTATTATAAACCTAATCATTGTCCGGATCTCTTCTTTTAACATTATTATAAGGGATACTATTCGGAATCGGCAACTTTGCCGCAGCCACTCAAAACTTCCGGCTAGCTTCAGAGAAGGAGAGGGGGGGGCGGCTGTGCCTTTTCGAAATGAAAAAGTCAAAAAAGTGGAGCATTCCCACTTTTTTATATCCGTCTTTATTCCTCTGTTTATTGGCAATCAAATTAAGGCTAATCTTTCAACAAAAAAAGTACATTCAGTTTCAAAACTGAGTGGGCATGTTTTTAAGATCGTTTCAAAATTAAAGTTTATTTTCAAAACTGAGATTTCAAAACTGAGAATACATTCAGCAGAGATGAGGCTTCACAAAATATGAAATTTCAACTTTTAAAACGATGCCACTTTTAAAACGATGTCATTTTTAAAATGTGTCTTTCCCATAATAGAGAAAACTATGCAATTTTTAAAACACGTCTTCCCTAAAATAGGAAAAACGATGCAACCTTTAAAACAAGTCTCCCCCGGAATAGGAAAAATGATGCAACTTTTAAAACATGTTTCTCACAGAAAAGGGAAAATGATGCAATCTTTAAAACGTGTCTCCCCCAGAATAGGGAAAACGATGCAATCTTTAAAACGCGTCTCCCTAGAATAAGGAAAACGATGTCACCTTTAGGCTCCGTTTGTTTCACGAAAAATGATTTCTAGAAAACATTTTCCACATTTTCCAGTGTTTGGTAACCTTAGGAAAATGTAGTCAACGTAAAAGCTTTTCCGAGTCAACGGAAAATGAAGCTTTCTTTTCCGAAAAATGATTTACGGATTTATTTTCCGTAAGTCATTTTCCGAATATTCAAGCAACCCTCCGCGCCCTTCCAAAATTACACATATTTACATACACACACAATATTTCACCCAACAAATAAATTGTTTAGAAATATAAATGGAGTTTGTGCACATTATTTATAAATTATAATTTTAAGAAATATTCACTACGTCCTAAAATTAGTGTCCACTATATTATATTATTATTTAAGGACATCCCAAATATTATTTATTTTATTTTTTAAAACAATTTTTCATATCAATTATTAATAAAAAAATATTTGTGAGCTTGAAAAAAGATGAAACTTATTGATTTGACACCATTAATGATAAATTGAGGGTTATTAAAAGAAAATTATTTAAACTTCAACATTATTTTATATTCAATAAGCATATTAATATTAGAATATACTTTTTGTATTTATTCATATATTGTTTTCCGTAACATTTTTCGTGTATTTGCCAAACATCCGAAAATGTTTTCCGGTATATTTTCAAAAGATTTACCAAACACCTGAAAATGAAATCTTTTCTTATTCCAGAAATCATTTAATTTTCCGGAAATCATATTCTGGAAATCATTTTCCGTGAAACAAACGGAACCTTAAAATGTGTTTCCCCCAGAATAGGGAAAACGATGCAACCTTTAAAACGTGTATCCCCCATAATAGGGAAAACGATATCACTTTTAAAACGCGTCTCCCTCGGAATAAGGAAAACGATACAACTTTTAAAACGCGTTTTCCCCAGAATATGAAAAAACGATGCAACTTTTAAAACGCGTCTCCTCCAGAATAGGGAAAACGAAGCAACTCTAAAACGCGTCTCCCTTATAACAGGGAAAACGATGCAATCTTTAAAATGTGTTTCCCCCAGAATAGGAAAAACGATACAACCTTTACAATGCGTCTCCCCAAGAATAGGGAAAACGATGCAACTCTAAAATGTGTCTCCCCCAGAATAGGGAAAACGATGCCACTTTTAAAACGCGTCTCCCCTAGAATAGGGAAAACGATGCAACCTTTAAAACACATCTCCCCAGAATAGGGAAAACGACGCAACTTTTAAAATGTGTTTCCCCCAAAATAGGGAAAACGATACAATCTTTAAAACGTGTTTTCCCCAGAATAGGGAAAACTATGCCACCTTTAAAACACGTTTCCTCCAGAATAGGGAAAATGATACAACTTTTAAAACGCGTTTCCCCCAGAATAGGGAAAACGATGCAATCTTTAAAACGCGTCTCCCTAGAATAGGGAAAACGATGCAACTTTTAAAACGCGTTTCCCCCAGAATAGGGAAAACGATGCAATCTTTAAAACGCGTTTCCCCATAATAGGGAAAACTATGCAACTTTTAAAACGCGTTTCCCTCAGAATAGGGAAAACACTGCCACCTTTAAAACGCGTTTCCCCCATAATAGGGAAAGAATTATATTTTAAAACGGGCTTTTCCCAGCAAAGGAAAAGTGATGCTACTTATGTTTCTAAAATGCAGGGATGATGATAAGGTCAGTAATATGTGCAGGAAATGCTTCGAGATTAGCTATGATGGCGCGAAATAATGTCACTGAATTACTTACTCCATCACTTTGCAATTTAGTTTATATGTAAACACTAGTTAATAGTACTTGTATACGATTTGACCTTTTAAGCAAAACTAATTATCATATATATATATATATATAAACACACTGTACTTCTTGGCTAGTGCCTGAAAAGGCTGAGGTTGTAGCTTTGTTGGGGTTCACTCGAAACTTTGGTCATAATCGTAGGAGGTGTGATGCATATATGTTGTTTGGTTTATGGTATTTGGTGGGGTTTCTTAGTAAAGAAATTTAATGGATGTCTTCCGTTTCTTTCTTTTGACTTGATAACAAAATATCATGGTTTTTGACAAAGAAAGTAAGGAGGGGCTTCAAAAACCGATCTCATAGGATGAGATAACACGGCGGTCACTTAGCAAGATCTCATAGAACTTAGAGAAACCGGTGCGACGCCAAAGTGAAACAAATAGTCTAACCTTGTAAGTGAGGTTCCTAACCTTTGGTATTCTGGACAGATCGGTAAATAACTAGTCTGGCATCAACATGAAGGTAGGGGCAAAGTGTATCCAAAATAAATCCACTTGATTTGCAGAAATCACGAGGGACCCTATAGTAGTGTACCAACTCTGCAATATGTTATGTGTGATAACCTTGGATTTATATTTAGGCATAATAAGTGATAAAGTGATCATGTCATCCAATCCTAAGAAGTCCTTGCCCAATAAGGCTGAGGCAGAACTTTCTCGGTCGATATGTGTTTCCAAAATGCCTTCTGTTTATACTAAGTCCAAGAATAATTTTTTTTTATCTTGCTTGTAGTGAGACTCAGATTTTTAAAGATTTCTCAACCGGAGCATCCTTCGTTATGACCAACAATTCATGGCTCAGGGAACATGGGATAGGAGACTGCATGGACAAGACTTATGAGTTTGGTGGGAAAAGCCCTAGGGTGACTCAATTAACAAATTTTTAAAACAGGATATGAAAGCCCCTAGCATACTAAAACGATACATTTTTATGGATATGGGTGGAGAATAACCCCAGAAATAAGTGGATGGAGGGAAAGCCCCTAGGTGGATTTTTCTCCTCTTTTTTCTTTTTTTTTTCTCTTTATTTTTTTGAAGAGAAAATCAAAGGCACGGGATAAGAGGATGACTCTACTGAACAAGAAAGAGAGCCGGTATTCAGAGTTCACTTTATTGTCGAGTATCACCAGGTTTGGCGGTTTATGGACCCTACTTGGTAATTATCTTTTGATGTTTTTGTGTGTTTTAGCAAGGAGTTCCATCTTTGACTCAGATCTCTTTATGACCGATTGAAGCAGAGTTGTTGATCGTAACTGGTTCAAGGTGTACTGTTTAAATGTTTGGGGATGGATCGGTTTTGAGGTTTTTGATTGACTTTTGGTTAGAAGGTCTTTTACGGAGCTAGTTTATGTCAAAAAGGCAATCAACAATTGATCGTTGATTGGCTTTTTAGGTTGTGGGTTCTAGATGGACAATTGGTTTTTGGTTTTCAATATAGTAAGCCTTTTGGCTTTGACTTTGGGTATGACTTTGGCTTTGGGTATGGCTATTTGTTTTTGATCCACACCTGAAGAAGTATATATGTGTTTTTTTTTCTGAGAAGCCCAAAATTAGTTTGTGTAAGGGAGAGATGGACAAATGATGGACTTGCTCTAGAGAGATTTTTTTTCTTTTTCTTTTTCTTCTTTTTTCTTTCTCTTCTTTTTTCTCTTCTTTTTTTTCTTTCTATTCTTTTCTTCTTTTTTGTCTTGGAGCATCATCATAGCAGTTGGGGAAATCTCTCCTTTTAGGACAAAGGGATAATCATTCTTGGTGGATAAAAAGCGACACAGCCCAGGTTCGGGAAACTGGATCATGGGGATAGTTTGTTTGGCTGGGGATATTGGAAGGTCTTAGTTTCAGTAGGTGTTTTGGCATATGGTGAACTTAAAAGGGTTTTAGGTTTTTGAGGGGTTTTGGTGTATGGTGGAAAGCCTCAGCATGCTACTAACAGCTTGGCCGCAATGGATCGAAGGTGATTCCAATCAGGACGACTTACCTGCTTTGGATTTCATGTGTTCATAATAGTTTACGAGTTCATATTTTCTAGATGACTCATTATCAGCTCGTGTAGATTTAGATGTTTTTTAAGTGAGTAAATTTATCATCCTTGAGAAGAAAACCTCTCCAGGGATACTCGGAAATAGGTGACCTAATGAATCGAAAAGAAAAGGATATGCATGGAAAAATCTACGAAAACTGACACTGAGATGAAAAAAAAATTGCTTCTTAAAGATTTTTATTTGGCAAGAGGAGGTTCAAAGGTAAAAGGGTTTCTGGAGGTGTATACAAAAGGATATTACATGGTTCTATGAGTCTCAAAATCTTCCTTTGTCCTTCCCTGAATGACCGACAACTTTTTGTACTAACGTTTTGCCCTATCCAAATTATTTCTCAATGTTGCACCTTGGGCGATGCTTGATCACTTTTTATCAGAAACAATCATGGGTGCGGCTTCTCAACGATTTTATCATCGATAAGGTCATGAATAGCATTCCTGAGTGAGAAGCATTTGTCGATGATATGACCACTGAATTGGTGGTATTCACAATACTTGTTGTGGCTCCATTTGGCGGGTAATGGGTTTGGAGATTTGTAGTTCTCAAGGGGCTTAAGGACTTCTTGTGCTATTAACCCTTGTAATATCAGTGACATTGAAGCATGCAATTCATCGTAATGCCTTTTGTTTCCTTTGTAAGGTCCTATGCAGCTTCTGTTAGTACCACTGCTTCCCTCAATAGAATTGGCAGACTTATATGTCCCATATGACCATGGCACATTACTGTGCTTTTCAGTCAGGATTCTTTCAACTGACATCTTCCGTAGATGCTTCCTCCGATTTAGAGTAGCGGAATGGACATGGAAGTGTATCAATTTCTAGGACCCCTGTACGTATTTCTTCATCGATACGATTTCCTATTTCAACAATGGTATTGAAATCACCGTAGGGAAGATACCTCATGCGTTCAAGATAAATTGGCTGGAGGTTTTTTATAAACAACCGGATTGATTCAGATGGATCAAGTCTGTCTAAAGTCTGGGCAACTTTCTTCTTCCACCTGGTTGCAAAGTCTACAAAGGTTTCTTTTTCCTTTTGGGTGCATGCCTCAAGTTCCCTTTTATGCTCAGAGCTACTGTTGTCTTTGTATCTCTTTTGGAATTCTTCGGCCATTTGATCCCAAGTAGCAACCGTACTGTTATCTACTAACATGAGTCATTCCTGAGAATCTATATGCTTTTTAACGTTGGTTGATGCTAGGGTAGGCTGGCCATGGTGTAGAGTAACAGTTCAGAATATTTCTACGTGCGTGCGCGTGTGTGAATCCTCTAAAAAGCAATAAAGTTTTTTTTTCCAGATATAAAACAGTGAATAAAGCAGTAAATGGTCAGTCTTTCTGTTCTTTGTGGATTTTGTCGGCTAATTAGTTTGAATCATCGAAAGGACGGCGCGAGCGAGCGTGATGGCCATTCAGATCAATAAATGAAAAGAAAAGCAGAGAATCTATCTGTTCCTATTAATTACATTTGATCCTAATCCCCAAAATAAAATGACTGAATAAAAGAATATTTACATATTTTGTGAGGAATAATAAATAAAGCAGCATAAAATAAAATCAAGCAATAATAAGCCCCTTTTTTTTTTGTTATCCTGCCCGGAATTCTATTTTTATTCTTTTTTTATATCCGCAACGGTACCCGAAACGAAGTTGATGCAAGTTTCCATGGTTATTTGCACAAATATATTTAGCCAAAAATAAAAGAAAAACATGTTTTTTTATTTATGAAAATGAGTCTAGCCCTCCATTTTTATAAAAACAACGTCCCCAGTAGAGTCGCCACTATGAGTGCCTCGATTTTCGACCTTTCCCCCGCTGATGAAAAAGTGGGTGGTTTTGAAACTTTAAAGCGCGTGGAATATACTCGACCTCAATTGTGGACTCAAAATGTGATCAACATTGTCGCCATCTTTATTTTAAGGAAAACAAAGAAAAACAAAAAATAACCAGATTTGCAAAGGGTTCGGAGGCTAAGTTACGAGGTGGGAAGGGGTTAGGCACCCAACTCGCCCTTTCGATCTCAAAATAGTTTTTCGGCTAAAATATGATTTTTATATTTATTTAACAGTTGAAATAAATCATTTAAAATATAGATCTGTACATATAGAAGAAAATTATTACCAACTTACATCAGTCTCCTTTCTGGAGTTACAAATACATTTATAAAATTTTGGTCATAATAATGGCTCTTTATAGTGTTATTTTCTATAGAATTTCGGGCAGCACAAGTACTTATTTTTCTTACATTAGGCTGATCTACTTAGCACTTTTTATAAATAAAACTTTAAATAGTATACCTCTTGAAGCGTGTGGGTTTTATCCCGTACCAACTAACTTCTGGCATGTTCTAAGGTGTGCTCGCTTTGTCCTTTAGGAAGAGTGAGTCTTTTTTCTCCTGCTTTGCTGTTGCGGGGATTCGGGTAGAGTGACTGCTCCTTTTGGTTGCTTTTCGCCTTGGGATCCGGGCGACACAACTGTTTGCTTTTGCTTGCTTGCTGGTGTCGAAAATCGGGCAGAACAACTGCTTGCTTTTTACTGATTTGACATCTGGATTCAGGCAGGGCAACTGCTCTTTTTGAGATTTTTGGACCGGTGGAATAGGACGGAATCCTAGCAGGGCAACTGGGTTTCACTTTGGCTGGTGAGTTTTAGTGTTTGGGGAAGATTTGGCAGAGCTTCAGAGCTAAAGGGAGAAATTCACTCAGCGTTCTCTCAGACTGTGCAGTGAACTCATTGCGTAACTATGTCTTTCATTGCGTGAAGAGTCCATGAATTCTGAACGCCGAGCACCTCAATTTATAGGCTGGGAGTGAGGTTTCCTTCGCTGTTAAGTTTTACTTTCTGTGCTTCAACAGCTTGTAATGCGCATTGAGAGGATTGCACTTTAAGCAAACTGCTACAGTGCTAGAATTACTGTGACAACCCGACCCGAACCCCAATGCGGAATCCCAAGGTCGTGCCGTCAAGACAAGCTAAAAGACGGACAAGCACCCGCTAAGCGTAGTGGTGCGAGTCAAGAGTTGAACCAACAAACTCTAAATAGGAACGTAAAGCCATAACGGCAAAATCGAATAACCAAAACTAAAATCTGCGGAAGCAAATCATAAGTGGGACCAAAGCCTATAATTATAAACTAAGGAATACAAGGCTGAGAGACGACTATCTCTCGACAAATCTACGACTCGCGTGACGCAACATTGCGCACGGACAACAAACCATCGGCAACCTAAGGCCGGCGAAGTATCAAGAACCCAACCTGATAAACAACAACTCTACGGCTAAAACATGCCGGAGGAATAAATCAACCAAAGGAACAAGATATTCAAATTCTATAACTAACCCAAGTCTCACGACTAACGTCGTGGGAGATGACAATACCAACAATACCAGAACGAGTGAGCTAAAGCATGCTCGGAATAATAAAAGGGAACAACTCATAAGAGATACACAGCTCGACCAAACAAGTCGGCTACCAAAATAATACAATAACAAAATACTAACATAATCTACCCAAGTAAAGTCTACATAACTTTACAATCGTGTCTCACAAATACAAAATAACTTAATAATAATAAACCCAAGCTTAAAGCCCGGAAGACCACCTTCTAGGAATCACTATCCGAAGCCGCCACGCGTACTAACGGGATCACTGCAAAAACTAAGGAAAACAACACACGAAATGAGTCATAATGACCCAGTAAGTTACTAAATGCAATGTATGGCATAGCATGGCGTGGCATGGTATAATGCACAAGCATATATAGAATCATGGCATCTTAATCGTATACCAACTATAGAACTGTATTAAGTCATCGAGTAGTATAAACTTCGCAAATCACATAGCACATTATTTTTCACATAAGTGCTCATAGTAAGCCACATAAGGGATAGAGAAGATACCCAAATTGCTCCGTTGTGTTGCTCACGCAATACAAATGTTATTCTTGGTTCGTGCCATCGATGTTATGTGAATTCATCGACCGTCGCCGAGTGCTACTCGATCTCAATAGCAAGCCAATGCGGCACTTAACGTCACGGAAGGGGCTACTTCCCCACCGGCCAGCAATGGGAGGTGTGTGGAGTCCCTGCGGCGATCCATAGCGAGCACGAATCCCATAATTCGTGAAGGCGATGCATCGTCCCACCCTGACTTGAATAACAAACCATTTAATGCCAGCTGGACTCAATGCAATGCACAAGTAGATAATTACTCTCATGCTCAAACAAGAACCAAGACCGACCATAGCGGCATACCAATTCAGTAGGACATAAAGCTCTACACACCATTTTCAACAATGCACATACTTGCACATACTTAACAAATTCAACCAACTTATAAGTTTAGTCAAAGAACCACATAATGAGGTACTTATAATCCTTAAGTCATCAACAAATCGCATGTAGCATATAAGCTCAAGAAATCACAATGTGAGGTATACTATAACCCTCTACTCGAGGTCAAACCAAAGATTATCACTTTAGTCTAAAAACAATCATAAATCCATACTTAACATTTATCCTCACTTAAAGGTACACCGGACTTCAACCCAAGTCCCAACGGTCCTATATGTTCGACTTCTTCAAAGTCAATCTCACGGGTATCAAAACTAAGCCGTAGTTATAACCTCGTAAGTGCCTTCATGTGCACGCGACCCAATTCCCTAAAAGAGAACTCATTCAAATAATCGTCTCTTAAGGTAATACGAGATCATAAGTTGATCTCTAATGCTCCGTGCTCTACGAGCACGCTCTAATTAAATCCCCAATAAGCTTCTATGTCATGGGTGTCACCAATGGAACACAATTCGAGATGCTCGGGTACTCACAATCGAAACCAACCAAACCCGAACATCGTAGGATTTCAACCTAAGGCTCACTAACATAATATTGAACCTATAACAACTCTATTGAGTCTAAATATCGCACTTCATTAAATACACCTTTCATACAACCCAAACTTAGTACATCATTCAAGTTTATAATAATTCTCCCAAAAGTGATCCGGGCTTGTTCCCCAAGCCTAAAAGCCCAAGAATTCATCATAATCATAATCAATCAAAACCCAAATATCGTAGGGATTCAACCCGAGTTCATTAACACTCTAGTGAACTTATTTCGACTCCGTTGAGTCTAAATACTAAGTTTCATTCTTAGACCTTTCATCCATGTCAACACTAATACCCACTTTATTTAACAACAATATATCCGATAATTCGGGCTTAAGTTCTCAAGCCCTAAAATTCACAACAAAATCCCAACATGAATCAAAACCCAATTTATAAATCTCATAATCCCACTCAAATGTTCCTACTCATGATATCATGTGAGTTCATACATCCAAAGCCCCAATCATAGGCATAATTCCACAATAAACCCAAATAGCATATAGGCATGATTTCTAGCATGCTCAAGCCTAGAAACACAAAATGAAGAGTAATAGCATATTCAACAATCATAGAAATCACTCTACAAATGCTCTTAACAAATTCATACTTCCAAAAATCCCCAAATTGGGCAATCAAGGCATACAAGGTGTTCATTGCCCACAAATAGCATACAAGTTGTTTTCCTTAGGGCCAATGAACCAAAATCAAAAGGGAGTAACTTACCTAGCTTGAGTGAAAACTCAAGAGAACACAACCGATCGGTGAAGTCGTTCGTTGCACTCGCCGAGAATCCAAAGTTTGGCTGATCTAACGGTGGAATCTTTGGGGATCGGAGGAAGAAGATGAAGCTAGGGCTCAAAACTCAAGCCCCCAACTCTCTCTCTCTCTCTAACTTGAAAGAATAGGATGAACAAATGAAGGATTTACTGAAAATTTGGCTAAGGTTGAGTATTTATACCTCCAATAAAGAGAAGGGTACAAAGGGGATTTCTCAAGTGCAATTAGTGAATGTTAGGGAGTAATCAAACACTTAACCAAACTAAATTAACTTCTAATAATGTTAGGACATGTTTAGGGTTAAGTATGAGGGGTTTAGGAAGGGGTTTAGAGGGGTTTAATGAGGGTAGAATAGGTAAAACACGTCACAACTCAAAAACAGGGGAAGAAAAATCCCGTAGCAGCTTCCTCGCTGAGGGTTGGGCGGGCGCACAACCTTCTCCATGCGGCGCCTCAGTCCTTCCTGCACATGGGGTGCTCTCAAGATCTTGAGGCGGGCGCTCACTCCATGCGAGGCGCCTCGGCCTCCCCGAACCTCCAAAATTTGGTCTAAACTTGATCTAAATGATCCCAAACTTATGGGCAACCAACTCTAAGGTCTAACCCAACTCAAAACAAGTCTAAAACACACCCGAACAACTCCCGAAACAACTCCTGAGCGAAACCGGAAGTGGGTGCAACAACGTGCAA
>CM028377.1:181781187-181821377 GCA_013146195.2 Codonopsis lanceolata
CTTTTCCCCAGGGAAGTAGGGGTGTCAATCCGAGTCGTCAAACCACCAAGTCGAGTCGAGCCAAGTGGAACCATGCGGTTTGGTTCGGTTTTGGGTGCAATATGGTTCAGCTCGGTTTCAGATTTTGGGAAGTCGAACGGTTTGGTTTGGTTTGCGGCTTGACATGTCGAGTCGAGTCAAACCGAACCAAACCAAACCATTTTGAGCTAAACCACCAAGTCGAACCATCGAGCCGAACCACCAAGTCGAACCACCGAGCCAAACAACAAATTCTTTTGAATTCTAACCTTTATACTTTAGTACTCTTATAATATTAATATTTTTATACTATATAAACTATAAGGCTAATATTAGTATTTAGGAATTTGCCTTTAGATTTTTGGAATTTACATAAACGTTTTAAATATAATGTACGTTGTATTTTAATTATATTGATTCAATTTTATTGATTATAAGAATAAAAAATGTTAATCCTTTTATTTGAAAGTTTGTGTAATTTTTTTAAAAAGTGAGCCATGAATGAACGGTTTAGCTTGGCTTGTTTTTTCTCAAAAACCATAGCATGCAAGTGTTCTAGCTTCATAATTTGTTCCAAGCTCCAAACAAGTCGAACTTACACCCCTACCGTGGAAGTATGATGGTAAGGGGCTCGGGAAGTGGTTGGGCTATTAATAGCCGACCTGGGTTTGTAGGCGAGGATAGTGAGGCGTAGTTTCGGAGATGTAACAATGGAAGCTACATTCGCAGAGGGGTTTAAGTTCAAGGAGTCAGTTGAAGAAGATGAATCCATGAATGGATGTTAGGAAGAGATGAAGGATGACGTGAAATTTTAGAGAGAGCAGTGGGTATCGAAAACACAGATTAGGAAGCAGATGAGCAAGGATGTAGTGACTGGAGATAGTGAGCCGGCCACCTGAAATATATCTGAGACAACCACTAAATGCATTAGCCGTTAGTACCATATGTTTAGGGAATAGGAGGGGAGTTTGAGACACTAATAACCGATTTTGATTTTTGAAGGTTAATCAAGTTTTGACCAAATCACATTCAAGAGATAGAAAATCGATTTTGTCAAGAGAAATAGGTGGATAGTTAAGAGAGTTTGAAAACAACCAATCTCATTTTTTTTTGAATCTTTTGAATTTCAAAAATAAACTTATCAAGGATTTTGAACAAACACATGACTTAATTAACCATAATTGTATCAAAACAGCCTGTCAATAGCAAGTATAACCTTGATCAAGAGCTCATAAAACCCTGCACAGATTTGGACAACCACATAAATATCAACATGGAATACATGGGTAATTACTTTGCACTATATGGAGATAGGACAGAAGCGTCAATAGGCTGATATGATCAAAACAGATTATGTCCTAAAAATTATGCCTAACATATGCCAAGAACAGAATAGGCAAGAGAACACCAATGCAGTCACACACATGTGAACAATGTCTAGATCATCTTAATATAGTTCCCAATGTAGCTGCATTGGAAGATGCATTCGCCAAAATTGTGATTTTATGTACTCTTTCTCATCTTTTGTTCACTAAATCAGCACTCAACTCCCACAAATTCCATAGGTACTTTATTTCCCTAAGAGAATAGCTCTACTTTATTTCAAGCATATTCACAACATGCCACTAGGAACCTTTCACACTATTTACCAAGGGAAGACACTTTGCTTTTTGATCAACCCATGAAATCCAGGATTCATAGTCCCAAAAGAAAGGTGCCACAACCTTGTCCATAGGTAGCTCTTTTCCGTTAGGTAGCTTTCACACTTTTTCCTTTTAAGGGAATTCAATTTTCTCAAGATCAACCCATGAGAACTTAGGTTCTATAGTACCAAGATAAATTGCTACATCCCTATATTTCAAAAGGTAGCTCTTTCCTTTGTGGACTTAAGATTTTTCAATAGAAACCCATTTTGGGAGAGAGTAAGGAGAATCGAACAATGAAATCTAGCAATTTGAATGCAAATCGGAATGACAAACAAGGGTACAAATACATAAGAGATGAAACTAGTGTGCCCCCCTAAATACACAATGCAAGATGCCTAGAATTTTATTTTATTTTTTTTATAGTGAAGGGTTACATGGTACACATACCGAGAGATTTTCTAAGATTTATAAATCTCTCAAAATCTAGACTCTTCGTGCAAATATCAGGCAATTGATTTTCTGTTCCTACATGTTCAATGCAAATAATACCTTGTTCAACCAAGTCTCTAATAAAATGGTGTCTTATATCAATGTGCTTAGTTCTAGAGTGTTGAACATGATATTTTCTTATACTTATAACCTTGGTGTTATCACAATACATGGTTAACACATTCTTTGTGTAAGCCATAATCCTTGATCATTTGGTTCATCCATAAAGTTGTGTACACCCACTACCGGCGGCATTGTATTGATTCAAGCGTGGAGAGAGGCAACACAATTTTGCTTTTTACTAAACCAAGAGATCAAGTTGTTTCCCCAAATAAAAACAACCACGGAAGTACTCCTCATGTCATCAACACTACCAGCCCAATCAGCATCACTAAAACCAACAAGATTGGTATTAGTGTGTTTTGTGTACCACAAACCCATAGCACAAGTCTCACCAACGTATCTAATTATTCTTTTGACAGCTTTCAAATGAGAGACTTTAGGGTTTGCTTGATATTAACACACAAAACACACTATACATGATGTACGGATGGGTGGCGATCAAATCTGACAGACTTCCTATCATACTCTATACAATGTATGGTCAACACTTTCAGATTTTTCATCTTTGCAAAGTTTATTGGATGTACCCATAGGGTTTTCTTCTTTTTTTTTTTTTTTTTTTTCTGTTTTCCATTCTCAAGACTGAATTTCTTCACCAAGTTAAGAGCATACTTGGCTTGAGATATGAACATCCCTTCATGCAACTGTTTTATCTGCATTCCTAAAATCAAGGTCAATTCTCCTACCATACTCATCTCAAAGGTGGAAGTCATGCAATTCACAAAATCTTTTTCCAAGGACTTGGAGGTGGACCCAAACATGATATCATCAACATAAATCTGTGCTATCAGAATGTGTTTATCTTGTTTTTTAATAAATAGAGTTTTGTCCACCTCTCCCCTTTTAAACCCACTTTTCAAAAGATGGTCTGTAAGTCTCCCTTGCCAAGCTCGAGGAGCTTGTTTGAGTTCATACAAGGCCTTTTTTAATTTAAAAACATGATTGGGTTTATGGGGATCCTCAAAACCTTTTGGTTGTTCCACAAAAACTTCTTCTTCAAGAATACCATTTAAGAAAGCACTCTTCACATCCATTTGTTGAAGAGTAATATCAAGAAAACATGCAATGGCAAGAAGCAGACGTATGGACTCAATGCAGGCAACAGTAGCAAAGGTTTCATCAAAATTCACCCCTTAACATGTGTGTACCCTTGAGCCACAAGTCTAGCTTTATTTCTTATTATCTCTCCCACTTCATTCGATTTGTTTTTGAAAATCCATTTAGTTCCAATAACATTCACGGAAGTGGGTTTAGGAACAAGGTACCAAACATCATTCTTAGCAAATTGATCAAGCTCTTCTTGCATGGCATTGATCCAACTCTCATCTTTTAGGGCTTCATGCACCTTCTTAGGTTCAATGGTAGACACAAAACATGAGGCATGGATTTCTTCATACTCAAGAGTAGACAAGCAAGCAAGTTTCCTATAGTCTACCTTACTTTTTCTTCTTGTTGACATCCCATCATATACATTACCTATGACTTGTGAAGTGGGATGTACTTTCTGATTTCTGCTAGGAATGTCATGGCCATGATCACAAGACGAAACTCTCCTTGTTCGAGGCTTGTTTCGGCATTGTTTCAAAGATTCGTAGCACATCGGAACTAATGTAGTTCTCCACGAACTTCCGAGATTTGCGGGTTCACGAACTTCAGTTTGCGGGTTCATCAGTTCTGAAGATTGTGCTGATAAATCGTGATCTCCAAAGTCAAGTATACCTGAAACATCATCCTCAATGGTTTTGTAGCCAAGATCCGTTAGATCATCAAATACAATATTCATAGACTCCATGATAGTTTTTGTCCTAAGATTAAAGACTCTATATGCACGACTATTAGTGGAGTACCCCATGAAAACACACTTGTCACTTTTTGAATCAAATTTAGAAAGATGATCTCTATCATTGAGGAGATAGCACACACACCCAAAAATATGAAAATATTTTAATGTTGGTTTCTTTCCTAGCAAGATTTCATAAGGTGTCATGATGCTACCTGGTCTCAAGAAGACCCTATTTCCTACATGACAAGTTGTGTTCAATGCTTCATCCCAAAATATTTTTGCCAAATTCTTAGAGCTCAACATGACTCTAGCCATCTCTTGAAGTGTCCTATTCTTTCTTTCTGCCACTCCATTTTGTTGTGGAGTTTTAAGAGCAGAAAATTCATGGGATATGCCATTTGAGGCACAATAGCTAGAAAATGATGAATTTTCATATTTCGTGCCATGATCTGATCTAATTCTAGTAAGCTTTAGATCATATAAGTTCATAACACGGGTGTACCATATTTTAAAAGCCTCAAAAGTCTCAGATTTTTCTCTCAAGAAAACTACCCATGTGTATCTAAAAAAATCATCAACACAAACAAAGGTGTATTTTTTCTTTCCTAGACTTTCTACTTCAATAGGACCTATAAGATCTATGTGAATCATCTCAAGGCACCTAGATGTGGAACACTGAGATATGGGAAGGTGAGAAGCCTTGATTTGCTTACCTTTCTGACATGGTCCACATACCTTTGTGTGGTTCTTATCCAAACTGGGCAATCCTTTCACTGCATCATGTTTCACAAGCTCATGGAGCTTACGAAAACTCATATGTCCTAGTTTTTTATGCCATAGATCTGTGATATCAAGACGAGCATTGTGACATGTTTGACCATTGTTGAACATATAGCAATTGTCAGATGATCTAGTACCTGTCAAAAGACACTTGTTAGTTTGATCAAAAACCTCACAAGAATTTTTATCAAACCTTACCTGAAGGTCATCATCACACAACTGATTTATGTTGATCAAGTTGGTCTTGAGACCTTCCACATGGTAAACATTGGTAAGATTAGGAAGTCCATCTACACTCAAAGTTCCTTTGCCAATTATCTTACCTTTAGCTCCTCCTCCATATGTCACAGATCCACCATTGATACTTACATAGTCATTTAAATTCTCAATTGAGCCTGTCATATGTCTAGAACAATCACTATCAAAGTACCATGAACCAACTATGTGAGACTTCAAAGATGTGAAAGTTACATTACATTGTTCATCATCAGACCATTTTGCACCGAGACATATGTCAAATGGCTCACAGTATTTGGATTTACCCTTCTTGTCACTGCCTTTGAGGGACCCACATTTTTTAAAAAGTTTTTGGTTGCTATTTCTATGGGTGTACCTTCTGATGTAGCTACGAATGTGACTTCCAATGTTGCTGCATTGGTTGCTGCATTCGATGCTGCATCTGATTTCTAACCAAAATGGCCAACCTTTCTTCTTCCTCGTATACAACCTTTTTAAGAAAGAAGAATGGCTGAATATGCCCAAGCTTATGACAAAAATGACACACAAAATTTTTCTTTCTTGATTTGGGTTTTTCAAAGAAATTTGAGTTTTGAAAATTCTGTCTGGACTGTTTAGAATCAGAGGTACCTTCACCTTCTCTAACAAACATCTTTGGTATAAAACCAATTCCAGACTTACCTGACTTACCATATTTCAACATCTCATCCACTTTTTGTTGACTTGAGTTCCACTTGGCCATGGTATCATTGGCTTGGATGAGCTCCTCTTTCAATTCTTCGATCTCCACATCTTTTTTGCTCAGCAAACTCTCCAGCCTTGTGATACACTCCTTTTGTTCTTCATTTGCCTTCTTTAGCAATTCATTTGCCTTTCCAAGCAATGTAACTTGATGAGCCCGTTTTTCCCAATCCTTGTACAGCTCTTTGTATCCTTCCAGCAAGTCTGACTCTGACTCTCCACCGTCTTCAGTGACAGAAGAATTAAAGCAGCAGTGATCTTCCCTGTTTCTGTCCATTGCATCTTCTGATGTAGCTACATCCGGAGCTACATTGGGCAAAGGACTTGCACAATCAGTTTCAGAGTCGTATACAGCTGTGAGAGTGATGAGATCTCCTGGATCTTCACCATCACTATCACTCAAAGTTGATGAAAGTTTAAACCCTTCTTCCTTAAGGTATTTGCACATTTGCATAATGACCATATCCTTGACACTGCATACATTGAATGGAATCAATATTCCTCCCATTGTAAGAGGGTTTTGAAGCAAAAGGATTTGTGAAAGGTTTTTCTAGTGTTTGAAAAGAATTTTCCTTAGGAGCAAATTTACCAGAATCAGGCTTGAAAGTGTTTTTGGAGCTTGATGATGGAGTTTTATTTTGACTTTTGGCTTTCAAATTTTTTTAAATTTAGTAGTCAAAAGAGCTATGGAATCTTCTCCAAAATCAGACTCATCAATATCCCTTTGTAAATCAAGCAAGTCAAATGAGACATCAACAGCAGTAGGCATAGCAATGTTTTTCACAAATGGAGTAGAAGATGATGCCCCTTTGCCCTTTTGTTTGATTTGATCATTTATGTTTAATTCAAAGTTTTGAAGGATACCAGCCAATCTTTTAAAACTCATTTTGTCAATATCATGTGCTTCCTCTATAGCACATATTTTAACATTAAACCTTTCAGACAAAGTTCGCATCATCTTGCTAACAAGACGATCATTGGTGATAGGATCACCCAAAGCAAGAGCAGAGTTAGACATATCAAGAAGCCTACCATAATATGACATGATATCCTCAGATTCATTCATTCTTGCGTTTTCAATCTATGTGATGAGCAATCTTAATTTAGAAGCACGAACACTGGCAAGTCCTTCACACAGGGTCTGAAGGGCCTCCCAAACATCTTTAGTAGAATCATAGTTGGCTATAACCCTAAAGGTGTTAGCATCTAGGGCTTTGTATATGGCAGACAAGGCTTTAGAATTAAAGGAAGCATTATTCCTATCCTCATTAGACCAATCAAATTCTTTAGTGATCTTAATATCACCAGCAGTATCAGTTGTTTTAGGAGGACTCCAACCATTTAGAACAGCAAGCCACGCTCTTTCATCAATTGACTTGATGAAGATACGCATCTTTACTTTCCAAATAGAGTAATTTGCATTAGTCAAGGTTGGAGGATGAACAACATTCTCATACTGAGAATCCATCACGGCTATTACCAGAATCAACTCTTAGTGATGTCAAGAGAAGGCTCTGATACCAATCGAAAGAATAAAATAGCTAGGATTCTCAAGAGTTGCCAATGCAGTTTCCAATGTAGCTTTTGATGTAGCTACAATTGAAGTCACAATGGTCAAAATAAAACAGAACAGTGGAAGACTTATTAATAAAGCAGGAAACAGAACACAAGTGTTTACCAAACAATCTACAAGCATATGCTTGTAGATCTAGCCTCATGGCCAAAAAGATTTCACTAAAAAGAATGAATTGTTTTCAAAAAACTATGTGAAATCACTAAACAAAACTCTCTCACAAGACAACAAGTCTTGGAGAGCAAAAATCCCACAAAAAAACAAGTATAACAAACGTGGGAAGAAACAAATTAACAACTTCCTAAAATCTGACAGGAAGACAAAACAGCATCAGCTCTCAATGTAGTTCATAATGCTGTAACAATGGAAGCTACAATCAGAATCTGCACAAATTCCGGAACTGAACCAGCTTCAAGATCTGATCTTTCTGCTCTCAGTTTTCTAAATTATCTCTATGTGTCTGCTCTCTTTTTTAGCCGTGGCCATGTCTCTTATTTATTAGGTGGAGGAACCCTACAATAAAGAATCCAACTCCAAGAAGAACAAGGATTAGACTTTGGAAAGAAATACATTTACCATAACTCTTGGATTTCATTACCTTATGGACAATGACTCTTAAAGACACGATTAGTATAGGATCTTTGACTAGATTTAGTTTCCAAAATAGTTCCTAAACTTTAGGACCAAGAAACCCACAATATAATTAAATATTTTGTTTCCAAATTTACCAAATTTGTCCAAACATAACTTACCAAGAAAGGGGAAACAAAAACTAAAATAGGTGATGCCTATTTTACCCTTACATTACCTTTTAAAATAATTCTCAATTTTTTAAATAGGAGTAAATTCAGACAAGTCCACTTGATAAGTTTTCAATCACTACAGTACCCTATGTTATTTTTAACTGGAAAAAAAAGTTACTTTTGATGGCAAAAATACTACGATACCTTTAATGGACACCAGGCACGCTACTGGATGAGATTGGTTAGTGTAGAATTTTTTTTGAACAACGTAGTTGTTTTGGGGTTTGTGAAGTATTAGAAAGCCATTAGTGTACAATTGAGCTCAAAGCCTGGGTAACCACGGACCACGGTAGGTTGTCACTGGCCTTAGATGTAAAATGGGTAGCTTATGTTATGCCCAATTCCACAGTCTCTGGGCACACACGCTTCTTAGTGTGGTACTAGATGATTTCCTTGATAAAAGGATTAAAGTGAATATACAGAGATTCAAGTGTGCAAGAATGGTGGATATGTTGTTCCGGGTTATTTCAAGTTGTGTACACTGTCAAGAGTGCAGGACTTGGTATATGATGTTTAGAGTCAATGGTTGTCTCATCTCCGCATTTACAACACCATAAATGCCCAACTTGAGATAGACTTTGTTCCTTCATTGGTTTTAGGCGAAGCGTCCAATCCTAATTTCTACGCTTTCAACCATCTTCCAAGTCCTTAGCCATATTGAAAGGTGGTAGTAATCCATTTTTTTATAAATTCATATTACAAAACCCGTGATTGATTAAATTGTGGTCCGATATGCTACATGATGTGACATCCAAACTCGTCATATGCTTTTCCCACGTATAACAAGTCAACATCATGTTCAAGGAAATTTTTCTACTGAATTAATTCAAAAAATTAACTATTTACAGCCATCTAATATAATTATAGAGCCCGCAAAAAAAGCCCGGACCATCGGGTGGGCTTCAAATATTGTCGATCCAAAAAACAGTGGGTCTAGGTCAATAGGCACATGGATCATCCGGACTCAAATAAAAACCCCAGGCTTCTTCAGGTCAGCCCAGCCCAATCAATTTTTAAAAAAATATATATTTTTTTCCTAGTATCTTTTATTTGTAGACAATATAAAATTACAATATTGTATTTGTATTTGTATTTTTTTTCTAGTATATTGTATTTATAAATTAATAGTTATTATTTCTTATAATTTATATTCAATTTTATTTATTGATTTTTATTTTCTTTCATAATATAAAGACTTCTATTTTTCTTTACTTTCTTATAGAATTAGATGCATCACAAGTTGAAGAGATTCAATTGTCTATGGAAACTTCTAATGTTGTTACTCTTGATGAGTGAAACTCGAGTCTTACTGCTATTTTGTTAGACTGCTAGTGCCTTTTTTTTACATTCAAAAGTTGTATCATGTATGTTAAGAAGTCAACTCTTGATGCGTATTATTCAAGCTCCCTTCCTTAATTGGCGGAAACAATTAAGGCAACCAGAATAAACTTTAGGGCGTCAACACTTCTTGGCCGAATTGCTTACAAACAGCCCCAAAAATGAAAATAAACACAATATGAAAAATAGATGGATGGTGGAATGGGTAGATATGATAGGCTGACCGGTTATAATTCAATCTCCTAACGTAAAAAAACTTTTTTGAAATTCTTCCTAACCTTTAAGAAATAAGAACACTCGAAAGAATTGAACAAACCTTGTTCTTTTCGATTACTTTTTCTTAAAATATCAAATCTGAAAATTACATGAAAGTAAATCCCTATTTATACTAAAAACTAAACTCTAATCCTTAAAGGATTCTAATTACAATTCAATAAGGAAACTACTTTAAATAAATCCTAATCATTGAAGGGCTTACAATTAACTAGGAAAGCAATTAAAACCTAACTAACAAAGGAAACTAGCAAGTTAAAAGCCTAAGTTACCAAAAACAAGAATTAACTTAAATTACTTAATTTAAGCGAATCCTTCAAGCCTAAGGATTGCTTTGGCCATCCCTTGTGAAGCCAACTGTGGTTGCCCTCTTCATGATTCATCTCCATGGCATTGCTTAGACTGCAAGTGAAGTCCAAGTTCCTCCCAAACCCGTGTGCACCCAATGTGGCTGCCCTTGTTGCAAAGTTCCTACAAGCCGTGTTCTCTCCTTGATCTCCCTTGGCATGTATGTGGTTCGATCCTTTGAGAAACCCATTCCCCTTATGACTTGTTTAGGGTTTCCTTAATTAACCCCATATAACCTGTGTACCTTCCAAGCAATCTCCCAAAGTCACGTGCCATGCTTGACTTCCCCCTTGGTGTTGTAAGTCCATACCGTGCCCTTTCCATGTGATATTCCCATGCCAAAGACAAAAACGTGAATAACCCCTTTAGGGTTATTTCTTGCAACCGTATTCCTCTTCCATTTTGTGTTATCCCATGCCATGCAATCAACCAAACCAACCCAATACGAGCCTTTGCCTGTGGATAGCCCCTTCATAGCGCAGCCCCATCCATGCATAAAATACACATCCCATTTCCCTTGTTTCCCCCTTTCCATGTAATTGCTACTCCCAAGCTTTGTCCAACTTTGTATTTCGTAAACTCCCATTTTCCATGCTATGATTGTGAATATCACAATAAGTATAACCATGATATTAACTATTTGTTATGCAACTTCTTCTTTACTTGAGTAAGCCACTAAAGCCTCCCTTGCTCCCGCATCAAATCTCAACTTTGAATTAGTGTTACAGGGTTTGGTGCTAATACATTGACATTTTCTAATCTTTTGGATAAGAATTATGAAACTTGTAAGTTATAAGACACAAATATGAGTTTATATTTTTATTGATGTCGCTGTGTTTCTTTTATTGAATTATTGTATTTTTTTCGTGTGTAACATACATTAGGTTTTCCATCACATGTTTTTGGACTTTGAATTGTAAAATGTATAACTTTATGTTTATGGTTGATTTTATTTCGGGCATGGCCCATAGGCTTACGGCAGGTCGGGCTGCAATTTTGATAGGCCCATCGAGTTTTGGGCCGGTCTAACCCAAAAAAAAAACTTTGAACCACTGGATTCGGCCGACCCATTGCCAACTCTATATATGAAGAACTCTTGATCAAGTGCCTAATAACAGTTCCTTGATTTACTATCACAAATTAGTACACCTCTTCAGACTTAGTCTCCCTTAAATGGAGAACGTTGACCAAAATAAAATGTGGAAGTAAGAAAAGTAGAATTGATGTGAGTTGATGCTATTCCATAGACTAACAAAAGGTATCGCTTTGATCCATGGTAAGTGTTAGAAAAATGGGTTACTCTTGGTGAAAAACAAAAGTTAAAAAGTGATGGTTGCACTATATTGTATTCAGAACACCAAAACGTAACACCATTTAATCTATGAAACTATATACCTCACTACCCCTAACAATTATTGTACACTATTAAACTTATAACACCCGTCAATTATAACAAATCAACAAACCTACCCCTAACAAACAAAATTCAAAAGTACTGCACTAATACCCCCCACCAAATAGAATTGTGTACTGCACTAATACCCCTTTCCCTGGCCCTCGTTCTCTCTCAATCTCACTCAAAGCACTCTCGTTCTCTCTCAATCTCACTCTCTCAATCTCACTCAAAGTCTGGAGAAGGTATCTCTTCTCTCTCTCTCTCTCTCTCTCTCTCTCTATTTGTTGTTGATATGTTTTCTATTTGTTCAATTTGTAATATATGTGTGTAATATACGTATCTCTCGCTCTCTCTATTTTCTGTTGGTTCAATCTCAATTTGTTGTTCATTTGGTGTTTGAATAATCTGGAAATCCATTTTTTTCAAGTTTTCGCGAAAGTACCGCTAGGGCACAGCGGACGTTTTATAAAACTACCACGATCCAAAAGCGGTAGAAATATAAAACATCTGCAAATTTGTAGCGGATGTTTTATATAACTACCGCTTGTGGATAGCGGTAGTTTTATAAAATGCCCGTTGGTCTGTTACGGCTCTTTCTGATTAAAACTGCATGTATATAGCGGTTGTTTTTTGGTAGAACCGCGATATTGTAGCTGTTGTTTTGAATTTTTTTTAAAAAAACATGTTTTTTTAAACAAATTATGCGATATGTGTAATATATGTGTGTGTGTGTATATATATAGAATGTTTTATAGATACCTTATGTAAAAATAAAACTTAAGTTGTAAAAAACCCATATTAATAACTTATAGATAACTTATGTACCGTATAGATAACTTATGTTTTATGGATAACCTATGTAAAAAAATGTATGTAATAAATGTATGTATATATATTTATAGAATTTGTAATTATTTTTTTGAAATAGAACAAAAAGTGGGGGATGTTTTGTGTTTTTTTGAAAAACATGTATTTTTCTATATATAAAAAACTTATGTAATAGATGTAATATATGTGTGTATATGTGTATAGAATGTTTTATAGATAACTTATCACTTCATAACTTAATTTGTATTTATTTTTTTGAAATAGATGGAACCCGGACGTCGACAAGGGAAACGTCCAGTACAGGCAAAGGATCTGGGTAAAGTACATAACAGGGTTATGACTGCTTCAGAACGCCTTGAGGAAAGTCGCTAATCGTGCACATACCACTAATGAGGGGGATGAGGGTGCTTATGCGCGGACCCCCGTTCACGGAGATGATAAGAGGAGTCCAGACCCCACCAATATTCCATTTGAGCCTCCTTATAATGATCCATTGAGGGAGAGATGGCATTCACCTATTACGAGAGAGGATGAGGAGATAGAAACCTTATTAAACATGATGGGTGGCATGAGTGGCATGGTGGGTGGTATGAGTGGCATGACGGGTGACATGGGTGGTATGGGTGGTATAGGTGGCATGAGTGGCATGGGTGGCACGGGTGGTGTGGGTGGTAGTAGTGTGGGCGGCGCAAGTGGTAGTTCGAGCATGTTACGCGGGCGTGGGAAGGGTCCGATGAATGTTGATGTATTTACTGCACTACGAGATAGACAACGGTTAGTTGATGAAGAGGAGGACGAGGAGGAGGATTTAGGTTTTGGTCGACAACAGAGAGCAGGCCAAGCACACAGTAGAGGCAGAGTAGGAGGTCGTGGTGACGGTGGTGATCATGACGATGATGATTCAGACGATGAAATGGATGGGTATGGTTGGATGTTGATGGAGCCACATGGTGAGATAATTTATTATATTGACGATGATAGTATTCACTCAAATTTATTAAATTGACTACGTAGTATTGTTTTAATATTGATGAGGGATTATTTCATTATGTTCAACAGGAGAGGCCAGTATTGAGTTGTCATAACTCCATGGACCACCGAACAACATTGCCTTGGACTATAAATGATATGTAGACTATTTAGTGGATCGCTAGGATTAACCTGGGACACTTGAGGGAGTGTATGTTACAACACTTGAACATACCATTGATATCAGCCTTTGTGGAAAGATGGCAGCCGGAAACCAACAGTTTCCATTTACTGTTCGGGGAGATGACGCTGATGTTGTACGATGTGCATTACATTTTACAGATCCCAGTGGTCAGAAAACCCATTTTGGCAAGTACCAAGTTAGCTCAGATAAAGTCATCTCTAGCCATTCTCCTACGCATGCCTCCTACCAAGGTGGACAGTGAGGTGAGGGGAAGTGGTATTAGATTTTTGGCATTGCAAGAATATTTGGGTGGCGAGACTGTTTTAGCTCAACCGAGGACGATTGGTTATTTGTTGTGATTGATGGGGACGACGTTGTTCATGGACAAGTCGTCAAATCGAGTAAATGTTCACTTTCTACCGTTTGTGATGGATATCCATGATATGTCCAATCACGCTTGGGGTGCAGCGAATTTATCCTTTCTATACCGCTAGCTCGGTATAGCATCGAGGATTGGTTGTAGACAGATGGCTAGGTGTTTGTCTCTAGTACAGGTATAAAAATGAATTGTTTGGATACTATAAAATTTAAATTATTTTATTCGACGCTATTTTATTTAATTTGACGCTATTTTATTTTATTGTAGGTTTGAATCTATGAATACTTTCCTCAATTCAGACCAAATTGTTCAGCAACATGGACCCCTCAAGAGCCATATGCTAAAAGATGGACCTCTTCTCTCGGTGGAAGAAGAAATGATCCCGAGACTCTGTTGGAGTATCGTAGAGTCCTCGATCGGATGACTGTTGATGACGTAAGTATTTATCATTTATAAATAATATATCAAATAAAAGTTTGGATATTTATATTTATATTTGTTTTTCCAGGTTATTTGGACTCCTTTTACATGTAGGCCATCACATGAGGTACAGATCAGTTTGTTCTCGAGCATAATTCATTGCCGTAAAATCACTAAGTCATACATGCCCGGTCGTTGCTTAAGATAGTTTGGATATATCCAAATGATTCCCGACCATGTATTCCAACCGACGAAGGTTTATAGAAGTCCAAAGCCATTGAAGTACATTTATATCCACGATGAGATGATTCGCAATTTCCAACAATGGGAGCATCATTCTATAAACCCCAAGAGGGACGGATCGAGGGGAGCCAACATTCCGTCTGCCACCGTAGATGGTTACAAGCAGTGGTTTCGGGAGTGGACACATTATCATGTGACGTCGCCGGTTGATGATGATGACACTGAGGTGATGGGGGATCATCAACCATCGTGGATCACCCACGATCGCGTGCAGTCATCACAAAGGGCATCCCAAAGGCCTTCTCATCCATCGAGAGTTGCTGCATTTGCGCGTAGATCGGTTGAGGATCGAGTCGTAGTTGTACTTCCTCAGCTTAGGGCACTCCATCCTTCAAGACGAGATACACTTGTGGTCCAGGGTACTTATATGACTACTGTTGACGAAATTGTTCAACAGTTTGAGGATGTATTGTGATATACTTTATGTTTGTGTGATATACTTTATGGTTCATGTCGTATCGTTGTGATACATTTGTTTGGATATCATTGTTAGAAAAGTTTATATCGTATCGTTATAATGTATTTGTTTGGACACCATTGTTTATGTCATATCGTTGTCATATAACAATTAACCCCCGAAACTATTGCAAAAAAAACAATTAACCCCCCTAAACTATAGAAAAAATAACAATTAATCTCCTAAACTATTGCAAAATAACAATTAACCCCCTAAACTATTGCAAAAAAATAATGAACCCCCTAAACTATTGCAAAAATAACAATTAACACCCTAAACTATTGCAAAAAGATAATTAACCCCCTAAACTATTGCAAAAATAACAATTAACCCCCTAAAATATTGCAAAAATAACAATTAACCCCCTAAACTATTAAAAAATAATAATTAACCCCTTAAACTATTACAAACATAATAATTAACGGCAAAAACTATTGCAAAAATAGCAATTAACCCTCATAATTAATTAATGTTTTACATCATATAAAGTGAAAAATTAATTTTTAACCCTCTACACTAAGGTAATTAGTAAATCGATCATGCCAAAATATTGGCAGTCAATGTCGTATCGTTGAGTGATAAGAATCTTCCCACCTCGGAATAATGGGCAGGCGAGGCAGGGGACTTCAAGGCTTCATCCCAAGTGCTATGAAGTGCATTAAATTCACCCACTCAAAGTCAATACTTGTGGTCCAGGGCTGTGGCGGTTGTAATAGACCGATATTGCAACGGCAACCATGTATTGCAACCAATCGATATATTAGATAAACAAGTCACAATCCTCTGATACCGTATAGCAATGATGAAACCGAGCATGCTCAGATTCAACCAATGCTCAATTGGAGCTGGAGAGGTATGCCAATTCAGACATACCAACGATCCTTCAATGTCAACTTCCAAGAAGTTGATGGCTGAGTAGAAGTCTCAATAGTCAGTAAGTTCATGCATCAAGTCATTACGCACCTGATCCTATTTTTCTTCGTCGTGATAAATAAAGTGGGCAATAACTCGAAAACTACAATTTCCATCTATTTTGACATCTATAACACTTGATATGAAAATGATCATCAATGGTGGAAAGTGAGAGGCGTATGGAATGGAATTACCCATGGATGCTAATGAACTATGTCCCTTTCCTCATCCTCTACCTCTACTGTTACCTCTGCCTCATGATTCTCTTTTTGGTTGACGGTTAACATGTTTGTAACCTATTTAGGTGAAAATAAACATTAAAGCATAAATCATTTACTATAAAGAAATGTAAAAAGTAATATGACGTAAACATTTAACATTTTTAAACCTGAAAGGTCTCTCTTTGTCGAGTTCTTCTTTCAACGCCCTTTGTGTCGCACTATTTATGATTCAGAAATGTTAGTTGGGGAATGTACAACATCGAAAAACTATTTAGCATAGTGATATTATTGCGATTCAGGAGTGTCGTTCATATCTGATAAAATGTTTTTTTATCAAATCAGCTGCAAATTCCCTTGATGTACTCATATCTTGAACTTCGCCCATAGACAATGTCCTCCAAAACACATAGATATCATGGGGTTCAATCGAGACATTTGTCTGTTGCATGTGCCACATTTCACAATTACACGGTAAACCATAACTGGTCCCCAACAAACACCCACACTTCTTAGAATCACACTCAATTGGCTCATCTATACACTGTGTTGAATTCCAATCGTATTGTAGCAACTCAAGGGCATAAGAAAATACCTTAAATCTCAATCGACGGAGAAGAAAAATTGAGGATGTCAAAGGATGGGCAACATTCAAAGACCTTTCAAATAAAGCCAAGATCACATTGAACTGCAGCTCGATAGCATCGTGGATTTGATCGAATATATGATCGAAACCCCCAGCTGACGTGCATAACCATCTTTTCATTTGGGAGTGTGCACTCTCAACTCTGTAACATATTGCACAGTTACAAAAATATTACATAATGTTCATAAACAGTAAATATATTGCATTCATAAACGTATAAGGTTTACCTGTTCGTCGTTTGATTTCTGAAATGTATGTATTGTTTGGTCCAAGCACAAACAAGTCTATCCTTATAGGGCTCCAACCAAGTTGAATTAACATATCGAACAACTGCCTGAATATTTGCCTACGACACCTCCATATCTCGATAATGTTTTGTGTATTCTTCCTCAGTTTTGGACTCAACTATATCCAGCCACCTCTTCATAAATATTGCAGCATAACTTCTCCTTCCTAACAAGTTCCTTACATACTTCTCGACATCCTTCGATATGTGTCTCTTACACAACATATGCTGAGACGTTGGAAAATAATCTTGCATAGCATTCATGAGAGTCAGCTCCCTATCCGTGACAATGACATCCGGTGGACGAACATGAACTAATAAAGCACGCAACCGATGTAATGCCCAACCAAATGTTTCACTTTTCTCATTCTTCAAGAATGCATATTCGACATGAAAATTCTTCCCCACAGATGTAACTCCAATGATTTCCAATAACGGCAAATCATATTTATTAGTCTTGTATGTTGAATCCATAAGGAGAACATACGGAAATACGGCTAACATCTCTTCAGCCTTCAGATGAGCAAACATAACATCAGTCAATACAACTTTGTTTTTTTGGGCAAGACTTTTTGACCTGAACCAGAAAATATATCTACGTTGACGCACCTCATCTAAAAAATACTTCATTTTTGATTTATTTCTCATTTTCTTCTTTCTTATACCTACTAAAGCATTCTCTACATGCTTTCTCGAACTTCTATTATCAGGATTTTCCTTTTTTAATCGATTTAATATATGTTTCGGCTTCACATTAGCACTATAAAGTTGATCAACTCTTTCAATCTCAGCCTCTGTCAACTTCGATGCAGAAGTGTGTCATTTTTCTCCCATTGAAAGTGGATGGTTGTGAGCATTGTTAAACTCACTAACTTTAACTCTCCAACCATCATCTTTTATATCCTGCAAATACACTTCAAATTTACACAAAAGCTTCTTCGAACCATTTTTCTTTACATCTTTTAAATCTTTTTTACCATCATACTGAGGTTTTCCACCATTATCACAACTCAACCAAACTTTATGAGTGTTATTAAATTTAGTTTTACTTCTGGACATGTAAAAGTACATATCTTCGGCACGTCTGGTATCTCTAACCAATTTTTCTGCAGCTTCTCGATCAATGAATTTTTCATCCGTCACAAAAAAATTGAGATACATCCGGAAATAAATGATTCTCGTTTTCAAACTGGTAATCCTATCAACAAATAACAATAAATCATATTAATAATTAATAATTAATAATATAAAAAAACAAATTTCCAGCAAATTCAACCCAAGAGCCGCTACAAAGTAGCGGTTATTTTTATATATAGCCGCTACTGACAAGCGGTTCTAATTAAATACATCTGCTATCAAAAAACGAACCTATTTAATAACAGCCGCTTTTAAAAAACGAAACTACCCCTAAACATCTGATACTTGGTTGCAGTTGTTTAATAAAACATCCGTTGTTGACTCGTAGCACTTTGGCTAAACATCCGCTGTGCCCTAGCAGATGTTTTGCCCAGTTACAAATTTTTTTTACAAAATTTCAGTAAAAATACATTCAAAAATCAACATTTGCCTGAAAATAATCATCCTTGTTAGCATTTTCATCTTTATTAGGATTACAATCATAACCTATTATGAGTTGGGTGGAGGGTTTGGAGAATTTTTTTTTTTAAAGATGAAGAGGATTGTGAGAAAGGGAAATAGATTGAGAGTAATGAAAATGTTTTCAAATCATTGGGGAGTAGTATTGGATTAGGAGGGTGGTGGTTGGTTGAAGGAGTAAATGAAGGGGAGTAATTAGAGTAGATGTACAAAGAGCTTACTGAGGCGAGTAAGCAATTTTGTTTTGAATAAAAACATGAGTAAAATTTGTATTAAGTATTTGTTTTGATTAGTGAAATTGGACACATTCCGTAAATGTGGGCAGTTCTTTGCCGAACCACGTATGTTTTATGTGTTCTCTATTGTGAACTTTTTTTAAACTTTGATTTATTTATTTTTCCTTAGAATTATTAGGTTGTTGTGAATTGTGATTGTAATATCAAACGAATTTGTCTTTTCAAATGTATTCCGAGCCACTTTTCCCAAAAAGAAGTTTTGGTTGACATTTCAACGGAGGCTTCAGGGTTGTACACCATTGACTAGTAGAAGACTGAGCAATGGACGATTTGTTCTCAGCATCCTTCCTTCCGAGTTCCACACCCACCCAATGGTCGCCGTCTACAAGACTACAAAGGAAACAACGGAAAACCCACTTTAGGTGGCCGCCTAGAAATTTCGTAAATTCACTAACAAAAAAATCGCCCAAAATGTCACGCCTAATTGCTGATTTTATTTATTTTTAAATTTGTTGGCTTAAAATAATGTCATATTGGGTTTTTTAAAAAAATATTAGTCATTCCGTTTCTAAATAATTGTCCTCGTTTTTTTTTTTTTGTCAGTTTTAAAATAATAGACTTCTTTCAAAACTTTTCTTTTTAAAATTTTTTCCTTTTAAGAAAAGACAGTACCATTTTACCATTATTTTTTGTACATATTTTAATTATGACTTAATACACAACGGCATTAAAAGGAACCACATATTACACCAATATTTATAATACAATCAATTATTTTTTTTAAACAGTGTATCGGGTCAAAGATGACGATTATTTAGTAGCGAAGGGAGTAGTAAATACCAATTTGGAATTATTTAATTATGCACAGTAAATTTGTTATTTGTTAATGAACCTAAAGAGTATTGAGCTATTAACTATTTTTGTAATATTTTGAATCTTGGAATGATATTAAATTACTGATTTTACTTTTAAAATGTGTCATTGTAATATAATCATTATTTTTAAATTATTTGCTGATATTTACTACTTCGTATTATTATATTTAAAGGTTTAATGTCAGTTAATTAAGTTTTAATAAGAAAAATATATCGAATGATTATGTCCTAATTCTAATTTCTAAGCCCAGCCTTGATAGCTTAGGCGCCCTGTGCTCGTCTGGCGCCTTGCACCTAGAAGACGGGGAAAAACCGAAGATTAAACCTTCACCATAGTTTCTGGCTGCCATCGTTGTACACAATTACTTTATGCTGTCGTCCTGGCATAAAAACTTAAAAGTGTTCAATCTTCAGCCGAGTGATTGATGAAGAAAAGTGGAAAACAAAACTAACGGACAGTTGTATTAATAGGCATTTTGAAGTACATACACAATTTAGATCTAAGTTATCGCTATGGCTGAGGGATCTGATCTCGTGATCTTGAGAGAGAAAACCAAAATGGTTTGGGAGGGATTTGCAAGGACTCTAAGCTCCCCTCAAACATATCCAATACCCTTGTCATCGACGGCCGGCTTGAAGGATCCGTTTGAATGCACCACAAACTCACTATTATCATTTTCCTTACCTTTTTGTGTTCCTCCTCATTCACAATGCCATAAAGTTCAAGCTCTTCATCTTCATTGGTTTGTTCATACATCCAATGAGGAAAGTCTATTCTAATACTCGTACGATCAACTTCAACTTGAATGTTCCTTTTCCCTCCAACCATTTCTAGAACCATCATTCCGTAGCTATAAACATCCGACTTGTGAGACACCCCTCCAAAGTTTCTTGAAAATAATTCTGGAGCAATATAACCTGGCGTACCTCTCATACCCGACATAGATACGATACTTTTCTTCCCAGGGTACAGTTTTGCGAGGCCAAAATCAGAGATTTTTGGGCAGAAATCTTTATCCAAAAGAATATTATGGGGTTTTATATCAAAATGCAAAATTTGTGTATTACAACCACGATGCAAGTACTCTAATCCTCGAGCAATGCCAGTCGAAATATGGTACAACTTTTCCCATCCCAGATGCTGATTTGACAAAGATCTTGGACCATATATGAACTTTTCAAGAGATCCGTTAGGCATGAACTCGTAGATCAGAGATCTTTTACGTCCCTCAAAACAGAATCCCAAAAGTGCTACAACGATAACATGGGAAGTCCTACTAATACTATCAACCTCGTTGATAAATTCTTCACCGTTGCCTTTGGCTTCATTCAAAACCTTCACTGCCACAGGGCTACCGTTGGGTAGTGTTCCTTTGTATACACTACCGTAACCTCCTTTACCAAGTTCAACTTTAAAGGCGTTGGTCATCTTCTTAACATCTGAATGAGAGTATCGTCTTGGAGCAATGGATTCATAGTTCTTTAAAAATGTTTTCACATTTTTATAATTCTCTGCTTTCTTCCTCCATGAGATGATGGATTTACTAGATAGCTGGAGTTTTCTTCTGAAGCAAATCACTATTATTACTAAAATTACCACAATTCCAGTACCAATAGTCGCTGCAATTATAAAGCATGAGCACATAGTTATGCAACATTGAACCACAATGAATGTATACAATTATCTCCACGTGTGTGTGTATTAAGTATGCATGTGTGTGAAGATAGAGAGAGGTTATATTACCTAGCGCAGATATTATCATCAGGTGTCCACGGTTAATTTCTGCACCAGAGGTATACTCACATTGAAATTTTCCATTTTCATCTGAACACAGCCCTCCTCTACGGTGACATTCGAGGCAATCATTGGATACTTGTAACTCGAGATTAAATTCATCTGTTAACAGTGAAAACAAATCACTGGCATTTGTGGGCATGTATTGATCAGATGATGCTGGCAGCTGAATCACGGAACAGTTAGATGGAAGATTCCTGGATGTTTGAATATTACGAATTGAGGATGTATAGTAAACATTGTGTTCCATGCACAATTCGTGAGTGTAGTATACTTCTTCTTGGAAATAATTGTTCATCAGAGAAGCAAGCATAGGACTTTTGGAACATCTGAACAAGGTAAGATTTGGGAAGATGGTGAAGGAGATAGAGGGCGTATCGGGTAAGTTAAGATTCCTGATAGCATCACAGTTTTTATTAGAGATCTGATTTCGTAATAATCTGTCTGCAAGTAGAAGGGGACCAGGCTGCACAATTCTTACTAGATCATAAGATTGGCCTCCGAGTTGAATTGTTGGAACTGATTCACTGCAATCTAACTTGAGCAAGCCACATCTACGGTCCACGGAATTATAGAATGGGAAACTTAACGACCCGAGATCTCTGCAGGAAAATGAATCTAGACAAATAGGCTGCTCTGTGTTCCCTTTTTGAGCTGCAGGAAGAAGCAGGTTGTGTAACAGAAGAAAGAATATTAGAGGAACGGAGTAATTAGCCATTCCTCCACTGCACAAAGCAAACTGATTGGAAATAGAAACTAGGATAAAAACAAGAAAATGGTTGGAAGAAGAGAATTTCATTTTAACATTGTTATCTGCAAGATGAAAAGATAGATGGTTGACAATTCAAAGGAAGGAAGCAAATGTGGAAAAGTACATATCAGATGGCTTGACTCAATCGGAGCATAGAGCTAATGACTAACACATTATATTATTTTCTCATAACTTAGGGTCAACATTAGTAAAGTCAAATTCATTACCAGCTCTGCTTAAATCGTAGTTTAAGCCTACCGCTATTTCTTAAGACGTCGGAATTCAACAGATCATAGTGAAAATGCTTCAAAAAAATTACAAAAGATGTTCTTATCTCTGGAGGGGCATGGGGGAAGGGTTAGATAATTGGTGCGGAACATGGTTTTGGCCTAGCAGGATCAAAGTAACGCAATTTACTCAATTTCACGTGATTTATATCAGTCTGTTGATTTTTTGTTTAAGATTACAGGATTAATATGGTGAGACGTGAGATGTGCATGGTTTACTACAAGTTTAGGCATTTAATGTTAATTCAGAAGGTGATTCATACATAGTAGAGAAAAATTTAGCATATGATCAAGGAGTCTGATTACCTCAATGGCTACTTCTCGTTGCTTTTAATCACCTACTCACACTTCACAAGCAGTGGTGCAGCTTCATTGAGCTAATCAGAACGAGCTTCAGGCCAGGTCAAGTTCTTTGATTGTCTTTTGATTACCTCAATCAACAAAAATTGAATCCAAGTCTGAGAAACCGAATGCTCAAATCACAGCTTTGTTATGAGTTACTCTTGAACTCGATTGAATCTAAATTATCAAACTGGAACTTTGAACAGAGATAATAGTTTGAATATGCTTAGAAATAAGAGGGAAACTTTGTTTTAGAAAGTGAAATCATATCAAACACTGAGATTTGATTATTAGGAGATCTTCAGCTTGATGGGAGTATATATCAACACTATGTAGGTAGGTGCCTATTGTGAATTTCCTTATGAAGCAGAAGACTGTAATTACCAAAACTACAGTCCCAACAATTTAGACAAGTTTTACATTAAGAAAACACAGGGCACAGAATTTGATGGTACGATCGCTTCAATTCCCATCAAACAAGTGTCACCTTACATATTGAAGCTTTTTTCAGCTGGAACGCTTGATTGTCTGCAACACAACCAATTAACTGTTAGAACAACATTGTTAGGGAAGAGAATGAGAAAATGTGAATCTAATTATGAAAATGTGGATAGGCTAGCTAGTAGCCTTATGGTACTTGTTTTTAAGGAGCCTCACTAGTTTCTTGCATTAGAAAAAGAATCTGAACTGCACCTTTTAGTTTCCGCCACTGACCTACTACAATTTTAAACATGCTTTCTGTGTATCGCTTGTAAGAGATATCAGCATAGACAGATTTAGTCACTAAGTACTACTCCCTCCGTTCCTAAATAATTGTCTGCTTTCCTTTTTTGTCTATTCTAAAAAAATTATCTTGTTTCTAAACTTTAATTTTTAGGAAAACACTTCTACCATTTTACCCCTACTTTTTCTTCCTACATTAATGATGATCGCATACGCACATGGCTTTAAAGTAAATTGCATGTCATATCAATGTATATAATTGAGTCAATTAGCTTTTCTTAGTCTGTATGCCTAGATGATTATTTCGGAATGGAGGGAGTAGTATGTTATGCAAACAGGATTTGTACTTTCTCACACATTCTAGTTGTCGCTATGATAGAAATTGCCGTGAGTATCTTTATTAGGCTCATCCATGTTAAATCCAGCAAAAACGAGTCCATGTAAAGCCAAAATTTCAAAAAACCTTATTTGGCATACACACATTATGGTATTCTTGGTTGGCCTTCGGTTTAGCATTGGCCTCTGTTGTAGTGACAATTGAGACAATCCTCAGATATACGCAAATTAAGAGTGAAAGCTATGATTGGAATCCAGAAACATCCTTGCAGGCTATCTACACAAATCTATTACCGGACATTCATGTTACCCAGTTAAGTATTTGCTTCCCTCAAGGGGTGAGAGAGATGGCAAGGGCACTCAGGTAAAGAACTTGAGGAGGTCCTTGGTTCCAATCCCCATACCAACAAGGGGTCACACTTACCTATAAAAAAAAGTATTTGCTTCCCTCTGACATAAGTCATGATTCTTCAAGTTGGGCATCTTTCTAACATCAAATAAGAGTACCTTTTAGGGACAATGGAGCCATAATTCCATGAAATTCTCCATACTCGTGATTCTGAAGCAGAAACTTAAAAAGAATCACAATCTTCGCAAGTGAAGGGAGTAAAGTAAAACTATGATTCAGTAAAAGTTGAGAACATGAGTACGGAAAAGAAATTAAGAATGAAAGAGCACTGAGATTTAAGTACTGCTGTGGCTTCATGCACATGTTCTTCACTCTCATGAAAACCATACTAACCTTGACTATTGGAGCTTTTTCTCACCATCTTTAGTGTAGCCTGCAACACAACTTCTTAAAATTAGAACAAATTCAGAGGGGAGAATAATCTAAACATGTAGCTAAGTAGTTTAGAAATGGAAATACCTTTTTCTTTATATGTACCCTAGAATTCTTGGTTTTCATCGAGACACTGCCTCCTCTATGTTACATTGGCACGATCATCATACACATGCAATTGCAGATAAGTTCAGCAGTTAGCAGCTCAAGCAAGTTTACGTGCATTCAGTGCATAATTTGTAGGCAAAACTAGCAACAGCATCAACAGCTGACCAACAGCACAATTCACTAGAAGACGGCAGGGATTTGGAAGAATACCATTTGGTACCCTCATCATTTTCAGTGACTGATAAGTGATAACCCTGGCCATTCAAATAAGTGTGTATCTATTCGGTTCATTCTGGACTGTTTGGACATTTAAATAGGGTGAGAAGGCACTGGGTTGCAAGGCCAGTAAAGGAAATGTGAAATCACTGAAATAATCACAATTTTTTCTATCTACTTGTTGAAATTCCATCACAAACTAGAAGAGCATCACTACAACAGCAAGTGTATAAGATCATAAAGTTGAACAGTCTTCCAAATTAGATTGTCAATCGGGTTCACTGCAACTATACTTGCACATTTCATATTATGGATCTGTTGCAGTATTTATAAAAATGGAGAAACAAATAAGACGAAACATTTGCAGTCAATAGACTGGAGACACAAACTTGGTAGAAGAGAATGGAGACTATATGTGTATACTATATGTGGTAGAATCAATGTGAGATCCTCAAGTACGAAGCTCGAACTCTGCCTGACCTACAGCTATCTATCACAGTTAACCGTGCCAACGATCTCAGGCCATAATCTACTGATCGTTAACGGAGTACCCATGCTTCGGTCACCATATACTTACCACCCTCGCACCACGTTAACCCCGACAAGCTTGTCACCATGCTTAGACTGCCAGCTAAGCTAGTTTGTCACAATAAAGTCCATCCTACAACCCATTCTACTCTCTTCGCATATCAAGCAACTGTTATCACCCATATGGAAGAGATGTATCAACGGCAGCAAACAAACCTACCCACTATACATTTTTAAGATAGAATTTGTAAATTATCAACAAGAGTGAAAGCATTCTTCCTTTTCAATGCACAAGACAGGGCATAACAACTCGTAGTTGTACACCCATAGTCCATAGAGGAATCTATGCATTACAACCATACAGGGCACAGAAAGTCAAAAGTATGAAAGATAGTTACATGGCAATAATTGAGCAGGATTTCATACCATATCTTACAAAAGATTACAATGAAAAGATGCGGGATTACAATTAGTTAGGACTGCAAACCTAAATACTTTAGTTTCTATCTAGTACCTATGCCCAGAGAATTAGCTTCAGCTTTATCAACACATACCAAACAGCAGGCCCTCCTTAATCCTACTCTCCATCGTATACTACAACTTAATATAACATTATTCGTAGATGCTACATATACATTTGGTACACCACCAGTTAGGATTCAAATAATTGCTTGGGCTAGAAAAATGGGGATTCGTGAAAAAGAATGATGGGGGAAAGAATTGAGGGGAAAAAAGGATGTGATCACGCCACTTTAACTCCACTAGGTCGTTTTCCTTCCATGGCATCCTTCTTATTACGACACTCAGCACAAAGGAAAGGACCTTGCCAAGGCTTTGCACTTGTGGAGAAGATGGAACCAGCATGAACTGATATGCCCTCGCTTGCAGCAAGGTCAACCTGACAAACAGCACACATGAAAAGGCCAGTTGTTGATGGACCGGTTGGCTCATCATTCCCCAATCTGCAAATTATAGACAGAATATAAAAATAAAATCAGAGAAGAACTTCAACTTGAGGACCACTCTGTCCCAAAATCAAACATTTTTTCAATATTCCAGTGTTTCTTTCAGATAGGATGTTTTCCACAAAATACTTAACAGGAGCGAAAATGAACTTAATTGATGTGGGACAAGATTGGAGCAGTTTATTCTTGCATTTGATTATTTTTACTATTATTATAAATTTTGATTCTGTAATTAATAGGGTAGTAATAGATGAATTTAAAGTCCTAGTTGGTTACTAGATAAGTTAGGGCAGTTTTTTTTTTGAAGTTATAAGTTAGGGCAGTTTTTTTTTTTTGGAAGTTATAACTTATTTTCCAACTGCTATGAACCTTACAAATACAGGTTTGATGTCAATTTCGAATGGTTCAGAAAATTGAATAAAGTTAAGGTTTAATCCTTTTTTTCTGGTGGATTCCATTTGTTTGGATTTCGGCCTAGCCCTGAGTCGGAGAAGAATAGTTCCGGTCTGTTGTTGCGCTTGCAAAGTGCTCAACAAAGTGCTAGCATCCTCGCTCCGGCCGGACAGAGCCACGCCGAGCACCGTCGTGTTCCGGTGGCCCAAGTAGAATTTCGGCAACGAGCCTTCACAAAGTTTAGTGCGGGTGTACCATACGCTCAATCTGGACCCACCTCGTAGTAAATCCCAATTTTCGAGTTGGGATTTCTAGCGGTGATGTTCACATTAAAGGGTTTTCGAGTTGGGATTTCTAGGATTAATAAGGTTTGACGTGTTCAACCTTAATTTAAAGGGTTTTCTCACAGTAAGAGCCCTTGATTAATCTTTCGGGTTTAATCTAAAACCTATCCCTGTATCAAGTGGTATCAGAGCAAGGTTTTTCCTCGGTAATGGCTTACAAAGATGGAGATGATGATTGTATCGTGAGTGACGATGATGTTGCTGTCTCTTTAGTGCTCAAGGATCTTGGCTGCGAGGCTTCTAATCTTGGCTGAGCATCTTCAACAAAAGGAGGCGAGGATGCAAGCCACACGGGTTGCCCAAGGCATCACACATGGCAAAGATGGGGGCACAAAGATTATTAGAAAATCAGATGAAAATATAAATTTTCTTGAGGCTGCTTTTGGGGACTTGTCTGGTGATGTTGCTGAATTATTTATGGTTTTGTATGAACATCATGGTTTTGAATCCGATGCAGAAGATATTCTGATTGCAAAATTATCTGATAAGGATGATATGCATATGTTCGTGGCTGATAAGGCATGCCCACACTTGTTCGGTATTGCAATGCAAAGTGGGTTGTTCACTTCTACTTTTTTTCAAGTATTTGAGTCCTTTTCAATTACGGAATTGTTCAAGGATTTTGAAGAATCAAAGTTACGGAAGAACCTGTGCTACTCAAAATATCTCTTCATTTGGCAAGGAAATAATCAAGTTTCTAGTATGAACTCGAGGACGAGTTCTTTTCAAGAACGGGTGTGATGTGGGACAAGATTTGAGCAGTTTATTCTTACATTTGATTATTTTTACTATTATTATAAATTTCGAATTTGTAATTAATAGGGTAGTAATTGATGAATTTAAAGTCCTAGTTGGCTACTAGATAAGTTAGGGCAGTTTTTTTTGGAAGTTATAACTTCCTTTCCAACTGTTATGAACCTTACAAATACAAGTTTGATGTCAATTTCGAATGGTTCAGAAAATTGAATAAAGTTAAGGTTTAATCTTTTTTTTTCTGGTGGATTCCAATTGTTCGTTCCTAGTGGATTCTAGGATTAATAAGGTTTGACGTGTTCAACCTTAATTTAAAGAGTTTTCTCGTAGTAAGAGCCCTTGATTAATCCTTCGGGTTTAATCTAAAACCTTTCCCCGTATCATTAATTATTATTAACATGAAGGAACAGTTGAGGGCTTCTTCATTATTTCAAATATCAATAAAAAAGGTACAAAACAAGATAATACTAACCTGTCAGCAAGCATTGCTGAACCTTCTTCATACAATTCCTCTACAATACCTACAGAGGATAGTTTTTTGGACAGTTTAGCAGAATCATTGGACCTCTTTCTGAACAATAGAGCTCTGAGTTTGCTTTGCTTCTTGCGAGGAGGTGACAATGGAATTGAATTGTCCGGAGGAATTATGTCCACAACTATGCAGGTTGTATCATCCTTCAGCCCCCGTGCCCTCAATGCTTCCTAAACAAACACAAATAAATGCAATAAGAAAGTGTCTTGAAAGTAAGTTATGAATACCTTTACGGAAATAATTTCATCAACGTCAAGCACATACTGTGCTTGTATGTGTAGAAAGTTTGTGCTATGCCTACACTATATTAGCTGTTAAATAGAGCAGAGATGAGATGAAACTACCTTCACTACTTGTTTGGCAGCAAGTTCAGCAGGTAATCCACGACAAGATTTGGCAGCCATATCGGAGGAAACTGCATCCCAGATGCCATCAGAAGCAATTATAAGCCTTCCACCTGCATTTGATAGCTTTTATACAAAACGAGGAGAGTTAGAGCTCAATCAAATGATTAACCTAGCAGTATCCCTTTTTATTTGAAATACATAACAAAAGCTAGATAATCATATAACTACCTTGACTTGCTTGACGTATGGTATTGGAACAATAAATTCTCCAACATCCATGTCACCGATTGACCTTGAAAGGCATAATCCCCCTGGCCAACAACGTAGCGGGCCAATCTGTCAAAATACAGCCACATGCATTTGGTTAATGGACAATAATATTTGATGCCCAATAAAGGACACTATGCCCGTGTGACCATAAACATCTACTAAATAATAAAAACAAGTCGCTTTGGCTGAGTGGTTAAGGCGTGTGCCTGATAAGTACATGGGGTTTACCCGCGAGAGTTTGAATATCTCAGGCAACATTAATAAATTTTTCTTATCAAAAAAAATAATAATAAAAACTTCACCTCAGCACCACCCATAATGCTGAGCCTCCCAACTTCACCTCCACTTGCTGTAACACGTTCCCTTCTGAAATAACAGCAAACTTAATCAGCATCTTCTGTCAAAGAAAAGGGGAAAGAAACCTGAAAAACAAATACTCACTCCTCCACATTTTCTTCAAGCCTATGGTCGACAGTCAAAACGGAGACAGCACCGCCCTGGGTATCTAGGATGCAGCGGGAATCTCCAACAGATGCGACTGTGACCGTCCATCTATCAATGATTACAAATGTCACGGTGGTTCCAGAAGTTAGTCCTGAAGATGAGAGAATGAGCATTGAATACATTAACAATCTTGAAGTTACAATTACAGTTGGAGGAAGCAAAGGGGAGATGCCAAAATGTCATGCCTTTGCTTTGGAAATCCTTATCAGCCTTGACAAATCCAGCGACCAATGCCCTAGGTAAAGCTTGAAGCCACTCATCTCGCCCAAGACCACGAGGAATCGCACCCAAGACATGATTTAACAAATTATCCCTCGAGTATATTGCAGCAGCATTCCCATTGTGACCATCAAAAATCTGAAATATTCATAACAAAACCAACAACCATCATATGCAAAGGGTGATAAAGCAATCACAGGATGAACCATCAAAGAGGAATTTCAGAAAACTACATCCATATGATAGATGTACTGTTTCATTTCAAGCTCCTTCTAATCTTTTTTTTTTTTTTTTTTGATAGGTAAGTGTGACCCCTTGTTGGTATGGGAATTGGAACCAAGGAGTTCAAAGTCTTTGCCTCCTCCCACCCCTTGGATTCAGCTCTCCTTATAATCTTAATGGATAGTTTCTAAATGTTTTGATACTGATGAGTTTTTTTCGCTGATATCTAGAAAATAAAAAACTGGACTAACTGTACTAACATGATCTCCATTTTTGAGAAAAAAACAAAATCCAATCGGGTCTTAACTTCGTATGGTGTAACTACATAAATGAGTGCAAAATAAAGGCCACATACCGCAAAAACAGAAAAAGTCGATGAAGGATTCCCCTGGACTCTCAGGCAATCCGTCTTCATCAGAAAGTAATCTTCCCCTTTCCTAGATTGAGCTGCATACCCATACCTCACAGTCGGCTTCTCCATCTTCTCACTCTTTCTCTCCCTGCTGATCAATGCAGCTAAAGGCACAAGATCATGATGATGCTGATGCCTCTCAACCCTTGACCCCATATCGACTCAAATAATACCTTCCTCGTAGAAACTTAATGCCGCCAAAATTATTAACTACAATACCCAAATCACACAACTTACCAGAATCTCAGCATTTCATCATAATATTCACGGCAAGGACATTGAAAATGGCATTCCTAATCCGCATAAGATGGGGTTCTAAATTCTCAGTAACTATCAGTAAACTCTTCAATTAACTAACAATCCCGAAATTCAGTAACTACCGAATCAAAATCCCAAAGTCTCAAGACTCTCAACGAGCTTGATCTGCATTAATCATCACCAAAACTTTATAAATATCCAAAGTAAGATCCATATTAACCCGCATATACTAACAGCAAAACAAACAAAAATTGAAGCAATTAAAACCCAAGTGAAACAATTTTACAGTAGACAGACAAATCATCAACAGCTAATGAACATCCATAATCCGGTAAGAAAAGAAATGCAATTTACCATTAGAAAATGGGTCTGGCACAACAATGCTAATCCAAATGCCGATCTGATTACAACTTGGGACCGACAATTTTAGTCGAAGAAATAACGCGGAAATTAAACGCGGATTGACCCACAAGATATGAACTGGAAGAGCTCAATCATTTAAACCCCTAACAATTCAACATAATATTCTAGAGAGAGAAAAGCCCACATCATACATGCCATTAATATATCTAAAATGAAAAAGAAAACTACTTGGAAATTCAAAACATCCACCGCCACTACTAGACAGCAAAACAAAATATTATCCCCCCATTAGTTTAATAAGATTCACAAGGGGGAAATCAGAAAACTACTTGGAAATTCAACAAAGGAAGGAGAGAGAAAGAGAATGAGCTGAGTAGTAAAAAAGTGTTTGGTTGACAAACCCACTTATAAGTTTTGATTTTGAAATGTCAGCTTGTTAAAAAGATAGGGAAAAAGTTGGAGAGTGAAATTTCCATGAAAGATTGGATTTAGAGACTTGGGGAAAATGTGAGGGAAAGTGAAAGAAAATTTGTTAGGGTGAACAGTGTCAGACTGTCAGTCATGGAAAAGGGGCTGCACCTGCACGTGTTGAAAGGTGTTGAAGGTGCATATGATTCAGCGAAAGTAATGATGCGGAACCCCGTTTAACAGCACGCACGTATCGACTATCGAGTTGTTTGTTGAAACGGTTTACCCCCTGAGCTTTGCTATAGTTTCAACTTAACCCAGACGAGATGAGATTACATGTGTTTTCATTCCATGGCATGATTCGCATGAACTGGGTAATGAGGTGCGAGAATTTTTGTGGAAAATGAGCTTTAAGACCTTGATTGTTACATGAAATAGAATCAATTCTCCGGAATCGGTTATTAGTAATGAAATTTTACGAAAATAGATGGTAAGATAATTTATAAAAAGTGTTTAATAAAATAAGGGATGTGATTACTAATATAAATTTCTATATTATATTATTTGGTTAGAAACAAAATAACTTGGGATGCAATAACAAAATTATGACAATTGATAACACTACCTCAAAGTAAATAAATATTTATTAATGACTTTCAGAATAAAGAATTAGACATTAACATTATTACTGTTCTACAAAATATCAAGTTCTTCATTTCTTTTCAATTTATGTGAAAATTTGAAATTTCTAGCATCAATAAAGCAAAAAAAGTTTATTAAATTAAAATTTAAAAAAAAAAACAAGCTAATGTTATAATGAAACTAGTTCAAATAAAAATAGCTTAAACATTTAAAACAATTCGAAAAAAGTTTCGTACTTAGCTAAAATATTTGTCATTTTATTCTCCTATACATTACCAAGTGTGTTAATCATCCACATTCTTATTTTTCATTATATATGTTAACTCATCAAATTGAATTATCATTTATAAAAATAAATTTTAATGGAAACAACAAACTAGTTGATGCGTCCAAGATAATCTGGACCCACTAAACAGCCCAATCTAAACACCTGGCTTTCAACGTGTTTGTAGATCCTCTGAGCCCAACTCTGGAGTAAAAATGAATAAACGTGAACTGGGCAGGGGCACTCCCTGCAAAAGCCCTCCGGCGTGTGAATTAGCACAAGAGAATTAACAATTCAGCAGAGTTTAGACTAGAGAATAAGATTGCGCATACCTTTTATCACATTCTGCCTTGCTTTTATACTTTACCTAAGGCTAAACTCAATAATCGTTATTAATCGCCATGAATGCCATTAACTGCCCATGATCTTCATGGTCCTTAATGATAGGCGTAATAACTAACCCATTAATGGGAACGTATCGATTGGAGGATTTCCCGGACATAACCGTCCTCAACTTTTAACAAACAGTCTTGCCCAAATATAGATAACTTCGACTACTGTCAGCTCTTTCACGGACGAGCATAATAAATCATGCTCGCTCCTCAACCTTGCTCGCTAATTAAGCCCCCACTGTGAGGGTACCTTAACACAGCCCAACAACTTGCTCGCCTGCTCGGATGTCACTGACTTACTTTGCATGCGGTTCTTTAACTCGGGCCTGTTGGGCTTGTTGGGCCGGTTAGCTCAGTAGCCCCCTACTCCTTGCCTCACTGAGTATTCATACTCGTGACGAGGAGGAGCCCAAGAAATTGAAAAGATATTTTTCCAGAGTTACTAAATTCCACGGTCCAAATAATTCAGACACCAAAACCTAGATGCACGGTTGCTCATAAACTCTTTTTTAGGTATTTGTGCCCAGGGAAATTGAACCACCAACCGTCAGTCTACAAAAAGACAGGCGCGTTTTTCCACGACCGCATTAAATGCTACGCCGTCATTTTGACTTCGGTTACTGCACCTTAATGATGAAATTTCTTTCAACCGGCTTTCCTTTAAAAAGCCAAGAGCCGTTTCATTCCAAACTTTCGCATTCCCAATTCTTACAATCGCCAACGTAAATTGATCCTATCGCATACAATCGCAACAAGTTCCTGGACTCAGACCAAATCTTCATCTGCTTCAAAGACTTCGAACATTCTTAATACAGGTATTCTTCATTCACTTTTACTGCTTATTATGCCTTGATTTACGTATTCTTCTGGTTAACTATCGAATCCGAAATTTCCATGCCCCCTTTTCTTTGCCAAATCTTTCTTTGAATTTCATGTCTTTGATGTTCTTGCATCAAACTCTTTCCATCCCCAAAACTACCTTCACCAGAAATCGAGGAAACGCTGACTGCTGCCCTGTTCATTGGTTTACTGTTAAACCCTAGCTTGCCGCGAGTTTTCAATTAATTTCCTTTTTTCCCTCAAGGTGGTTTAACCCGTGTTCCTCGACATCGTAGGATGTCTTCGACGAGAACGCCTCCGAGATCGAAGGTCGAGCTTATGATCATGGAGCTACTCCGAACAAATTGAATCCTCCGCCTCCCTCCAAATTTGATGCAATCGAACGAGAGGTTCCCCACTTGTTCGACGGAGGCCTTCCCGAACGCCTCCTCGCAATGTCGAACAAGCTACCGAAAATCCCCTGATTCTAACCAGTCCAACCGAGCAAGACCGAGGCCAACAAGCTGCCTCAACTAACACACCTTACATTTCCTGGGATGACCTACAAAGCGAGGATGAGGTTTCAACCTGGTTTTACTCCTTGGGTATGGACCCCAAGAATTATCGAGTTAGAGCCTTCGACTTGAACCTTGAAGCCGGCCACAACTTTCAAGGAGACCGGATGGTCTTCTATTTTGATTTCTTCTTAGTTGGTCTCCGCTTAACTGTAGACCCCTTCTTCGCTGAGTTCCTTATCGTGAACAACGCCCTTCCTCAGTAACTTAACCTTAACTACGCTAGGTTTTAATTTCATACATCGTAGCCTGTAGACTTCTCAGTTTTGAACCGAGCATGGAACTCTTTCGAAAATTCTTTCTTTTTTCCATCGATAAGAAAACCGAGCGTATCTCTAGTCGCTCAAACCCCAATTACTTCAAACTTCTCTCAGAAAACCCTAACAAAGTGGATGCCCGACGCGAAACCCTCGCTAGTAGAATCCCGTAGGCGGCCTTTTGCCCCTTATCTAAATAACTTAGCCATTGCCAAATATGATAAACAAGCCTTCCGAGCAGGAGAACCCCAGCTCGCAAAAACTTTCAGAAGACTTCTCGGAGTAAAAGATGGAAAGCAAGGGCAAGACTGGGTCCTGGATTGGACTGCCTTAACTTTTGATCTCCCAATATTACGCCGAGCTGCAATTCTATCCTGGCCGGTACGAGGCTGCGAACCGCAAACCATCTTGGATCCCGAGGTGCCCCATCCGTTCTGGGGAAACTGTCACGGTGGAAACTTTCCAAGTGAATGTCCGAGATGCCTCCAATTCGGAAGAAACTGCACTCCTGCTTTCTCCCTAGATGGTTTGCATAACTTTTCCTTTTGTCTTATCATCACTGATTCCCGCTTTCTCTTAACAGCTATTTATTTCACAGACATGAGGCAAATGGAGGATTCGAACCGCTTTCTGCAAGCGATGCGAAGAGGCTCAGTAAACAGGAACACCCAAATGGCCGGACACCGACTCCCAACAATCCCACCACCAACGCCGGTCGAGGAAACAACCTAACTAACCACCAAGTCAAACAAAGCCTACTTCTCACACACCAACACTCAACCAAACTCCCCGCAATACATCCAAATTGGCCAACACCAACCACAACAACAACCACAAAGATCAACAACAATCACCTCAAAGAACAACCTCCACAAAGAATCAAAAGGCCTCTTCCCACTTCGCCCCCTGAAAGAAGAACTCGATCGAAAACTGATCAGAGCGATCCTGCTGAAGCCTCTAGTTCCCGAGCACCCATCTGGCAGAGTGATAATTTTGACATGCCAGAAAGTCGCGAACTAGCGACCAAATTGATTGCTGAAATTGGGGCTGTTCCCGATCTAGCAAATATAAACACCAACAAGAGAGGCCACGCCGCTAGCCTCTGCTAGGGATGCTAAAAAGACTCAAGCATACGGTATCAGCGAAGGAGCACCGAACTCGCCACCGCTTATCCTCGGTTGGGGAGATCTGAATGTGCATGACCGAGGTAACTCACTTCGCCTTGTCTCGCTCACACCTCTTTCACTTCTAACTTGGTTTATTTTTCGCTTCTCGATGGCCACCAAGACTAAGCTTCTTTGATCGACTTATCGACAATGTCAAGACCTCCACCGCTTCAAAGACGAGAAGAATGCCTCGAAGAGCAAGTCAACTCACCGAGGGCCGAGTCAAGGAAAGCGAGGAAAGCCCGACCTCCAAAGTTACCGAGATCTCCAAGCCGAAGAGGAGAAAAGGATCCTTGATGCTCACCTCACCTTTTCCAAGAAATCAAGAGAGTGCTCTTCAACAACATCACCCAAGTGAGGAAGGATTCATGGAAGCAACCAACGAGCCGAGAAAGTGAAGAAAGATGCCACGGCCGTGGAGAACAAATGAAACTGAATCGGTACAAGCCCGCTGCTCAAAAGGAGAATCTTATCACCGAATACAAGAATTTAAGACTTTGCCGCCGCCGTCAAGAAGAAGCGTATCCTTTTTTCTTACTGGGGTTAACCACATTCTCGCGACAATTGGCTTGTAAGCTGCCTTGAGTTTAGGCCCGAACAACTTGCAACATGGGGCACCAATACTCCCTTCTCCGAAGCCCGCCTGACATGCCTTAGTCCCGATTCTGCATCGAACTCATCTCCTTGGCCGAGCTCGACACTAGCAAAGGGCTGGACACTTGGACCCCTCCGCCCCCTGCAGAAATCACTATCAGCGAGCTGATGGCACAAATATGGTCAAACAGAAATCCTGGAAACCAAAACTCGCTCCTCCTATCCCCAGAAAACAACAACGAAGCAGCCCATCCTAATGCCGAAAATGAAGCAGCCAACCCACATGCCGAGAATGAAGGCCCGACCAACCAGGTGGCGACAACCCTACACCAACTCTCGCTAACCCCATCGCATTTCGATGAATCTTAAACTTTCGAGCTCTGGTGCTCTAAGTCCCAAAACATTTGACATTTTTACCGTCAATATTTTGTTCTTCGCTTGCTTTTGCTAACAACCAGATGCTTTGGAAAAACGCTTGATTTTTTCCTCGTATATTTCCTAAGAAACAAGTCCATTCCCGAGCATAAAACTCTTCATGCTTGCAAATGGAAAATGACCATTCTCAAAAAATACCATCCCCCGAATTAACTATCTTTCCTCGAACATAAAGCCCTTTATGCTCAAAGAAGATAGATTATTGAGGAAAAACATCACCTCCTCAAACCAACTTTCCCTTCGAGCATAAAGCCCTTTATGCTCGAAGAAAGAAAGCTAACGAGGAAAACCACCCCTCAGACCAACTTTCCTTTCGAGCATAAAGCCCTTTATGCTCGAAGAGGGAAGTTCCTAAGGTAAAATTCAACTCAAGTAATCCCAACTTAAGAAACCCCATTAAGCTTCATTATAATCATTTTTCACCAAATGGAAAAAATACACAAGCACATACTACTAGTACCAATTACCGATAATATTTCTTTAAATGATCTGCATGCCAAGGATGTTTTAGCTCATCACCATCCTCTGTTCGCAACATGTAGGTGCCCTCTTTAACGATCCTCGAGACCTGAAAAGGACCTTCCCAATTTGGTGACAACTTCCCCCATTCAGCTCGATGACACGTTGCCTCAATCTTACGGAGGACCCAATCCCCCACAGCAAACGATCGACCACGAACTCTCTTGTCGTGGTGAGCCTTTGCTCGTTGCTTATAGTTGGCCATTCTCATTTTGGCTTCTAGCCGCTTTTCCTCTAATAAATCCAAATCCGCTGCTCGAGTTGTACTGTTAGATTCGACATTGTAGTTTAATACCCTATGAGTGGGCAAGTACATCTCCACTGGAGCCATAGCATCGTAATCTATAAGCTAAGGAAAAGCCTTCTCCTGTTGTCCCTTATGGTCGTTCTAACCGCCCACAAAGCAGAAGGCAACTCGTCTACCCATCTTCCAGCCTTTTCTTCCAAATTCCTCTTCAAAACATGTAGAATTTGTTTATTCGCAGCTTCTGCCTGACCATTGCCTTGTGGATATGCCACAGATGACTGCCAATGTTTCACCCTCATTTGCTCGCACGCCTTGGTAAACTTTTCCGAAAACTGGGTCCCATGATCAGACACAATTGCTCGCGGGACCCCAAACCGACACCATATGTGCTCATGTACAAAATCGATGACGTTGACCTCGCTTATGGTCGCCAGTGGCTTCGCTTCCACCCACTTCGTGAAGTAATCCACGGCAACCACTGCATATTTGAACTTCGACCGAGCAACGGGAAAGGGACCAATCAAGTCAATTCCCCACATGTCAAATGGCCATGACGCGATAACAGAGTCCGCTTCTGAGAGATGGCAATCGTGGAACATCTCGCATAACGTTGACACTTGTCGCAATGATTTAACATATATCTCGGCATCCCGCCGCAAAGTTATCCAAGAAAACTCGCCGCTAACACTTTCTGCTAGCGATCGTTGGCCAGGGTGACCTCCACACTTGCCTTCATGCACTTCGCCCAAGATTCCCTCCGTCATCTCTGGACGAACACACCTCAACAAAGGTCGTGTATAAGATCTTCGATACAGGACGTTGTCTAAGATGATGTAACGGCATGACCGCTTCTGGACGGTTCTAGCTTCCTTTTTGTCTTCAGGCAACACCCCATGCTCGATGTACGCTCGAAGATCATCTATCCAACATTTTACAGCTGGCTCTATGTCCATAACCACCTCCTTTTCAATGACAGGAATTTCCAAATGCTCGATCATGACTCCGGGATGTAAAGATCGATTTCATCCTCACCATCTTTGGATGTACTCGCCGCATGTTATCCTCCCGAGCAATTCTTACTAATTCCCAATAATCAAAGTCTTTTAGAATTTCTCTTACCATTGCACAATAGCGAACCAAGATCGGGTGATGTACTCCATAGTCGCCCTTAACTTGATTCACCACCAACTGAGAATCACAATATATCACCACTCAAGACTCCAATGTCTTGTGCACAAGCTCAAGACCAAGAATTAAAGCTTCAGATTCACCGGTTGTTTGAAGTCGGAATTTGAAACGCAATGCCTTCAAATTCTACATCTTGCTCCGGTGTGGACTAACACTAAACCAAAGACCACTCCCAAATCGACTAGCCGAACACAACATGAAGTTCCCAAAGAATATTCGGCCTCGGCTTTGACTTGCATTATTCGTCATTGCTTTACTCTCCACCTCTTCCTCGATAGACTCCTTAAAGCTTGTCTGCCTACAAAGTCCCCTAGCTTGCGCCTTTGATTGCTCGCCTGGTCGATAATCGATGTCAAACTCGAGCAACTCAATTGACCAAGTAAGTAACGACCTGAGGTATCCTTGTGCAAAATCTTTCGCAAAGGCGAACTGTACACAACAATTGAATGAGCGTAAAAATAAGCTCGAAGTTTCCGAAAGCAAAGAACAACAAGCGTAGTAAGCCAATTTTTCAGATTAAAATATCTTCCTCTACATCGTGAGGGCTTTTGATACATAGTAAATGTGCTTGTACATTGCCTTCTTCCCTAATCAAAACAATGGCTACCGCCCGCCCTAGAGTGCGCGATAAACATATAATTTTTCCCCAAATACCTGCTACTCAACAAGGGTGGACTTCCCAAATACTCCACCAATTCCTTGAAAGTCGGCATTCAGAGTCCATTCAAACCCTTTATTACCCCAAGCAAACCTTGAAGAAGGGTGCAAGCCGACCTCGAGATGAACCTTCCTAAAGCGATCACCCCGCCATTTAGCCTCTCAGACGCCCTTAACACAATGAGGAAGCTTCATAGTAACTAATGCCTCTATCTTCTCGTGATTAGCCTCAATTCCCTCTCAAGAACTCATGAAACCGAGGAACTTGCCAGCCTTTCACTCCGAACACACATTTGCTCTGATTCAACTTCATGTTGTTCCTCCCGAGATTAGCAAAAGTTTCTCCCAGATCCTATGTGCTCGCGCCCCTGGTCTTGACCACCATATCATCAATGTAGGCTTCAACATTTCTCCCGATCCGCGAGCCGAATACCCTCGCTGACCATCCTTCGATAAGTAGCCCCGCATTCTTCAAACCGAAGGGCATCATCTTATAACAATACAGCCCCCGCCGCCTAAAGTCGTTAGAGCCTTATCTCGAACCAGCCATCTTCACTTGATAATACCCAGAGTAAGCATCTATAAAGCCGAGGAGCTCGAACCCCCCGCAATGGCATCGACCAATTTGTCAATTCTTGGCAAAGGATAGCAATCTTTCTGACAAGCCTTATTCAAATCTGTGAAGTCAACACACATCCGCCACTTCTTGCCGCTTGACTT